>OZ010715.1:25784644-25820780 GCA_963932345.1 Ophion ventricosus | reverse complement strand
TTTCGCAAAGCTCACATTTTTCGGTTTCAGTTTACTCTTGGAGGAACTGCAGTTTCCTTCAGCTCGGTAGACTCTGACTTTTTATCGCGTGATGATCGTGAGAATGAAAAAAAACACACTTGGGAGAATTTACGATTTATTCGAATAAAAAGTGTGCACTTATTTTCTTGGTCACTATCACCTCGTGTACTCCGGGAAATTGTTAATATCTTTGTCCTCGTTAAGGATTATTTCAAGGAGAAGCACAACGAAGATTTTTTTCCCTATTCTTCGTCTGGATTCTTAATAAAATAATCGAAGATAATGATATTTGAATAAGTATTTTAATTGTTATTCTCAATTATGATTATTCGAGCGAATATTCTTATAAATATTCAAACAAATATTCTAGTGATATACGTATTTCAATATATTAATAAATTCGGATTACATTCCTGATGTTCACAGACTCGACGTGTCAGAAAAAAAAAAGTTTCGTACGTCCCGACGCAAATTCAAAGGAGCACTTAACATTTGACGCTCGCGAATTACCAATGTCCTGAGCCTCGTACTTTTTTCCTTGATATCCTTACTCCGCCAACGAAGTGCGGTTCTGCCTGAAGTAACGATACTTCAGCCATCCTTACGATCGTCGGCATGAATACGACATCGAAAATTGCGCGGTTAATGGCACGATTTACGCGCACTTCTCAATCCCCTATTAAATTGTTCTATGGCCCTTTTATTCTTCTGCTTTTTCCTCTTCGTCTTATCCTTTCTTTCTTTTTCAATTAAAACGAGAACCGGACTTAAATACTCCTTGAGAGAATTTAACGATTCGATGCGATGTTGGAATCGTGTCTTATTATATATAGATACGTACACACGGTGGCTCGAAACGTGAAGTCGAAAAGGAAAATCTAGATGGTTCGTGTCAATACCTATTCTAATCAACCCCATGTATGTTTCACGATCTTTTTTAGTTTACGAGGAAAAATCACATTTCCATTATTTCAACTTCTGTAGCATAGGTTTTGTATTTTGTTCCCTTTAGTGTGTGGATTTCCCCTTACCCGTGCAGAAACATTGTCATGGATACAGTCCGATTCGGACTAGGATTGTGGTTTCTTAATCGGGATCCAGTCGGATATCGGATCGGATCCGGGAGCGAAATATAACGCTCGCAAGTCGGATGCCAGCCAGGATCCTAATCCGGAACTATTAAGGACTCTAGTCAAAATCCATATAGAAACTTTGCATAGGATCCGAGCTAGAATCTCGAACTTCTATAACAAGATCTAATTCGATATCGAATCGTATCCCAGGTATGAATGTAAAAAATCACCAAGAGATACCGATCCGTATCAGCTGGAGACGCTGGACGTTTTCTGAAATCAACAATGGATGAAACATGGATTCATACGCCGGAGGCGAAAAGAGCGTCAGCCGACTGGAGAGGAGAAGGCGAAAGCCGGCTAAAGCGTCCGAAGACACAACGGCCAGCAGGCAAGGTCATGGCCTCTGTATTTTGGGACACGCACGGAATTTTGCTCATCGACTTTCTTCCGAAGGGCCAGACGATCAACAGCGACTACTATATTGCATTATTGGATCGATTGGATGACGCGATCAAGCAGAAAAGGCCTCACATGGCAAAGAAAAAACCGCTGTTTCACCAAGACAATGCACCGATCCACGAGACGACGAAAACGATGATGAAATTGAACGATTTACGAATCGAATTGCTTCCACACGCTCTATATTCACCAGATCTGGCCCCATCTGTCTTCTACCTGTTCGCAGATCTCAAAAAGATGCTCCAGGGAAAGAGATTTGGCTCCGATGATGAGGTTATAGCCCTAACTGAAGCCTATTTTGAGGCAAAAGACAAATCGTTCTATAAGAAAGGCATCGAAAGTTTAGAAAAACGTTGGAATGATTGTATCGCTATAGAAGGTGACTATGTCGATGAATAGAGTCGAATTTTGCAAAAAAAAAATGTGTTTTTACTGGTTAGTCGCGGGACTTAATGACCCATGTGTTATTCAAGAATCTGAAAAAGATTAGGTAAAAATTGGTGCTACAGCAGCGGTTCTCAGACTGTGTTTCGCGGAACCCAACGGTTCCCTGGGAAAGTCACCAGGGTTCCGAGAATTGGTTACTTTTTGTCATTAAAGCATTGGATTATTTTAGCTATAAGAAAAAATTAATTTTCAGCATACGTGCCTTAAAAATAGCAATATTGAATATTTTCCACTTTTATTTGATTTGCTGAAGGAAAACGAGTTAGAATTACCAAATGAAATTCAAAATATCATAATGAGGCATTTAGTAAGCCTGCACAGAGAGAATTAAATGTTAAAAATTACCGTGCAGTAACGGTAACCAGATGACAACCCTGAAACTTCGCTTATTATTATTGAGTGAAACACAGATTTTTACGAAAATAAAATAAAATTTCTTCAGATAGAAAATTTTACCAGATTTTCTAGTAAATTTTGATGTGTAACAAAATACGCAAAACTTAAATTTAAAAAATATATAATATCAGCGAAATTTTACTGTGCATTTTATTATTTTATGCCTTTCAAAAATGTTTATAAAAAAGTATCGTCTTTATAACAGTTATTTTAAGATTTATTATAAAATTTAATGAGTGTTATAGGAAAATGTATTGTGCTCTCGGTAAAAATTATCGTGCGCGCTACCCTTCTTGTATAGTAAAATTTTAGCTACGTATTTGAAATTTTCTGTAACGTGAGTTAAAAAACACTTGTCGCATACGAATTATTATGCTTTTCTCACTTGTCACCTCATTGAAATATATCACGGTAATTTTTACCGTGAAATTCACGACAAAAATTACTTTTTAATTCTCTCCGTGTGCTGAAGTCTTTATCAGATTACTTCCTGAATTATTCTGATAATGACAACGAGTCATTATGCATTTGGTACATAATGGTCATTATGCAATGGTACAAAATGCATTTGTCAATAAAAGTAAACCTACCATGCTAACCGTACTGGAATACGAATCATTGATAGATCTTCAGAGCTTATTCGCACTAAAACACACGTTTGAGTCTGTGTCACTTGGTGAGTTTTCGCTTAGTGTTAAAAGTGAATACCCTGAAGTTGCCAAAAAAGGCAATCCTAACCTTATTCCCTTTGTATCAATGTGAAGTAGGCTTTTTCGCTTATGCCTATACGAAAAACAAATTTAGGTCTAGAATGGATGCTGCCTGAGATATACGTATAAAATTATCAGGCATAACATTAAACATTAAAACAATAATTGATAAAACAGTCAAGCAGTTCCGTTCGTCTCATTGATTTTTGTTTGAGATATCTTTTGCAATGAATGTTTTTACTCTCATTTTAAATTGCAATATCTTTTATTTTTTATCATTTCGTATGGGGTTCCGTAAAATCAAAATGATTTATTGAGTGTTCCGTGGCCTTAAAATTTTAAGAATCGCTGTGCAGTATATCTGTCAAAACTTCTATATTTTAATAACGAAAAAGTGATGTTAAAAGTGATGGTTATTTATTCTAAGCATGTATATTTAAATACCATGGAGATCGTTCGAACTAAAAAAAAATATGTATTTAGTTTGCTGAAAAAAATGTATTTAATACGTATTTCAAATTCTTGCCACCACGTCTCCGCCTTGTGCTACGTAGTGGCCGCCATCTGTATTTCGATGCGGATACTCCTAGGGAATCCTATCATACCCCGATCGGGATCCGATCGAAATTTAGGTATCCCTAAGAAATTTCTGCATGGGTAGAAGTTTTTAAAAGCAATTGGCAGTCATTAAGACTAGCATTAGTATTTTTTATTATCATCTAAACTTCTGTTCACTTTCTGGTGACTGATCCTCTCAAACCTATTTTTTAAACGTTTGATTAAAATCGGCATTTGAATTTGATTAAAATCATTAGCTTTCAGCTGGTTATTTATTTATGACCAACTGTCCTTTTATTTTATTTTTTTTTTGCATTGTTCCAACGTATACTCTTATGAGTTTTTACGTATTACCCTTCCCAACTGAATCCTTTTTCCTATCACTCCCTACCCGCACTTCGCTAATCCAACCTAACTTCCGTTGCGTCCACAGCCGTCTTAAGCTACACTATACCGCATTTTCCGAGGGTACGGGGAAACTGTGGAAAACCCGTACCGGTATAGACGGCCCTGTATTCTCTGATTTCTTGGCATACAGACCTTTTGCTCAAGGTATGTATACCAAGGCCTCAGAAAAACGGCCTCCCGCTCACTCGTCGATGCGCCAGCCAGAGCACGGCTAAGCGGTCACCGCACCAAGTATTGACCTCGTTCGAGGCTGCTTGACATCAGTGATCGCCCGAGCCGCACTCCGACCGCCCAACCACCAGCGTCGGTCAACTGTCTTTTATTTATTTATTACTTATTACTGTTATTTACTTATTTATTTATTTACTACTTCACGATGCACTTCGTAACGATAAGAGGAGTAAAAAAATTGCGCAAAAGTACATACACAAAAGAGAAAAATGAAGAAATGCTTTCTCTTTTGCTCGAAAACTAGAAATTATCATAGAGCATACACGTGGGTCATTTGGAGGATAGGTATACAAGGCATCCAGATTTTCCTTTTGAACGTCACACTTAGGGCCACTCTGTGTATTCGCGTAACACAAACAATAGGGATAGAAACAGAGAGGGAGAGAAGAAGGGACGATCGGCGAACATACATAAAGTAACCAAAATAAGAAAGAAATGAAAAGTCGAAGTCGTCGTGCACTCGGGCTACATTCTTTTCGGCTGAGGAACGCGCCCGAAAAACCTGTTTCGCCTGTGTGTATCGTCATAGGGAGATCGAGGTACGAGGAGAGGGCGGGTCATCACATTGAGAGGTGAACGCAACCATGGCCAAGAATCAGTTTGTATCCTCGTCCGGAAAACAAAGGTCGCCTCGTTCTCTCGTAAATACATATATAAAGGTTGTCTCAAAATGACCTGACATCTTTATGTATTAATAGAACGTATTATTTATTTGACAAGTACGAATATTTTTATTTTAATACACGGAGAGAATTAAAAAGTAATTTTTGTCATGAATTACACGGTAAAAATTACCGTGATATATTTCAATGTGGTGACTAGTGAGAAAAGCATAATAATTCGTATGCGACAAGTTTTTTTTAACTCACGTTACAGAAAATTTCAAATACGTAGCTAAAATTTTACTATACAAGAAGGGTAGCGCCGCACGATAATTTTTACCGAGAGCACAATACATTTTCCTATAACATTCATTAAATTTTATAATAAATCTTAAAATAACTGCTATAAAGACGATACTTTTTTATAGACATTTTTGAAAGGCATAAAATAATAAAATGCGCAGCAAAATTTCGCTGATATTATATATTTTTTAAATTCAAGTTTTGCGTATTTTTCTACACATCAAAATTTACTAGAAAATCTGGTAAAATGTTCTATCTGAAGAAGAAATTTTATTTCATTTTCGTGAAAATCTGTGTTTTACTCAGTAATAATAAGCGAAGTTTCAGGGTTGTCATCTGGTTACTGCACGGTAATTTTTAACATTTAATTCTCTCCGTGTATAAGGTACAAATATGGAGGTTATGTGTGGAACACATTATCTGATAAATGACCACCTCGTCCCTGTTTGCAAACGTTCATTCTTTTGACGAAAATTTCAATAACATTTTGGCATAATTGCGGACTAATTTAATTAATGGTGCGTCCAATTGCTTCCTTGAGTTCCGGAATAGTCTGTGGATCATTGGCATACACTTTTCCTTTCAGAAAACCCCAAAGAAAGAAGTCCAATGGCGGCAAATCACACGATTTTGGTGGCCAATTCACATCGCCGCGGCGCGAGAAAACACGACCATGAAATTTCGTCTGTAATAACTGTATTGTTTAGCAGTGAATTTTCACAATTTCTATGCGTTGCTCGATCGTGTAATTCTTCATGACTAAACCTCAATACTTCCTGATGCCAGTTGTCAAGGATTAGTACTCTGGTAGTAAAAATGTCTCATCATTTTGAGACACCCTTTATATATAAATTTACATTTTATGCATGAGCTTCGTATATGCATAACGTCATACCGTAATCCGCGTCGCGTCGCTTTTCATTATAGGATTCGTGAAATCTCGAATACCTCGAGCCCCAAACTCCGTGGATGCAATTACTTTGGGGAGGTAAGATATGACTATTGATCAGAGTAGTTGCAGTATATAATGCGACGAGGATCGAGAAATCCTTAGAATTCGAAGTTTTTTTATATTGGAGCACAGGGATTTGTTTTTGCAGATTTTTTTTATATGATCTTTTTTTTTATAGTCGGATGCAATGTGCGTCAGAGAGTATGGTTGTCGTGAAAGGAATAAGAGAGAGAGAGAAAGAGAGAGGGAGAGAGAGAGAGAGAGAGAGAGAGAGAGAGAGAGGGAGAGAGAGGGAGAGAGAGAAATTGATAGATTGATAGATACATTTATTTTCTCAGTAAACTTCGGAACAATAAGTAATACATGTGTGGGTGTTTGTTTTTTTTTACAAGAATTCCGATTTACCCTAATACTTCTATGCAACGAAGTTATGCATCACAGTAAATTAGAGGCTCAGTAAATCGTATAAAAGAGAGAGAGAGTGATAATATTAGATTGGATTTACTAGTGCTCTAAGACCAGAACGTCTTTTGCCGCACAAGCCTCATTCTTCGTGCAATAAAAAGAAAAACGATACAAAGAAACGAAGGAGGAGGCTGAGAGCGAGAGAGAGAGAGAGCGAGAGAGAGAGAGAGAGAGAGGGAGAGAGAGGAAGAGAAAGTGCGATCGATTGGTAGAATTGATTGTCCCAGCATACCAGTCGGCCAAATAAATGGTACGAGAATCTAAAAGAAAAAAATCGCAAAATAAAATGAATTAACTTATTAACTGATAAGATAAAAAACAAAAGAAAATTTGCAAAAAAATTCAAAGATTGATAACAAATAACAAAAAATAATGAGATGAGGTATTTTAATTGTATCAAGTACTTGATTGTACGATCTTTTGTTATTTTTATTACTAGGAAAAGAAAAATAACGTGCGAGAGAAGAAACAAAAAATAACAACACATTGTAAGCATAACAAAAAACAACAAAATATACAAGCATACAAGTTAATTATGCCAGAAGTGTGAGCGAAAAATTGCGAAATAAAATTGAGCAACTCGATACAAAACAAAAAGAGTTTTTGCGGAAAATAAAAGGATTGGCAACAAATAACAAAAGATCATGAAATAAAGTACTTGATTGTAGCAGGTAATTGATTTCATGATCTTTTGGTATTTTTTTTATTAGGAAGAGAAACATAATGTACGAGGGAAGAAACAAAAAATAATACATTGTAAGCATAACAAAAATCAACCAAGTATACAAGTTAATTATATTACAAATGCACAAAAAAATGCAAAATAAAATAAAGTAACTGGATACAGAGCAGAGAGGGAGAGGGAGAGGGAGAGGGAGAGGGAGAGAGAGAGAGAGAGAGAGAGAGAGAGAGAGAGAGAGAGAGAGAGAGAGAGAGAGAGAGAGAGAGAGAAATAATGCTGAAAAATATAGCGCCATTCTTTCAAATGGAAAACTTTGCATTTACGTACAGAAAGAAAAAAATCCTGTTTTTTTGTTCTATTTCTCTTTGTGCTATAACTTTCCGGTTTATATACGATATCGCTGTGCTTCTGTTATTCGCAAGCGAGAGAGAGAAAGAGAGAGAGAGAAAGAGAGAGAGAGAGAGAGAGAGAGAGAGAGAGAGAGAGAGAGAGAGAGAGAGAGAGAGAGCGCAAACGAGCACGGCGTAACATTGTTTGAAAAAGCGTCGGCGAACGCGTCGCGCGCACCTACGCACCGCACACGCAATCTCAGTCATGTATGTTGCCCCGTATCTCTTCTTTTTTTTTTACCAATATGGTCGGATCGCACCTTTCACACTCGCAATTATGCGGAACAGCAGGGGCTTTTTATTTAATCCTCGACCTCCACCCGGTTATGCTAACACCCACGAATCCTTTAATGAATAACAATTGTCGCGCTCGTATGTGACATATTTATAATACGCGCGTTTTTAGCAATCGATGCAAAAGCCTGCAATTATTATTAGTTTTTTTTTTCTTCCTCGACGTGGGTGCGTAAAAAGGCGCGGCGGGCACTATAAATAAATGATGGTCCGGTTTTTCCAATCTTCATCCAACCGCCGGTGAGTTGTCTCGTTTGTTTGGAGATTATTGTTTTTTTTTTGTCTAAATATTGTTTGGGCTGTTTTTTTTTGTCGCGGCTTTTTCGCGTCCATCGTTGAAATTAGCCGATTACTCTTTTTTCTTTCTTGCGATTTATGGTACTGTGTGTGTTGTGCAGTGAAGTATATAAAAACGGCCATTTTTGAGCGAAGGAAATGACATTGGTCTGTCAGAAAATCGACGAACTGAGATCCAATTGGATTCCCATACTTGTCCTTACTTCCTGTTAGGGACCCAATGGGTCGTCGCGTTCCCATGTAGAAATTGTCGTAGCGGTCCAATTGGATTCCCATACTTAGCCCGACTTCCTGATAGGGATCCAATGGGCTATCGCATTGGATCCCTATACCGTGGATTGGGGTTACTTTGATCAATTTCGAAATGAAAATCAATATATCTCTTTAAATAATATCGTAAAAAAAATTGTTTAAAATGGCAACATCAAATTTTATTAGTCTTTTTATCTTCTATATTAAAATTTAAAATATTTAAAAATAAATGAGAAAAAAAAAATTAGTCGTGATCAAAGTTATACTGAGAGTGGGGTTACTTTGATACCCGCCTTTTTCTTGAGGGCTCACATACATCTGAGACGGCTAAAAGTAAGGTTATGTTTAAGAATTTTTTTTATGTATAAAACTGAATTTTATTGAACAACCATGATATACATTTTAAAGTATGACATTTTATCTACATTGTGTGAAAATTTGGTTAAAAAATTTCAAACGGTAAAAAAGTTACAGTCGTTTTCCTGGGACGTGTTTTTGTTGACAGCGTTTGCGGTACCAGACGTGCCTCTGCCATTTTTTTATCTAAAAAAATGGCAGAGGCACGTCTAAAATATTTGTTTCTTAAAGTAGATAGATAAAACTAGTACTTATCGAGCCGGAATTTAAAAATTTAATTTTTTCGGATCATGGCAGTCACTGGAATAAAACACGCGATGTTTCGCCTCAAAATTGTTTAGTACTTATGAGAAAAAAAAAACTATGCCAGGTATCGAAAAAACGGCTCGATAAGTACTAGATTATTGTGTGAAGCATAATTGTGCAAAACTTGATCCCGTTCGGTCCAGTAGTTGCGGAGATATTTCTGGTACCGATTTTGAAAACACTGTTTCGCGTAAAACGCGTTCAAAGTTTTGAGTACACTTTACACTGAAATAACTGGTTTATTTTAAACTTACATGACATCGTCGATTCCTGGGCCATATGACGGATCTTCCTTAGATGTTGACGCTTTCATTAGATCTTTTTTTTTTGCTGTGTCAACCTCATTCATAGTCAACCTCATAGTCAAACAGATGACAAAGGCCGCGTCTACCTGCGCCCCAACCGCTAGTCGTTGCTCACCTGGTCAGTTACAAAACGCTATAGCGTTTGACCTACCCAGGTGTATGTAAGCCCTTAATGAGAATCGGAAGTAAAATAAAGTAAAATAAAAGAAGAAGCAGCATTTTTCCTAAAGAAGAAAGTAAAACGGTCAACGGGATCGAAAGTTACAACGATTTTTATTGTTTTGGGGTTAATTTGATGGAAAGAATATTACACCTTTACTTTTCAAAATCAACTTTATTGATAAACAACTGGTATTTTATAATTATTTATGCGGTAACACAGCCATAAACTTCGAAACATTAAAAATTAGAAAAAAAAAAACAAGTTGTGAGGTAGGCAACAGACTTTTGTCTACCGAAGTAATGTAAATCACAAAAAGAGATAAAATTGTTCATCAGGAACATTTCTTAACCTAGATGTCTGCAACATTAATATCAAATGGGAATTCAACATAATCATTTTTATCGATAGGTTTCGGCAAGAATGATACTATATCAATGTTATCGATTTCATATATATCTTCTTTAATTCTCTTGAATCTTGTTTTACTTCCAGCTGATTTGAAACCTTCCACTAGTAAAGTGTGTACTATCATTATTTGGTAAACGTACATGTACGTTTTTTTTTGCCACGACTGAGAATACTGAGAATACTCCGAGACTAGCAATAAAAATAATACGTGGAGTGAAATTGATCAATAATCAATGTTACCGCGTCGAAGCGATCAAAGACATCCCAAGGAAACCACTGCCGCCTATAAAATATGTTTTTGAGGATATGCCACACAACAAAGCATAATGGTGTAGTTTGATAAACATCTGACAAGGTGATTTTTACCAAAAACATGTCATTGCAACACACAGCTTGTTATTTTTGAAGTTATTCGAGCATAAAGAATAGTTTAAATACATTACTTACGTTTTCTATATTTTCACGGTCACTTAAACCCGTTCCTTCGTGCTGCGTCTGAGCGATGACGTAAAGAGACGTTCAGGCTTGCCAACCGTAAAAAAAACTTTCAGTCGCCTTCAGGAACTTCGTAATTTGAATTTAAAAGTAAAACAACGTTTTTATCAAAGTAACTCCAATCCACGGTACTAAAACATCACGCTCGTACATTGGATTTTAAGGGGCCAGTCCACTTTGGAGCCACGAAAAAAGGCTATTTTCGCGATTTTTTTTTGACGATTTTATAAAAGATATGAATATAAAAGTTGTTGGGCTTGATAAATAAAGTCTTGAAATACATTTAAAAAAAATGTTCAATTCATTTTTATTCATTTTTAAGTACAAAAACTATAGTTTAACGTAACGCCTCAAAAATAGGTGGGCTAGGTAGCTCCATCACAACTCGGCAACGGCTTGTCTGAAACAAAAAAATCAAAGTCCATTAGATTCAGTATGATACCAGCTACAAAATGACCCTCGGATATAAAATTTTATCAAAAAATAAAAAAACGGCAGATGAAAAACGAAAAAAGTAAAAAAAAAACGCGTTTTTTCGCTGTTTTTCGCAAAAAAAAAGAGTAAAAATAAAAATTTTAAAACCATCGAGGGTCATCTTGTTGCGAATCATGTTTACAATATGTGGTTCAAATTTCAAGAGAATCGGTTTATTAGTTTTAGAGATACGATGGAGCTAGATTTTGACAATGTTGTTTCGAGAAAAACGCGTTTGAAGTTTATACTATAAAAAACTCTTACCTAAACTCAATCGGCAATTTCTGCACCGTACAAAATCCCTTCTGATTGCTCATCATCGTCGATTTCTTCAAGTCTTGCTTGCTTTCGTTTGGTTCTGGTCTCTTTTGAGCACTCAGAACTGCGGCGGTTTGCAGAGCGAACACGCTCGTCATCGCGATTGTCGGCGAAGCCGATGGCGATCGGGCCGAGTTTGACGCCCATTATTTCCATTATTTTAAGCACTCGACGAAATCCTTCATTAAAGACACACGCGGAAACTTTGCAGGCAATGTCTACGATTTTTTTGCCGTTGAACATGTGTTTAGGTGCCATTTTCCATACGCAGTTGTTAAAACTTTCATTATTGTTTTGCGTATGGCCACCTAAACACCTTTCGAGCAGTTCTGTTTTGGTGAGATCCTCGTAAATAGGTTTTAAAACTTCCCGTACTTCCTCAGAAAGAGCAGGAGGATGTTTGTGGCCGATGGATCGGCCGAGCGCGCTATACGCTCAGGGAGACGAAATGAGGTCCTGACGATCAGGTAAAAAAAAAAATACTTAGAGACCTCGGATTTTCATAAAATTTTGACACAATATTTCTGAATGTATGTATTTTCCAAAACAGTAAAAAAAAATCGATTTTTTGGAATTTTCCAAGTGGACTGGCCCCTTAATTGGGATTTCCCATGGGAATTGAAGTTTGCATCGTTGGAACGCAACGAAAGTTTAGTGGCTCGTACTTTAATTTTTGCTAATTTGGGCAACGAAAAAGACTCAAACGTTTTTTAGGATCTTTATCGAAAAGGTGCACCCTAAATTTGGAGGATAAGATTTTGGATGATCAAGAAAATGAAGGAATAAGAATTGAAGATTTTTCATTGTGTTCCAACGATGCCAACTTCAACATCGTAACAAATTCCTATAGAGATATATGGGTGTATCTTGAATGACTATGGATTTATCGTCATGTGTATTGCCAACTTTTAATACGAGAAAATAGTGTGTCCTAACGTCATCTATTGCCAGCGAGCGGTCTCATATGTAATCTGTATTGTAGATCATATTAAACATTAATTGCGTGTGTATGTGTGTTTCTTTCTGACTCAGAAGTGATACATCTTCGGGTATAGAAGGCGCGCCGTAACACCAACCCAGAGCTTTTTCTATAAAGCATTGTCAAAGAACTTGACTATGCACCTCGCGTCCCACGTTTGAACTCACTCGTACGCTTTTGTACACAAATTCTATCGCGTCGCGCCTTATCTCGATCCTTCACTGGCCTGTGTGCTCCCTTTTTTCGTCTTTGCTATGTGATATTTCGATGCAACACTCGGGCATTCTTTGATCTGTAGAGTGCCACAATTTAAACGAGAGGGAAAAAGAGAGATAGAGAGAGAGAGAGAGAGAGAGACATGGCAACGAAAATTCAAAGGATACGCATCCGAATGGAAAAGTCTGCATGCAAGTTTTCAACAAAAAACTATCTCTCAGTCGACAGTCGCTACCACATCTGCAGATTATTATATGGTAATGCGTTTTTTTTACGTCTTCTTTCATTGTCTAGTGTCTTTTTCGGACTCGTCGAGCGATTATTTTCATTCATTGTCCATAGAGAAATCCAAATGTATTGTAAAATTAGTATATGTGGACGAGAGGAATTGCAAAATGTGCTGTGGAAATACCCATGGGTCCAATCAACAAACAAACATTAGAATGCAACGCATTCAATTAAGGCAGAACACCACTGTGACCCCCTGTTTTTTTGCCATTTTTCAAGAATTTTTTTTTGTGGGAAAAAAAAGAGATATTCGAAAATTTTTTTTTTGTTTTGTTCGTTGTTTATTGAAGATACATAAAAAAAAAATTTCAAATTTTTCACGCCCCATGGTGACGCTGGGGAAGCTCCCGCGTCAGGTACTGTTGCCTCTGCAGTGGTTCGCGGCACGCAGTAGAACTCTCTTCAAAGTCGATCTGAAAAAAAATACCGAGTGTTTTCGTTAATAATATGATATTTTGAAGAGAAGTACATAGGGATTTGAAAAAATATTGATTTTTAAAAAATAGGCACGCTTTTGAAATTAAAGGACGATTTTCGAGCAAAATTTCTCGTCGAAAATAGGCTATAACTTTTTTTATTATTGAGATATCGAAAAAATCCTATGTACTTCTTTAGATAATCTAGTTTTATTGATGCAGTCCAAATTTGAAGTCGATCGGATAAAAATTGCTCGAGTTCTGCTGCGTGCCGCACTCAAAAAAGTGGTTTTGAGAAAAACCACTTTTTAATCAGCGATGCCGGCACCATATAGCTGGCCTTCAAGAAGCAAATGATTGTCCCTAGCATCTTTTCTCGAACTTGTAGAGGCTCTTCTTGCCTCTTTTGCAGCGTCTGTGAGCGAGCGCTCCGCCAGCTCGATCCGCGCTGCGTCGGTTTCAACGCAAAAATTGAAACAATTTGGGCCGATAGTTATCCCCAACGTCTCCAAAACTTTCATGAGGCTTCTCAGGCCATCATTGAATAATAATACCGCGATATCAGCTGCAATATCGACGATTTTTTTGCTCCCGGACTGACACTTGGGGGCTATTGCCCAAACTGATTTGTTGTAGCTTTCGTTGTTGTTTTGCGTGAAGCCGCCCAAACAACGCTGCAGCAAATCGTCTCTGCTCAAATTTTCGAAGACTGGCGTAATTGCCTCCAACACTTCCTCAGGAAGAGGCGGCTGCGCGGGACCCCGAGCGTCACGGAGCGCTGCACCGCTCCACAAAATATTCAATATCTCCGAAAATAATTATTTTTTCGACCTGGGTCCAACGGCATCTTAATCTTAAATGTATTTTCGATTTTTCTAGATGGTTTTCAAAAAATCGATTTTTTGAAGCCGTCACAGTGATGTTGTCCCTTAATAGACCCCGAAGCACCATTTCAAGATCGTATCGAATTGTTAAATTCTCCCGAGGAACATTGAAGTCCGATCCTCCTTTTGATTGAAAAAGAAGGAGAGGAGAAGAAGATCGCGACTAGAAATTTTGCTACGGGGCAAACTAGGAGGTCCGGATCCGGCATGCCTTATTCCGTATTCCGTACTACGGCACTGTATAGGTTGCTGGAGACCACGGCTTTACTAGGCGTGAAACGCTTTTTGGCATCCGGCCCTGAAGCCAATGCCGGTTACGAACCTGATCAGTGCACTCGGGTCCTGATCCGGTCGCCGTATCTACCAGGTCTGTAAATATGAAACCGGAATTTGCCCACACGGAGAGAATTAAATGTTAAAAATTACCGTGCAGTAACGGTAACCAGATGACAACCCTGAAACTTCGCTTATTATTACTGAGTAAAACACAGATTTTCACGAAAATAAAATAAAATTTCTTCTTCAGATAGAACATTTTACCAGATTTTCTAATAAATTTTGATGTGTAACAAAATACGCAAAACTTAAATTTAAAAAATATATAATATCAGCGAAATTTTACTGTGTATTTTATTGATTTATGCCTTTCAAAAATGTCTATAAAAAAGTATCGTCTTTATAACAGTTATTTTAAGATTTATTATAAAATTTAATGAGTGTTATAGGAAAATGTTTTGTGCTCTCGGTAAAAATTATCGTGCGCGCTACCCTTCTTGTATAGTAAAATTTTTGCTACGTATTTGAAATTTTCTGTAACGTGAGTTAAAAAAAAAAACTTGTCGCATACGAATTATTATGCTTTTCTCACTTGTCACCACATTGAAATACGTCACGGTAATTTTTACCGTGAAATTCACGACAAAAATTACTTTTTAATTCTCTCCGTGCATAGATGGCCCTAGCTATCAATGTAGTTACCGTCAAGTCGCGTCATTGGCGTCATTTGCTTTGTTGACATCTTACAAAGATTTTAAACTCACAACAATACAAGTTTCATACCCCAACATAGTTTGTTGCAGCGTTTAACATGTCGAATTTTGTGCCTGGAAATTACGATTTGCGGGCAGCATTAATTTTCTGTTACCATTTGAACAAACTGCTGCACAATCGCATCGAATGCTTGTCGAAGCTTACGGTGAGCGTGCTCTTGGTCAATCACAGTGCTTTGAGTGGTTGAAAAAATTCAAAAGTGGCGATTTTGACGTGAGAAACGAAGAACGTGGGAGGCCACCGAAAAAGTTTGAAGATAGCGAATTGCAAGCATTGTTCGATGCTAAAACCTGGCGAAACTGTTAATACTGAACGCTACCGACAACAAATCATCGATTTGAATCAAGCTTTGCGTGAAAAACGACCAGAATATCAAAAAAGGCAACACAAAGTGATTTTGCTTCATGATATAATGCACCATCACACACAGCATAACTGATCGAGGAAACGATTGAGGCGTTTAGTTGGGAAATACTTTCGCATGTGGCTTTACTCACCAGACTTGGCTCCGTCCAATTATCACTTATTTGCATCGATGGGACACGCATTTGCTGAGCAGCGCTTCACTTCTTACGAAAATGTACGAAAACGGCTCGATTACTGGTTTGCCTCAAAAGAGCAACAGTTTTTTTTTGGTATGGCATCCACAAATTGCCAGTCAGTTGGGAAAAATGTATAACTAGCAATGGACAATACTTCGAATAAAATATTTTTCTTTATTTTCATACAATAAACGTATATTTTCTATGAAAAAATGACGGTTTCATATTTACATACCTGGTATGCCTCAAATAAAACATTAAATCATCAACAAATTATTTTTAAAAAAAATTATCGTCGTAAAAATTATTATTTACAAATGCTTTATTTATGTTTCTACATATATGAGAATTAGATGAAATCGTGTCCTGTCTTGTTCATTTTTTTTACCGCGGGATTTGAACCTATGCCTTCTAATTCTGCCTTCTAACCTTGTGTTAATCCTGCTCTTTTAATGAATGTCATTAATTTTAAACTTAAAAAAAAAAATCCATGAAACTTAAAAATTTAAGAAAAATTTAACTCTCGTTGCATTCGAACGATGCAACGAGAGTTTCAACATCATCCATTAACCACGCAGTTTCCTATGTCGTATTCATGCTGCATACCGACGATCGTAAGGATGTCTGACGTATCGTTACTTCCGGTAGGGCCGTGAACTTCGTTGGCGGAGTACGGATGGCAAGGGAAAAAAATACGAGGATCAGGACATTGGTAATTCGCGAGCGTCAAATGTCAAGTGGCTCGTTGAATTCGTGTCGGGACGTTCGATCCTTTTTTTTTTTTTGTTCGACACGTTGAGTCTGGACATCTGGAATGTATTCCGAATTTATTAAAATATTTGAATACGTAATATCACTAGAATATTCGTTTGAATATTTATAGGAATATTTGTTGGAATGATCATAATTGAGAATAACAATTAGCAGTATTCTAATTGTTATTTAAATATTATTGTCTTCTATTATTTGATTGGGTTCCAGGGGGGGGGGGGGGGGGGATGAAAGTATTGGGATGAAGAATGGAAAAATCGTCGTTGTTACCCTCGATTTAATCCGTAACGAGGATAAAGATATTAACAATTTCCCGGAGTACACGGGGTAAGAGTTAGTGAGAAATTAAGAGAATACATATACGAGGTGTGTAAATTAAGTAATAAGACTGATGTTTTTCTATTTTTTTATTCGAATAGAATTACAATTGAATATTATCTCCCTCAAAATAACTTCCTTGGGAAGCCACACAGCGCTGGAGACGGTTCTTCCAATCCTCATAGCAGTGCTGGAATTCCGATACTGGCATAGCCTTCAGCTGGTCAGTTACAGCCGTTTGAATGCTTTCGACTGTCTCAAAATGACGTCCCTTGAGGTGATTTTTCAATCTCGGAAAGAGAAAAAAGTCACAAGGACTCAAGTCAGGCGAATAAGGTGGCTGAGGAGCCACAGGAATTTTTTTACTGGCCAAAAACTCGTTCATTGAAATTGCTGTGTGACGAGGCGTATTGTCGTGATGCAACACCCAGTTCTTGATGTTTGGTCTCACCCTTTTTCGAAGTTTTTCGAGAACCTCTCGGTAAAAGTGTTGATTGATCGCTTCGCCTTGAGGCACAAACAAGAACTTCATCGGTTCTTGAAGATGAAGGACTTCCGCTGCGTGGTTCATCTTCAATCGACTTTCTTCCTTCTGAAAATGCCTTAAACCACCGGAAAAATCTGCGCCCTTGACAAAACACTGTCTCCGTAGGCCTGCTGAAGTTTTGCAAAAGTTTCCGTTGCACTGTGCTCAAGTCTGAAGCAAAACCTGATAGCACACCGTCCTCATTGCTTTTAACTTACACACCTCATATGAGGCATTCTTCATCAACTGGACCACTTTTTTTTTTCAACCTCTCCAATTTTTTTGAAAACCTGCCAGTTTGAAATATTAGTCAAAAGGAACGTCTGTGATTTTTTTTAGATTTTTTTAGGCCTCCGTTCAGGATTTTCAATTTTTCATTACGAACACTGTATCCGAAAAAATATTCATCAAACAAAAAAAAACAAGAATAAAAACTTTATTTTTTCCGCTTTATGCAATGGTTAGGATGAAAAAATAAATAAAAACCCTGCGAAATCTCATAACCGCATATATGCGGTTATGAGATTTCGCAGGGTTTTTATTTTTTTTCATCCTAACCATTGCAGGTACCATTCTGAATTTTTTTTTGCAGACTCTTTACCCAATGACAGACATCCTGTAAAATTTGTACCGAAATCGAAAGTGTGTTATTAGGTTTAAAAAAATGTTATTCTCATTTTTTTGCCAAATTTCAATGTTCTCAATGCAGAAAAATTATGATTTTGATTTTTTTCGATAAAGCGGAAAAAATAAAAAAGTTTATATTCTTGTTTTTTTTTGTTTGATGAATATTTTTTCGGATACAGTGTTCGTAATGAAAAATTGAAAATCATGAACGGACGCCTAAAAAAATCTAAAAAAAATCACAGACGTTCCTTTTGACTAATATTTCAAACTGGCAGATTTTGAAAAAAATTTGAGAGATTGAAAAAAAAAAGTGGCCCAGTTGATGAAGAATGCCTCATATATGTATACACACTCACTCATATACAATAAAATTCAGATTCATTATAAATTGAAATGAGAAACGAAAATTACCTCCTTTCTTTTATTGACGTTTGGCATATTGGAGTATTCGTACATGCGGCATACCTTCCGAAATACCGCAGTACGACCAAAGATATATATAGACCAGGGATGCGCAGGCAAAACTACCGTGTCTGGTTCTAATATTTCACGTGTCCACATTCATTCTTGGTTTTAAATCGCTCACCATAATAGTCGGCGCAACGATGACAGTTCCTCGTTTCGTGAGATTCCGTCCAGCTGATAAGTTTTATTTAAAACAATATAAATAAAAAAGAAAAATAAAACGAAACAGATGGCCTGGAACGATCGTTCGAGTCAGGAAACAAAAACCAGTAACGCCCATTTTTTTTTCTCAGTACAATCAATGTATTTGTTTTAAATATTTTTCAATTTTTATATTTGAAGTTAACCTTTTCCGACTGAGATTTAGTTTCAGATTAAAATAATACATTTTCAATATTAGAGAATGAGTTGAATTTTTATTGGACTACCGTTACTTCTGTCGTAATTTTATGGACCCCCCTCACCCAACCCCCAAAGCCGTTTATTTCCTGAGTCTATAAATTATCGTAAAAGTTCGTTGAAATCACGCGATGCATATGTATATATATATATACAGGTAAGAATTACGACGTTTGCTTTACAAAACGAAGGGTAAAGTCTCGACAAAACGTACAATAGTTTTTCTTTTTTTTTGTTATTACTACGTATAATGCGACGCAAGTTTATATTAAGTGAGCTGGTACATACGAAACGTTCACGTGTTCACACGCGGACTTTTAAAGTCAAAGTTGGTGAAAATGTGCATACACGGAGAGAATTAAATGTTAAAAATTACCGTGCAGTAACGATAACCAGATGACAACCCTGAAACTTCGCTTATTATTACTGAGTAAAACACAGATTTTCACGAAAATAAAATAAAATTTCTTCTTCAGATAGAAAATTTTACCAGATTTTCTAGTAAATTTTGATGTGTAACAAAATACGCAAAACTTCAATTTAAAAAATATATATATCAGCGAAATTTTACTGTGCATTTGATTATTTTATGCCTTTCAAAAATGTCTATAAAAAAGTATCGTCTTTATAACAGTTATTTTAAGAATTATTATAAAATTGAATAAGTGTTATAGGAAAATGTATTGTGCTCTCGGTAAAAATTATCGTGCGCGCTACCCTTCTTGTATAGTAAAATTTTAGCTACGTATTTGAAATTTTCTGTAACGTGAGTTAAAAAAAACTTGTCGCATACGAATTATTATGCTTTTCTCACTTGTCACCACATTGAAATATATCGCGGTAATTTTTACCGTGAAATTCACGACAAAAATTACTTTTTAATTCTCTCCGTGTATGCATCCCACCGCGCCGTGTACCAACGTACACGATAAATAACCTGCAGTCATGTGTGAACGGACGCGCATTGACGATCTTTCGCAAGGGGTGGTAAGCTCCATTCGTTTTTCTTCGATTCTTCATTTTTACCGATGTTTTTTTTCAACCCGTAACTTTTCTTCGTTGATTGTTGAAATTTGATTGAGGAATCGTTAATTAGATTGATTAAGGGCTTTGTCCAATTTTATTATTTTTCAGAACTTTAAGAAATTATCTGTTCATTTATTTATTGATTTATTTCTTTATTTCTTTATCTATTTATTTTTCATTTATCCATTTATTCATCTATTTATTTATTCGTTCATTTTTACTTATTTATTTATTTATTGATAATGATTATATTTTTGTATAACCAATTGATCGTTTTTAATTATTCAAATTCACCTTGCGAACTTTTTAATTCAATAAACTGGCTCGTTTTTTACGAGAATGGTATGGCGAGTCTGTAAGAATTTAAAAACGAAATTGTCTCTTGCTCAACGAAAGAGCAATTGCAAAAGAAAAAGCATTCGTTGGCAATCAAAAATTCGGAAACTTGGAGGAAGAAGGAGTCTTTTACAATCGGACTCACAATTGTTTGCTGAAAATAAATGTCGTTACCGTCGATGAACTTTTTCTCTGGAAAAAAAAAATGTTGGAAAAGTTTTCGGTGGACTAATATTCAATATTCATTTAATTTAACAAAATAACTTAATATTATCACCGCAATTAACAAAAACAGTCAGTCCCAATCAAGATTGATCAGACCCTCTCACTCAATGGTACTGTCAAATAAAAACTCAAAATAAAAAATCGACAAAATCGGAAAAACCTAAACAAATGCAAACTTTTCCCGACAAAAATTTATTTCACCACCGATCAAACAAAATCTGTCCTGAATAATTTCCTCGTCCCGAAAACTTACGAGCTTTGATCGATCGAACCTTCCCTCTCTACTACACTACCCCCCCCCCCCCCCCCCAAAGAAAACTAAAATAATCCAAATCGAAAATGACAAATTTTGAATACCGTAAAAAAATTAAACCACAATTTTTAATGATTAATTTCCATGTCCCGAAAGATTCGAAAGCCTCCATCGGGATCGAGCCGGCCCTCCAATGGTCTCCACAATAAAAAATATCCACAACACAAAAATCCATATGTGTAAATCAAATGAAAGTAGAATTTACGGTCTCGTCAGCGCGTAATGGGCCATACTCGGCCATATTCTTCAAAGAAACTCGCAACCGTCGTGCTGTTAGCGAGAGCGTTACAAAAAGGTCAATAAAGGCAACGAACAAAAACGAACAAAAAAAAAGAGTAAGCCAAGACAGCAAAAATCATTGCGATTCTGCGACACAGGACTTTGGGAGGAGCGTGATGGTAGAGTTCGGGAATCGAGGGTAGGCATAGTACACGACGAAATGCAGTTTGGAGGTCGTGGCATCGCAAAAGTTTGTATACTTTGCGAGGCTGTAGAGGGCGAAGGGTGAATCGGAGGGATTCAGATTGTTTTTGCGTTGAAAGGAGTACCGAGGGAAAGGGAGGTTTCTGGGCTCGCCCTTATATATATATATATGAGTCAGCGAGGAGGAGCATACGACAAACATAAAAAGACACCGAGGGCGAGGGATAGAGAGGGAGCAAAGAAAGAAATATATATATAGAGAGAGTGAGAGAGGGAGCAAGACGGAAATTGCAGGGAGTCTGCTCGTCGGTTTCCTATCGATTTCCCTCAGCGACCTTCTCTGCCTCTCTCTCTCTCTCTCTGTCTCTCTCTCTCTCTCTCTCTCTCTCTCTCTCTCTCTCTCTCTCTCTCTCTCTCTCTCTCTCTCTCTCTCTCTCTCTTGATGCTTTCAACCCCTGTCTTTTTTTATTTTTCGCGCTTTCTACCCTTCCTCCCTCTCTTCCTCCTCCACCCCTCCCCTCGCTCCACTACGTTCGTTTTATATTCTCTTTTTTCGACGTGTACAAATGGCACGATGGAGAAATTAACCGATGAATCTTCTCGCCCTCCTCCTTTCCTCGCCCTACACGCAACCCACACATTGATCCGACTCGAGATTTAGCTCGCGAGAAACAATTTTTCTCCCTTTCTCTATTCCGCCTTAATTTTGCTCCGAGTCTCCTATATGTGTCAGATATAACTCGTAATAGTCGAGGCCGGGTGTAATAGCTTTTGTTTTTTTTTTCTTTCTTTCATCTTGTGTGGGTGTGTATTTTTTTTTATAGTATTTCAAACTTGGAGGAACAATCGTGTCAACTCATCTTTTTTGCGCAGCTTGTCTCTTCGTCTCTCGGGATATGTCGTCTCTGGCTTTCCGATGGGCTGCGCACGTCTTTTTTTTTTTAAGTTCTTTTTTGTGCTTTGTCCGCTTTGCTTGCGAAATTGGGAGAATAGATCGTTGTGAGTATAGGTGTAAAATGTAGGAACGAGAGATTAAAAACGAGGAAAGAGAGAGAGGGGGAAAGAGAGAGAGAGAGAGAGAGAGAGAGAGAGAGAGAGAGAGAGAGAGAGAGAGAGAGAGAGAGAGAGAGAGAAAGAGAAAGACAGATAGACAGACAGAGAGAAGATTTAGCAGGCAAAGAAAGAAAAACTGGAAAGACTAAACACCCAAAATGATTTGTAAAAGAAACAAAGTCGTTTGTGATTAATTAATCATTTTGATTAATCGATTAATTAATTAATCGAATTGATTAATCGATTAATTAGTTAATAGTTTTTGATTAATCGATTTGTTAATGAATATCTTATGATTAATCGATTTGTTAATGAATATTTTTGTCTCAATCAATTTGTTAATTAATCGATTTATTAATTCATCGTTTTAATGATCCGATTTATCAATTAGTCGTTTTTTATTTATCGATTTATTAATCAATCGCTTTGATTAATGAATTCGTGAATTAATCGCTTTGATTGTTCGATTTATTAATCAATCATTCTGATTAATCGATTGATTAATTAATCGTTCTCGTTAATCTTTTTGCTTAATCGATTGAATAGTTAATCGTTTTGGTTAATCAGTTGTTTTAAAGAATTGTTTGATTAATCGATCGTTTCCATTAATCGATTGATTAGTCGCTTTCATTAATCGATTGATTAGTCGCTTTCATTAATCGATTGATTAATCGTTTTCATTAATCGATTGATTCATCGTTTTCATTAATCGATTGATTAGTCGCTTTCATTAATCGATTGATTAATCATTTTCATTATTCGATTGATTAATCATTTCCATTAATCGATCGATTAATCATTTTCATTAATTAAAATGAACAAGACGTGTGATTCTGTCCTCTTACAAAACAATTATGTCTATTCTAAATGACTTAAACCAGCACATTGTTTTCGTGATCTCACATATACCCACCCACACACACACACACACATTCATCTCCATATGGGAAATTACAAAACAGAAATATGGGAACATTCAAGATTATCGCTTACGGCAATAGGATTGTGCCCCTCGTTTTCTTTCTCGCCGCGCGCCTAACGCCTAATAACAATAATAGCAACAACAACAAAACGCGCTATTATAACTGTATGTATGCACTAAGCGCGCATACCGGTAGTGTAACGTAAGCGTTACATCAGCCATAAGGCAGGAATAGCACAGCGAGTAGTAGCAGCCACATCGAATAACTCCACGTCTCGTGCGCGCGGTATCACGGTGTCTGCTCGCGCTCGTTCCTATCGAGACGTTTGCTCCTTTCTCACGGAATTGTCTAGTGTAACAAACTCTTGCATACACACACACACACACACACACACACACACACACACACACACACACACACACACACACACACACATATATATATGTATACGCCACTGGGCACTGCAACGTGCTCAAGCGCGCTGCTTCATGCGTTGGCGTATGTCACGGATACGACACATCGTATCGAACACGTACACAGGATTATCGGATTTCCCTTAGCGAACATATGGTATGTACGGTTTGTGTGTGTGTGTGTGTGTGTGTGTGTGTGTGTGTGTGTGTGTGTGTGTCTACATATATTTATTCCAGGACAGAGAAAGGGACAGAGATATTGGATTAGATTCATTGCGTCTTGGTGGGACCGAAGACAATTTAAAAATCCAGTAGAACAAGACGATTGCAACAAGACATTTTAACAAAAACGGATAGTTGGATACAAAGTAATGAAAAAAAAAAAGATATTGATAATTAAATGGGTAACAAAAAAATTGCAATCGAGCTGATAATGAGATAACAAAATGATAGTGTTCGTAGGTCAGATATATTTATACATAACCGACACTGGTGGATAATATGCTCCTGAATCAAAGTTTCGACGTAGAATATAGGAGGTTATGTGCGTTGATAGAATGCTGAGGCAAGCCCCAATAGGGCCTTATTAGGGCAATCCTTAGTAGGGCCATACTAGTATGTACAAAAGCTTGTGCGCAAATTGAGTTTGGCCTTCGATCGGGCCCATCTTAATTTTCTCTAACTTTATTAAGGTCCTAGTCTGGAAGTCTCACATGGGCCATCAGTGGCCGGTCACACTTTGCTACCGAGGGCCATTGAAAGGCAAAATAACCAGGACCTTTATAATTGCCTCAACGGTGCCCCCATAAAAATTATTACAGCCATATGCGTACGTGCGTGTGTGTGTGTGTACACTGTGAAAAAGAAATGTTTTATTTCAATACATTTGACACGTTTGATCCCGCGTTGTTCCAATGGACGGACTGCATGCGTTTTGGTTCAAGGCATCCACAGCTCGTCTACTAAACGCATAGTATAATTATTATATTTAATCGATCTTGATAATAATTATGTCACAAATTTTTTAGTCAAGCAATTTATACTGATTTGCCCCTTTACTAGGAAAGTCTGGTAGTATTGGGGAAATCGCTACTAGGGAATCTACAACTACACCTTTTAAATCCATTTATTTGGTCTCCGTACTTAGACCATAGTTTTAGTCAACCAACCTACCCTACCATTCCCTAACAGGGGCCCGGTCCGGCTTTTTTTACGGAAAACCCTATTATGGAATCCACAATTAATCCATTGAAGGCCCCGACTTGAAAAAAGGCATCCTGATCAGGCTGCAGTAATATAGTCTGCTTATTCCCATCCTACGGTTCTCCTGATCCGCTGGACATCCGGCACCGATCAGGCGTGTCTGATCGGTGATAATGAACTGATCAGGCAGCATTATAAACGCCCGATAAGGCAACCTGATAACGATCTGATCAGGCAACCAGGCAAGGCTCATATGTGACAGAACGTTACACTTTCTAGCATAGTGCTATCGAGTTCCCTCAGAAGTGCGCTACCAGGGCAACCAGGCAACCTAAAAGCATCCTAAACCAGACCCTATCGAAATTTCTACGTGGACAACCCTATCGTTACTTAAGTTGCGCGATGTGCAAGAAAACTAGAAAAAATTCGCGTGGCGTCGAAATTCAATATTAACACTAGATTTACGAGACCAGTCATTTTTACTGGTCGTGCAATTTCAATTCAAAATTCCTACTGCATGTAAATTTGCTTTCCGAAATGATGTTATGACTTTTGTAGCTATAAGTAGAGAATACATTTTATGAACTTAATGTTACTTTATATATATATTCGTAACAAATATATTTTTTGTTATTGACACTTATACCAGTGCCTGGTCTGGTAAATCTAGTGTTAAACTAAAAAAATGGTTTTAACAACACCTTTTATTTCATTTGATTTTTGCGAAATTATAGTGATTCGAGTTCTTATAGGCAATGCATATTCTTATTTCAAACATAAATCAGCTTTCTCAATTCACTGGTCGGTGTATCCTGTACCAAGATTTACGCGAAGAGTAATGAAGTTGGCGAAAAAAAAAAAACAAAGTAACCTCATTGTACGTTTTCGATGAACGCGAATATGGGAACTGTGAGTGTACAAAGCGCGAGTCAACGATAAGAGCACTATTATTGTTTCGCCGTGCTTTCGTTTTCTCAACCGTCGGGAACAATGGGACCCCTCGCAGTCGCTTTTCGAGTGCGTTGCATACCACCATATTGCATACACTCGATGTTGAATTTTGTTTTTTTTTTCTTTCTGCTTCTTCCCTTTACGAAAGGGTCCTCTCGAGTTACACATCACACACGCGCACACACACACACACACACACACACACACACACACACACACACACACACACACACACACACACACACACACACACACACACACACACATCGGTCGCGCGAGCCAGCAGACGTGAAAAAAGGAAAAAGAAAAGAAAAAAAAACCAATCTTTTGTCGCCTTACCCTCGTCGTCGTCGTCGTCGTCGTGTCTTGCGCGCGGTGACTTCGCCGAGAGTCAAAATGCGCCGGAACAACGCCCACACGTTGAACGAAATCTCGAGGTCGCCAAGTAATCCTACATAGTAAGTGTGTATAGATGCGTGTATACGTTTATCAATGGATCGCGGAGCCAAAAAGGCCGGTAGTTTCGCGCTATACATCGCTGATACGTCCTTCTTTTTTTTTTTTTGCTTCGATTCAACCAGACATGTGTGGATCTGCGTAGTCTCTGACGTGAGCGTGGCTATGTGTGCGTAGCGCGGTAAAGGAGAAAGAACGAGAAGACCCTCAGTCTCCCATGAGAGAAATAAACGAAGCCGTCACCCTTTCTCGCGCGCACACTCGGCAAAAAAAAAAAGAATAGTCAGGGCTCGAGGGCTCTCTTCAAACGACTACCTGAGTCTGGCTCGTCCGCCAATCCCGCTTAGGGTAAACTTAATTGCACCACCACTGGCGGCAACTTGACACAAGAGTCAAACCTCTGGGTATGGATAATTGTGTGGGTGTGCATATATATATATATATATATATATATATATATATATATATATATATATATATAAGCTTTTGCCCGTGACTTCGTCAGCGTGGACTTTAGGATTTGATCCAGAGAGGAGATGAACAAAAAGCGAGAAAAAAGAAATAAGAATTAAGGAAAGAGTGTCATATTTCTCAGGCACGGTGGTAGACTGACTGACTGCGGTATGTGTTGCTAATTAATGAAATAGTAGTGCCAACCTATCCGGTGTGCTGTGGTTAGCGTGCTTGCCTCTAAACCAGGACATCGGTAGGTTGCGAGTTCGATTCCCAGTCTCGTAGACTCGAAGAAAAATAAATACGGGCGTGACTAAGTTCCAGCTGTATGCGGGAATGTCAACGGTGTGTGTGTTGGGTGTGTATGCCTGTAGTCCGTGATTTATTTCTCGACGAAACGCGACGCTAGGTCCGACACTGCGAGGCGAACCTGGGACCGGCTGTTATTGGTATAGGTTTACCGCAGTTTCCCTATACCCATGGCAGCCATGTTAGGGAGAATGGAATACAGAGGTGAAAGTCGGCTGAATCCGCAAGGTGGGGAATAAGATGGAATAAGCTGGGCACGTAAAAGGAAAACACCCCGTACGATGGAAGCAACAATTGAAAAAAACAAGTGGCAAGCTTCAATTCCAGTATCATACAATGTCATTGTTGTCTACAGAACTACAGGCTTTGCAATATAGTTCTGTGGACAACATTGTATGATTTGTCTTCGGCAAGCAGACTCAAGTGTTGGGCACTCGATACACTCGAACAGCTCATATATAGTTGACCATGCGAGGAGCAAATCCTTTCTTAGTGCACCTCTACACCCTTTAAGGGGCTATACTACTGTGATGGCTAAAAAAATAAGCTATTTTTAATAAAAAAATTTTCTGAAACCGTTGCATGTATCGATAGAAGCTTTTTTTTTTCTCTTGAAGGTGCACTCTCGCAGAATAGAAAACAATTTTTTTGTTGTTGCATATAAATGTATGTTTATTTAACAACCGATAAACGTGTAAAGACATGAAAAAAGTATGTCGCTGGCGTTGACGATTTGCGCTCTCCAGGTAATCTGAAACAAAAAAATGTAAAAAGATTCTTAATCTGGATGAGTGTCGCTATCGCCCGAACTAGAATTATTATTTTATATTGCAAAATAACAAAACGGCGTCGTTGCTTGCAAAAGTGTTCGAAAAGCACGTTTTTTTTCCTCATGATGCGGGTGAAAGTATGAGTAAACATTAATATTTTTTAATAAGTCTAGTCCGGGCGATAGCGACACTCATACAGATTAATAATCTTTTTGAATTTTTTGTTGTAGATTACCTGGAGAGCGCAAATCATCAACGCCAGCGACATATTTTTTTTTTTACATGCCTTTACACGATTATAAATTGTTAAATAAATATACATTTATATGCAACAACAAAAATTGTTTTCTATTCTATAAGAGTGTAACTTTAAGCGAAAAAATAGTTTGTACCGATACGTGCAACGGTTTTCAAAACAAAAATTATTAAACAATAGCTTATTTTTTGAGCCTTCACAGTAGAATAGCTCCTCAAGTAACATATCTTCCGAATTTTATCGCCATAAAAGCAGGGATTTCGATTTTTCCATACAAACTTTAACACCTCGTTGCACCCCTAATTAGGGGTTGCTTAAAAAAAACCTAAAATACACGTTTTATTAATTGTTTCGAAGAATATTTATACCATGTTTCAAGTTGATCCACGCAAGGAATACCATTTTCCGTACAAACTTTTATACCTCATTTTACACCCTCAGGAATCGATTTTCGAAAAATTCTTTCTTAGTGCACGTGTCTACACCTTCTAAGGAACATATCTTCCATGTTTCCAGCTTCAGTGGTTTAGGCTGTGCGTTGTCTACATGTCAGTTAGTCACGGAACATATATGTATGGATACTGGAATAGCAAATGTACGATATTTTTCCATAAACTATACATATTTATCCGTGCCGTTAACAATCCTTAATGATGAAAAGTTCTAAATAATATTTTGTATTACCACCATTTCGGTATAAACGAGGTATAATTCCCACGTCTTTTGGAATACACTTAGCCAACCACGAGCGATAATGCGCAAAATTCGCGGTGCGTCGATACGTTTTGCGGTCTCGGTTATATGCTCACTCAGAGTACAAGTGGCTTGCGGGAGGAGCCTCGGGTCCTGCGTCGCACTCCGGTCACAGAGTGTACTACAACAGTCTACGGATTTGCTAGTTTATTCGAATAAAATAATTCAAATAGACCCATTTAATCTATACGATTGAATTTTTTTTTTTCACTAGATAATACCAAATTCCAAAATTATTGGAAACATATAAATGTTTTATTACTTAACGGCGTTAAATCGATCTTGATTTAAATACATTTTTTAAAAATAAAATCTCTGAAATAGTCAAAATAAATTTACAAAAACATTGATTAACGAAAATTTTGGTTAATTCAAATGAACGATGGAATTAAATAAACGCATTTAGTCGATTTCAATGAGTTTCTTTTTACTGGATTGCATTTTGTTATTATTCATTATTATTTTGTCGAAGAGCATTGAAAATTATCTTTTATATTTTGAATTCTTTATTTTCATTATTCTACAAAATTGGCTTTGTCTATGTAGATTGTAAATCTGTAAATGAGCATTTTTTAAGAATGTTCAGGGGTTATTGTAGCTAAGATCTG
The DNA here is from genome assembly GCA_963932345.1 of Ophion ventricosus. Taxonomy (NCBI): domain Eukaryota; kingdom Metazoa; phylum Arthropoda; class Insecta; order Hymenoptera; family Ichneumonidae; genus Ophion; species Ophion ventricosus. Next base: position 25,791,460 of record OZ010715.1, on the reverse strand, counting down.
TCAATAGGAATCTGAACAATTGAAAATAATCATTATTGTTACATTTCAATTATGTTAAGTTCGATTTCATTCAAAATTGTTGGATACAATTAATATTTACAATTGTTTTTTAAAAATAGTTTTGGTCAATTAAATTGCATAGTAAAAAATTCTTCGAATACTTGGACATTTTTTGTTGGACAGTTACGAACAGGAGCTAAGAGCACGATGAAAAAAAAGAAGAAGATAGAAAGACAGAGAGAGAGTGAGAGAAGTGTGCACGAGTCGCGAATATTGGTGCACGTTCCTCTTGGATCGTCGATCTTACGCGAATTCAATTAGAAAATTGAATTTACGTTTTACATGATCCGGAGATTTCGTGTGCGTGAGAAACTGAGCCAAAGAGAGAGCGAGCAAGAAAAAGAGAGAGAGAGAGAGAGAGAGAGAGAGGGGGGGGGAGGGAGGGAGGGAGGGAGAGAAAGAGGAGAATCGTGAGATAGAAAGGCATCTATTTGATACTGCGCTCCTTCGCGCGCACCAACATCGACTTTGCTCCGGGCTACATACGATCGTTTTGCTCGGGTGGACGACGGAATTGCAAATGGAATTATATATCGCGCAAATATCTCCGGATACACTAGGACCTCGATTTAAGCGAAATTTGAGTCGTGCGAGCTGCTCTCTCCTCGTGACAGCTCCGCGCCGTGATCGATTGGCCCGGTGTTTGGTAGGGGGAAACCGCTCCGCCAATCGGGTGGAGACTCGTCGGAAGGTCAGCTGCGCGGAACGATATGTGTAAAAGACGGGTGGAGGTGTGCAGTGCGGTGACGATCCTGCCACCGTTGCATGAATCGAGGTCGTGGTGTATCTTTTCAGGGCAGGTAGAGAGAAAGGGAGCAGGAGCGAGCCCAGATGTCGTTCCTTCCTGAATGCACTTCGCTCGACGGATATCCCACAGATATCGCGATTTAGGGGAAAAAATGGACTTGTGATAAATTCATTGTTTGGTATACGAGGTATCAAAAGAAAGTAACGTGAATTGTAATAAAGTTTGCATCGTTGGAATGCAACGAAAACATATATATATTTTTCGTATTGCACAGTCGTATTGCACCTCTCTAATCGGCACAGTGGCGGGATCGGCACCGCATCACATTTGCAAATATAGAGGTTGCGCACCATCCACTCAAGCTGACTCTGCGCAGCTGACGTAGTGGATAACTGTACCCCTCCAACCCCACTCTTATTGTCTAGCATGCTTCAATTTCATTTATGGATGTGTCGTTCGGAAAAGTTGTAGTGTACTGTTTTTTTTTTTTTTTTGCACATTTAGGCTACGTAAATCACTGAAACGTTTTTGACAATCCTTATTTTTTATTTACAACGAAAAGCTGCGAAAACATATTTCAGATAATAATAAAAATAAAGAAATAAAAAATTCGAGAAGATTTTTCGTTGCGTTATAACAATGGAAACTTCAGCACCTAAATGCTGAATAAGTTGCAATGCAGATCGAACGTCAGTAGTCGAGCGAGGACGTGACAAAGTGTATGCCCAAGTATACATTGGAAAGAGTCGGAACTCAACGATCGACACTTCGGCAAAGCGTCTAGGGAAATACCGAAGTTCGTTCTTTCCCTCCCTTCTTTTTATTCCGTATCTTTCGCGTTTGTTTTTTTTTCAACCTCTCGTTTGTTTTCAGCCACTGGACCGCGTCGGTTGCCAGCTTGAATATTTGAAAAGTCCTGCCGGTCGGGAAAATTGAATTGACTGCAAAGTCCACGGTCCAGCGGATCAAATTGACATTATGATCGGCATCAAACGTAGGTGTGTTTTGTGAATTCGTATGGGTTTATGTATCGGACGATCCTCTCTCACGTCCCTCACTGTCGCAATTTTCTTTGCCCGCCACACCAAAGTCAGCGCATTTCCCCGGAAACGACATTCTAAACTTTCTCGCCCGTCGGCTATACACACACACGGATCGTGTACGTACTCATACATATAGATATATAAAAGTGCGGAAGTGAATCGAGACGTGCAATACACACAGAGAGAGAGAGAGAGAGAGAGAGAGAGAGAGAGAGAGAGAGAGAGAGAGAGAGAGAGAGACAGCGTAATCAGACGTTGTCCATATCAACAGAGTGTGGGTGTCTGTGTCTATATATGTACTTTTGATTTTCTCTGCGATTCTCGAGCTTTCCCTGGTCCCTTGTTGAGACAACCCTTAAATTGGCTGCGGCGCGATCTCCCCGCGAAACTGTCGGAACATCACGGCACAACTTTGTCAGGTTTTGTTTCTGTCCGCCTAATTCCTCTCTCTCTCTCTCTCTCTCTCTCTCTCTATATATATATATATATATATATATATATATATATATATATATATATATATATATTGCATCGTGCTTGGCGACGAGGAATAATAAAAATGGAATGAAATGAAAGCGAGAAACAAAGATTGGCTCGACGATTGTCGAGTCTGCGACGGTGGGTTTGAAAAATCCAATGAACCTTACGTGGACAAAAATTGAAGGAGAGAGAAAATTGGAATTAAAAATTACGTTGGTTTGCCTCGTTGGAATCCAATGAAAATGAATTCTCACAGAATGGCTCTTTTTTTTTTTGTTGCCAGATTTGGTGTATGAAAAACACCCAAACGTTTTACAGGATTCTTATTAGAAATCGGCAATCTAAATGCGAATTTTCATCGAATATCCCTAATTTTTATTGCCTGATTTCGAGTTTGAAAAACACTGAAACATTTTACAGGATTCTTATTAAAAATCGGCAATCTAGATTTGCAAAGGGTGAATTTTCATCGAATAGTCGACATTTTTAGGCAGGTTTAGAGAACGATAAACACTCGAAAGTTTTACAGGATTCTTATTAGAAATCGGTAATTTAAATTTGAAAAAAAAGCGATTTTTTATCGAATAGCCCTTATTTTTTTTGCCAGATTTCGAATATGAAAAACAATGACATATTTTACAGGATTTTTATTAGAAATCGGCAATCTAAATTTGCAAAAAACAAGTTTTTATCGCATGGCTCATATTTTTTTTTGCCAGATTTCGAGTACGAAAAACACTCCAACGTTTTACAAAATTCTTATCAGCAATCGGTAATGTGAATTTGAAAAAAAAAAGCGATTTTTTATCGAATATCTCTTATTTTTTTTTGCCAAATTCCGAATATGAAAAACAGTGAAATATTTTACAGGATTTTTATTAGAAATCGGCAATCTAAATTTGCAAAATGCTAGTTTTTATCGCATAGCTCATGTTTTTTTTGCCACATTTCGAGCACGAAAAACACTCCAACGTTTTACAGAATTCTTATCAGCAACCCGACTAGAAATTTTGATCCGGCAGCCTGAAGACTGATCAGGCCCCGATCAGGCTGCAGTCCGGAATGCCGTAGTACGGCACGCCTGATCAGGGCCGAATGTCCACCGGATCAGTGGAACCGTAGTACGGACGTAAAAAGGCACCCTGATCAGGCCGTAGTAAGGCAGCTTGTGCGGCGCCGTAACAAGGCGTCCATGGACGCCGTTTTTGCAGCTTTCCGGACTGCAGCTTCATCTGCTCCGTGTTGAAGCTGCCATATTTGAGAGTCTTGGCGGTGTATGCACGCGGATATATGCGTTTTTCCAATTTCCTGGCTGAAATACTAATGCAAAATGGATCAAAAAGAGCCCTGAAAAAAATTATTGTGACGCTTACGGGTGCGAAAGTGGCGCGCTGTACACGCAGAAAGAAAAAAACAACGGCTAACAGAAGTAAATTCTTCACTCGTACTAGGTGTGTGTATATATATATACATATACATTTTCATTTATATATTCTTTACTTTTAAAATTAACAATATCTATTATTATTTATTAACATGCATAATATCTATTTTTTTTTGTAATGCTATTTTTAGAGGCAAGCGGAGAATTGCCTACAAATCTTGAGAATTGAGATTGCCTATATTGGCAATTGGCAATCTAGGTCAAATCTAGAGAATTGAGATAGATAAAAATATAAGTGAGTTTATTATTGTTATCGCAATTATTATACATTCATAAATACCAAATTCCCCTTTTTTTAGTTCTTTAAAAAAGAAAAATTCTTTAAAAAAGCAATTAAAATAACGTTGAATTTTGCATCGGTGGAATGCAACGATTTTTTTTTTCATTTTTCATTCGTTTATTTTGATCATGATCAAAAGCCTTTTATTGTAAATTGAAGTCGTAAAACTCTAATGAGAATACGTAAAAACGTGTGGATTATTTTCAGTGCCTAATCAGGCAAAAAGTAATTCAGCGGTCAAAAAGTATTAATTTTCGTTGCATTGCTAACTTTGATGCTAAATTCAACGCCATAAAAAAATATTGACATTTTTAAAATGATGATAATACACGGAGAGAATTAATTGTTAAAAATTACCGTGCAGTAACGGTAACCAGATGACAACCCTGAAACTTCGCTTATTATTATTGAGTAAAACACAGATATTCACGAAAATAAAATAAAATTTCTTCTTCAGATAGAAAATTTTACCAGATTTTCTAGTAAATTTTCATGTGTAACAAAATACGCAAAACTTAAATTTAAAAAATATATAATATCAGCGAAATTTTACTGTGCATTTTATTATTTTATGCCATTCAAAAATGTCTATAAAAAAGTATCGTCTTTATAACAGTTATTTTAAGATTTATTATAAAATTAAATGAGTGTTATAGGAAAATGTATTGTGCTCTCGGTAAAAATTATCGTGCGCGCTACCCTTCTTGTAAAGTAAAATTTTAGCTACGTATTTGAAATTTTTTGTAACGTGAGTTAAAAAAAACTTGTCGCATACGAATTATTATGCTTTTCTCACTTGTCACCACATTGAAATATATCACGGTAATTTTTACCGTGAAATTCACGACAAAAATTACTTTTTAATTCTCTCCGTGTATAAGCAACGAAAAAAGAGAATTCCTACAAGTGGTAGGATAGCTAAGTAGGTAGCGCGTTCAGCTCTAGAATTAGAAGACGTAGGTTCGAAATCGAGGCTAGACAAAAACTTCAACGAGGCAGAACACGTTTTAATCCAATTATCAGATATGCAGAAATATAAGTAAAGCATATGGAAACGAAAAATACTACCAGAATATTTTTATTCATCATTTGGTGCTTTTTTCATTTTTTATTTCAGGCACGGCAGCCGGATCAGGGCCGGATCAGGGCCGTAATCAGCAGCCGGATCAGGGCCGTAAACGGCAGCCGGATCCGGGTCGGATGCCAAAAAGCGTTACACGCCTGATAAAGCCCTGATCCGGTCGCCTGATCAGTGCCGTAGTACGGGATACGGATGCTGGATCCGGCCCTAGTCGGTCCCGTAGCAAAATTTCTAGTCGGGAATCGGTAATCTGAATTTGAAAACAAGCGATCTTTTATCGAATGGCCCATATTTTTTGCTAGATTTAGAAAACGAAAAACATTCAAACGTTTTACAAGATCCCTATTAGAAATCGGCAAGCGAAATTTACAAAAAAGTACTTTCCCATAACAATTAAATAACGAAAGAAAAGAATGAAAAAAGACATTTTCGTTGCAGCATTCCAACGATCCAAATTTCAACGTCTCAATGCCAATATAATCACTCAAATTGCATTGATTTAATTAGAGCCAGCTGCTTTCAGCGGGACACTCACTTGAACTTTATTATTATTATTATTATTACACTGCGTTTACCAATGTTGATAATTATATGTCGGAAACATCAAATTGTCTCGAATCGTGTATTATAAATACCAATTCTGGAAATCTGTTCGGGTTTTACGACTTTTCGGACACCGATCGATAGTTATAAACGGATTTGTTCGATCGTGTGCACGCCGGGCTCGAGCGGTCACGCGATGTTCAATTATTGAACCGCGTGTCTGACTTTGTGTGTTGGCACGGCCGCGTGGGAATACGAGCGTGACTTTTATTTCAAGGATTCCACCAGCCGCATATAAAAATGGATCGCGTGGCCTTGCTATTCGGTCATTACATTATTAGCCTATATATATGGCAGATACTCGTGACATAAATACGTAAGCTGGCTTGTATTCAGAAATTATATACAAATTATCAGTTTATTGTACGTCAAGTATTAGAGAAGTTACATTTATAACGGGGCGGGGGGGGGGGGGGGGGGGGGGGTGTTGCAAGGGGAAATTACGGCGAACCACAAAATGGTCAACGTGGTTTCGTTACATTTTTCCCTAATGTGTGGAAAAATACTCCCACTCATCTGCCTTTGATCTCTACTGTATATTTAGCCTTCTTTTCCCTTCACTCATCTCGTCCACGGGCTCTATGCAGCTTCCTTTTCGTTCGGTCTATAACGGCCATTCCTAAACTCAACGTACGTTTCATCGCTTTGCTTTTCCACCGTCTATAGGTATACTCTTTTGCCTGCTCCCTCATCTGACGTTTCGTACCCGTTGGGCTTTTGGCCCGCGAGGAAGTGTTTGCAACAGCGTAAAAGCGAGAGGCAGACAGAGTGGGGTGGGTTGTGGGTGGTTGGTGGAAAAGCTAGGGGGCGAGAGGAAACGACGAAGAGAAAAGCTCGATTCGCCGTGGCGGATAGTAAAATATTGGCCAGACCGTCGGGCGCCGTCGTCCTCCTCGTCGTCGGTTTACTCTCCATCGGAGTATATACACGGTCCTTCGTATATGTATAGAGAGTTTTGGCCAACGAGTTTTTTCATCCTGGGTCGTCACACTTCGAAGGGGGAGAAAGAAGAGAGAGAGAGAGAGAGAGAGAGAGAGAGAGAGAGAGAAGCGTATTCTTTTCGCCTTTTCGACTTTA
>OZ010715.1:25457440-25784444 GCA_963932345.1 Ophion ventricosus | reverse complement strand
GAAGTTAAATGTATTGGAAATCATCTTTTCTTGTATATACAGGGTGCAGAATTCAAGTTGACACAACGGAATATCCCGAGAGGATTGCATTTTAGGAAAAAAATCTTTCGAACAAACGTTTCATAGTTTTCAGAAACGAAAATGATGGTGTTTTTTTTTTTTTATTTGGTGGCAATTTTCAAGGATATTTGAAGGTCAACTTTAGTTTTTCAAAGAGAACCAATATTTTTTCATAATCATTTTTTGTCTATGAAAATAGGTGATTTTTGTGTGGATTTTATTTTTCAGTTTGACTCCAATTTTTGAAGATATTTTGTATATTGAACTAGATACTGAATAAATCAATACGAAATATTGAGACTATTTTTCGTTGAATATTTGAAAATTCTAAAAAAAAAAAATTGCGTTGAACGAAATATTGTTTCAGACAAAAGTTACCTATTTTGACGCATAAAATGATTTTGAAATAAAAAAATGTTGGTTCTCATTTGTAAAACTAAAGTTGACCTCGAAATAGCCTAGAAAATTGGCATTGAATGAAAAATATTCACCGTTATTGTACTTGTTCCTCAAGGCCTTAAGCCACTCTAGGATTTTTGAAAAATCAATTTTTTTGTTAAAAATGTACCTTTGTACCTATAAAATTATATTCCAAAAGAATATGGGTGTGAAAAATCTCTAAGTACTCGATTTTCCAATTCTAGCGCAACCCTTCTTGATTCATGTCGTGACTTTCTACTAACTTTAAACGCGTTTATCTCAAAACTACATTTTTCAAGTCGGCCGGACTCATAACTCAAACAAATTTCAACCGATTCACTTGAAATTTTAAATGTATATTTAGAATTACATTTTCTGAGGCACTACGTAGCATTTTTTTTTATCATATTGCATAGTTCCTTTTTTATAAATAATTTTCTGACGATTTTCTCATGGCATTTTATATTTTTTGTTTTAGAAATGCGCCATTTTGACAAAAAACAATATATCAAAAAAATCGTACGTACTTTTATCGCTATTCTTATATATAATCGAAAAAACTTTATTGTCTTATCATAACTCAAAAATTATAGGAGCTGTTGGTCCGGCCGTTGACTTTTCAGAAGAAATAAAGGCGTCATTGGAAAAATGCTGCACAGTCGCCATTTTTACATGTATCGCGGTGGAAAAATAACTTTGTATAGTTAATTACGCGTATAATAAAACTCCTACTTTGTAATTCCGATTTATTTTATGGTTTTGCTAAAAAAAAATCACAAAATATGCGATTTTTTGGCCTCTAGAGTGGCTTATAGCCTTAAAACGATGCAACTTTTGTTTAAAACATTTTATCCTAAAATCCATCGGTACCGATATATATATATATATATATATATATATATATATATATATCAATATCAATTTTGGAGCCACAAGCAACCTGCTTCCAGCAAGTCTACTGTCCCCGTATACTATTACGGATTTAACTTTCTGTTACCTGATATTCCTCGCAAAGGATCTCTCCAGGGTCTGTGTATGTACCAACGATGTTATCTTCGGCCACAACAGAAACAACAATTCTAATAGGAAGCCACCGGTTGTACTTGGTATACATTTCGGCGGTCTCCTTTATGGCATATGCAGTCTGTACTGCGCGATGGTACCTTGAGGCCATCTTGTGGGTCGACGATCGTCGTATACATGCACATTTTGCCTTCTCACAGCAATACACAATGCAACACACGACATTCGTTTCACTATGGACTCTTGACATTTGCCAGTTTTCTTATCTACTTTTTTTTTCTTTGCTCGCAAATAGACATTTCTCTATTTTTCGTTTTCTCATCTCGTAAGACTCGTTTTGCAACAGCGCCGATTGTTCGTGTGACGACGAAACACGAGGAGATGTGGCATGGTTTGTGGTGGACCCGGATTCCACTATGGATGAGCCGCGAACAAAACATTCGTCGTGTATAACTGTACGTGCTTTGGCAACTTGGCTCGCGGGATAAGAGAGACAGATAGAGAGAGAGAGAGAGAGAGAGAGAGAGAGAGAGAGAGAGAGAGAGAGAGAGAGAGAGAGAGAGCGAGAGAGAGAGAGAGTGAGAGAGAGAGAGAGGGAGAGAGATGCAGGATGAAAAAGTTTTATTAGTTTGCGCGATTCACGGGGAAAAGCATCACATAGACGAGAAGTTTTGCCGGTGCTTTTCCTCTCTGACAATCGCCGTGATGAAGCTGTCTTTATATTTTCACTCCGCCTCATAGTCAAAACTTTTATGGACGGCATCCGCGGCTTCGAACTCTGTTATCTCTCATTCTACCGCCCTCTCTTTTTCGATGTCTCTCTCTCTCTCTCTCTCTCTCTCTCTCTCTCTCTCTCTCTCTCTCTCTCTCTCCTCTCTCTCTCTCTCTCTTTTTTAATGTATGTGTGTATGTGCGGGTGTGTATATATATATATATAAGCTTTGGAGAAAAATGCTGATATTTATCTAAAGGTGATTTGAGTTTAGATATGTCAAGTATGAGAACGATATGCCGATATGAGGACGGATCGTGAGATCGAATGTCCTCAAAATAATGTTTCCCATATATGCATAGATCCCTATTCATTTGTCAGGGTGTCTACCAACTTGAAAAGTCATGAGTCTTAAGGCCTTGGGCCACGCTAGGAAAAAATCCAAAATCTATTTTTTTTTTGTTAAAAATGTACCTATAAAATTATATTCCAAAAGATTATGGGTGTGAGAAATCTCTAAGTACTCGATTTTCGAATTCTAGCGCAACCCCTCTTGATTCATGTCGTGACTTTCTACTAACTTTAAACGTGTTTATCTCAAAACTACATTTTTCAAGTCGGCCGGACTCATAACTCAAACAAGTTTCAATCGATTCACTTGAAATTTTAACTGTATATTTAGAATTACATTTTCTGAGGGACTATGTAGGATTTTTAAAATTATATTGCATAGTTCCTTTTTTATAAACAATTTTCTGACGATTTTCTCATGGCATTTTATACTTTTTGTATTAGAAATGCGCCATTTTGACAAAAAACAATATATCAAAAAAATCCTACGAACTTCTATAGCTGTTCTTATATATAATAGAAAAAACTTTAGTGTCTCATCATAATTCAAAAATTTGAAATGTATCGCCGTGAAAAAAATAATTTTTTTATAGTCAATTACGTGTATAATAAAACCCCTATTTTGTAATCCCGATTTATTTTATGGTTTCGCTGGAAAAAAATCACAAAATATGCCCTTTTTTGGCCTCTAGAGTGGCCTAAGGCCTTAAAGAAACTTCGCCGAAACTCTGATCTGACGAGGAAAAAATTGCAACTAGAAAAAAAATTTCGTTCCACCCTAACGATGCAAACTTTAACATCTTTTGATACGAGGCGTCTACATTTTTCATTTGGACGTCACTTTTCGGGCCCGCCCTGTACACGTGGATAGCAAATGTTGCGCATTTGCAGAATTTTACCCTCCATTTTTGTCTCATCGAAAACTTGAGCTGCATACGCCGCTTTGTATATTTGTATAAAAGTCCGTATCGTTGTACTCTCTTCGTATACAGGTATATATTCGATGCATCGAATTCTGTCTATAAGCTTGATAGTTTGGGGTAGTACTTCATACACCGGTCTAGCTTGCGACATAGACGCGATATCCTCGAGTTTTTTCCACGAAAATTGTCGATACTTTCGGACATCGCGGTAGCAAGCGCACGAGAAGAAAATAGGTGGAGAGTGAGCCGGGGTAAGTCGTTCGAGATATTCTGGAGCAATGTTCACTTCCTCTTGACGACGACGACGACGACGGCGTCGAGGACGAGAAATCGGCTTATCGAAATACTTCTTCCGGTATGGCTGGGCGCTATACGACAGGACGTGAAAAGTATATGTGGGATCGACAAAATCATATTATATTCTGTTTGGATGTTTCGAAATGCGAGTCGATTTGTTAATATCGAAAATCTCATCGATAAAAGAAACGAGCGGAAAAACAACAAGAGAAAAAAAAACAAGCTGGCCTGTCATTCAGAAAGGGAAAGCTTCAAGACAAACATCATAGAACGAATACATTCTAGCATTCTCGTTTTTTCATTTTTATTTTGCCTCATTCCGACTGTACCGAATTGGTCGACATTAAAATAAAATATTCTTTAATTAAACTAAACATCCAATATTTCTCATCCCATTTATGAAATTCGGCATATATATATATATATATATATATATATATATATATATATATATATATAGTCTATTTGACAAAAGCGTGTACGGCTACATTTTTTTCTGAAAACCGTTAGAGGGTAGATTCGAACGCGAGCAGGCAGCCGTAATCCTTCCATCAACGTGCTTTGTATAGAAAGCGTTAGTTGTCGTCCAACCGTGGTCACAGACGAACCGCTATAGTCCGAAAAGTATTGGGAGTACAAATTAATTCGGTCCGTTTTCAAGAGATGGCTCTGGCTGTTATGAATGTTTCATAGTGACAGCCGATTTCGGTGGTTTCAGAGAGGTTGGACCTCTTTCAATAACATTCAGTTTATATCGCTTTGAGTTCCATTAAAAACCTTGTTTCTTACTGTGTTGAACATGTCAAATTTTGTGTTAACTAAGCAGCATTTGCGGGAAGTTTTACTTTTCCGCTTTAATTGGAAGAAAAGTGGAGCTGGCGATGGACAATACTTTGATTAATCTATTGATACCTTTTATTTTGAAACAAATGGATTTTTTACCACAAAAAAAAACGGACCGAATTAATTTGTACTCCCAATACGTTGTACAAAGACTCACTTAAGCGAAAGAAAGTTTAGACCGCCATTGGGACAATATGTAATTATTTCTGTTTTTTTCAATTTGAAAAAAACATTTTGAGGGGAATAAATATGGATCAAATGCCGAGGTGGAAGACGCTGTAAACCAGTATTTTTTGGGCTTAGACAATCAATTTTTTTCCGACTGTTTGAAAGATTGGGAGAATTGTTGGACCAAATGTATCGAGTTAAAAGGAGACTACGTAGAGAAATAAATTTTGTTTTGCTTCGAAATATGTGTTTTTCTTAATCCTTCGAGGTCACACATCCAAATTCAATAGCGGTGGTCACACTTGGGTCGATTCTACCCAGTCAGATTTTAAAAAAGTATTGTGACCAAACTATCCATCCGAAGTGGTTCAAAAAATTACGAAACATGCTTTGAACTTTTTAGATGACGTACGAAAAATTTATTTATAAGAAATAGAATGGCGACATGTTAAAAAAAAATTCATAAAGAGGTGAAAACGCAAAGAAATACACTTTCTCGCTAAAAAAATCATACTTTCATGAATTTTCAACATTTTTACCTAAAATTTGGACGTGGTACTCCCTAGATATACTACTTTTGGGAAAAAATAGTAGCACAGTGCGCGTTCCAAAAAAGATATTTATTCTGACATGTGAAGAGGGTAAATTTTATGGTATAAGAATACTTCAAACTCCCTGTAAGACGGTGAATGAAGTCCCATTCGAAGCTGGTAACTATTATATATTTACGCCAAAAATTGATCGACGGGTCGATTCTACCCAGGATGGACACGGAGGGTTAGAAAGGCCGAAAACTTTTCAAATGACTTATATATAATATATACAAGAACGTTTTGGACAAAAATTTGTACGCGGACATGCACACCCACGTTATAAATATACGTGCATAGGTATCGCATGTGTCGATTAAAAAAAAAGATGGTGCCGGATACTTGTGGATGGAGGAAAAGAGACAGAGTGGGTAGAAAGAGGGAAAAAATGTCATAAAACGAAAATGGTCGAATTCATCGTCGGACTATCGGGTCCCATTGGACATACATTTATTATTCATACGGCACGCATGCACACAAACTCCCTCTCTCTCTCTCTCTGTCTCTTACTCTTTCTTTCGTACGTGGAGGATTATTTCGTATTCAAATTGAATTCCGTCTGCGAGGGGGGAAAAAAATCGAGAAGTAAAGGGCGAAGAATATTCTCGTACCCATAAACACCCACGAGAAGGGATTAAGCGAATCGCATTAATTATTAGTTTACATTTAATTCTTCTATTAATTTAATAAATCTGCACTTAATTGCATTGTAATATTAATCGTTTTTCGATTATGTATCGTTGCTCGTATCGGTTTTTTTGTGCATGCATCACATAAAAACTACTGACCCAATCTGGATGGAGTTTTCAGAAAAATATAAAGCTTAACTTGAAGTAACATTTAGTTTTTATTTCTTTGCAATCGACTCATTTAATCAAAAGATGTGCAAATTTAAAGTTTTCGAAAATCTGCGCTTACGAAATCGTGGGCACAGCTAAATTTAATATAATTTTGCAATTATCCAAAGTGAGCGAAAACTTTTGACCGGTACTGTATACATGTGTGTGTGTGTGTGTGTGTGTATATATATATATATATATATATCTATATATATATATGAGGTGAATGAAGAATTTTTTTTTATTTTAATGTGGTTTTTTTGCATCAGAGAACCTACGGAATGAGAAAAAAAGTGTTTTTTTTAAATTACATATATTTTACATGAATGTACATTTTTTTTATAATTTACAATTTTTTTTTGTAAAAAAATATTTGTAAACATTTTATAACAAATTTTACAATTACATGAGACAGGAAAACGCAGTACTGCTGCGTAAAGTGTCAAAAAGCGGTCTGTGAAGATCATCGTCTTATCCCGAGTAGAAATCTTGCTCCGGCTACAATAAAGGCCCGATCAGGCATCCTGATTTCTTTTTCCGGCCTTGATCAGGATTCTTGATCAAGCCCTGATCATTTTTGTGACACTTTCCCTGATTTCGGCCTGACCAGGGTAAAAAAACAAGGCCTGATCAGAGCTTGATTTAGCAAGGCTTGATCAAAATGAAAAATCATGGCCTAGTCAGTATTATGTAATGGAGTCCTGTTTAGGATGTCCTAATTATTCCTGAAATAAAAAATACCACGCATATTTAAAACAGAAAAAGGCACGAAATTATAATTAACGCTAATAGTTTATTTTTTAAACTGAATATCAATTTTTATTTATCAAATACATTTTTCACGTAGATGCATGTAGAAAATAAATAACACTTTCTCTTAGAGATTTGATTGAATATGCACCGATGGCATCACATTCACAGGACTAAACTACGCAGTCAACTTACCATCGTTCGGTAGCCTACTCTGTCCGGCTGCTTGACCATCGCCTGAAGCTAGCCGAATCAGGCAAATTGAAGTAAGCCGTAAGTCCGGTTGCTTGACCAGCGCCTGCATCTAGCCGGATCAGGCAACTGGAGGAGAACGTACATCCAGTTGCCTGACTATCGCCAGACACCAGCCGGATCAGGCAAATTAAGGCATGCCTTAAATAAGGCCTCCGTACTACAACTTGATCAGGCCCGAATCAAATATCAGGCCAGCCTGACAATATTTCTACTCGGGATGTGCTGTGCACATTGTGTAGAATAGAATAGTCTTACTTGAGTCAAAACAATTTTGTTTAACCATGTATAATTCAGTATGTAACACAAGAGTTGACAAATATAAGTTTTAAATTATGTAGTTTGTAAAATAGACGATAAAAGAAATTATTTTTTATGATAAAATGTGTGAATACTAATTCCGAATACATGATTTATTGCCTGTTTTACCTGTCCAAACTTAAGCATTTAATTTTCAATAAATAAAGCGGAATATTTTTTTTCTGAAAGCTGCATTATCAACCTTCAATTTGCCGTTTTTTGAAATACGTTAACTTAATTTTTCATAAAGTTACGATTTTGTGAGTAAATCATTGTTTTTCTACCGAGTTACTCAATTTGTCAACAAAAAATATATGAAAAAAATTATTTTTCTACAATTTTATGATTGATATATCAAGTTGAAGGTTTCGAACATTAGCATGAATTTTTTCGGAATTTTTTGAGTGCCTTGACAGGTTGAAAAAATTGCCAGACGTGAGATACTCACGTGTACAGACGGGAGGTGCCGAAAAAACGTTTACAGACGAAGAGTTAACTCGAAGGACCGCGAGAGTCGAACCCCGACCACCCATCCCCTAGTGTCGATTATATATATATATGAATTTGGTACAATATTTTATGGTACTCGTCGTATATGAGGGAATCCCTGTACCGCAACATTATTCACCGGGACTGTGGTATTTGGTCCACGAATCCGTAGATTCGTCACGGGCATTGCTCGAAATATTCGCGCGAATTATGTATACGCCTATAATTGATGTAACAATGCGAATAAAGTGAACCACCTCGTACCGACGAACGTATCAGTGCGTATATCTTTATATATATATATATATATAATATATTTATCTATGCAAAATCGTACATTACGTTGCACCAGTGTGTCGACATCTCGTCGACATTCCGACGTGCGCACAAATGTAATTACGACCGCGCGCGTCAACTATGATAGTCAAATGTGCGTCCACTATCATACGGGGATTACATTCGGCCCCCGCGGATAACGTCGTCATATAATCGGACTGGGAAAATTGGACGGCTGTTGTGTAGTTGCTTTGTATTATATACGCTATGAGATTCACGGAATTAATGAAGTACATACGAGATGCGTGATCGTATGGGCGAACACACTAAATTCTAAAATGTCAAACGTATTCATTTAGTATCGTGCGCTTGGTTCGATCTGCTCGAGAGAAATCAAGGCCAACTGCTCGTAATCACGTTTCTACAATTTTATTCCCGTGCTAGCTTTTGCGCGCAACTTCGTCCACGTGGGGTTTAGGATTTGATCCAGAGAGGTGATAAACAAAGAGAGAAAAGAAGTTGGAAATAAAGGAAGAAGGTACAGTGTCGTATTTCTGAGGCACGATGGTAGACTGACTGACTGAGGTAAGGGCTGGTAATTAATGAAATAGTAATATAAAAGTGTCGATCCTCAACTCAACTCAACAGTATCGTACGATGTCATTATTGTTTACGGAGCTATATATGGCTTTGCAATATAGTTTTGTGGCCAACGTTGAATAATTGATGGTCTTCGGCAAGCACATTCGAATTTTGGGCACTCGATACTCTCGAACAGCCCACATATACAGTACTGGACAGAAAAAAGTACGCACTAGTCGAAATATCTTCCGCACTAAAATTTACCCAGCGGACTCAAAAATAAAGGTAATTGAATTTCCCAAGTGGCGTTTTAAAGAGGACAAGTTTACCTTTATTTTGCGTTTTTATAAAATTCTCTACGATTTTTTTTTTCGGCCCGGTGCACACTTTTGAACGTGGCCATTTTTCGGCTATTTTTTGGCCGTCGAAAGTTAACTGCCAAGTTTGTGGAAAATTTTTTCCTCGGTTTTTTCCATGGGAAACTTAAAAAGAATATCAAAACCGACATTTTTATTTTTTAGCAAGTCTCATACGATTTTTTTTTCGCCCTAGTATTGCATTTTTAGTTAAAAAAGACATCTTCGATGACGCCTTTTTTTTTAGAAAAAAAGGCGTCATCGAAGAACTATAGGGTTTCAGGGGAAATGTCAAGAGGGTAAAAAGTTGCATGGGTTCACACTGGCGTGGCTAGAATTTTTTCAGAATTTTTCTTGGACATTTTTTTTTTTACCATTTTTGGTTGGAACTTTGATGAGTGGAGAGGCTCCACTTGGAAATTATGGGGTCTAGGACAATTAAGAAAGGAAATTTGTTTACATTTTCATTTTTAATTAACTACAATTTTTCTAGATGTTTTTTTTTTTTTTTGAAAATTAAAATAAAAAATTTAAAAAATCTAGAAAGTTGTTAATTAAAAATGGATATGTAAACAAATTTCCTTTCTCAAAATATTGTCCTAGACCTCATAATTCCCAAGTGGAGCCTCTCCACTCATCAAAGTTCCAACCAAAAATGGTAAAAAAAAGTCATGAATTTTGACCGTTTAGGTTCAGAGATATAGCGATTTGAATTAAGCAATGTCTAGCGACGCCAGCGCCAAATATCACGACAAAAATTCGTACGTTGTTATTTTTGGAACTCTAAACATTATATTAGGCGTTTTCATCATTACTTTAAAAGTTTTAACATCCCGATAAGATGTACAACCTATATTATAAACGACGCTGAAGTTTGCATCGTTGGAACGCAACGGAAATGATTTTTTGTTGTTGTTATTTCCCAAATTTTCTTCGGCAAATTTGTCCTCACGTAAATCACACGAAACTTTTTGAGCATTATTATTTAATGATCTACAGCGAATTTGCAAAATATTAGGTGTACGACTAAATTTTTACAGATCTTTCAGCAAATTTATTTAATATAAAAAAATAGAGAACAACGAACTTAATCTTGGAAATATTGTCCATCGTTTTCTATGACCTTGCGCCATCTCTCAAGTAACATACGAATGCCGTCGCGAAAGAAACTTGCAGGCTTCGAGGCGATAAAGTCATCGACGAATTTACGCACATCGTCCAGCGTTTTGAACTGTTTATCCATTAAGGCGTGCTGCATTGACCGGAACAAGTGGTAGTCGGATGGGGCCAAGTCTGGTGAATATGCCGCGTGCGGGAGAACTTCCCATCCCAAGTTCAAGAGGGTTTTCTGAGTTGCGCGAGCAACGTGAGGTCGAGCGTTGTCGTGCAGCAGTATGAATTGCCTGCTTCCTTGCCCAGTAAATAGCCTTTTCTGATCAAGTTCTTCGCTCAGTTTGTTCAATTGTCGGCTGTAGCGTTCCGCAGTCACCGTCTGACCAGTTTTCAGGAGTTCGTAATAAAGCACACCCTTCAAGTCCCACCAGATACACAGGAGAACCTTCTTTAAGTGGATGTTCTGTTTCGGCGTCGATGTACTGGGTTGCTCGGGATTTACCCATGACTCTTTACGTTGGGATTCTCGCAAAAATATATACTTTTCATCACCCGTCACAATTTTCCACAAGAAGTCCATTTTTTTGCTGCCGGCCAAGCAGTGAAAGGCACTCGTTCACCTTCCAAGTTTAAACATTTTTCCCATTTGGTGGAAATGCTTGGAAATAGCTGTTTGGGTGACTCCTAACTGAGCTGCAAGCTCTTGTTGCGTTTGCGTTGAGTCTTCATCCAGTTGAGCTTGCGATTCCGCATCTTCAAACTTTCGAGGCTGTCCAGGGCGCGGCTGGTCACTAAGATCGAAATCACCACTTTTGAAACGTTTGTACCAATAATTACACGTTTCATAAGACACAACGTCGGCACCAAGAACACTAACAATTGATTCCCGTGCTTTAGAAGCATTTTTTCCTTGCTGGAATTCGTATAAAATGCAGTGCCGAATGTGCCGTTTATCAGTTGCCATCGTAAACTCTGCTATTCTGAGAGGTTATGTAACTCACGTAAACTTGTCGTTCGGTGTTCTGAAACCTTGCGTCCGATCCTTTCAAAACCACAAAAGACCGCGAAAATATTTCTATTTTAAATATAATTTTAAGCTCGAAGAAAAAATCTGTAAATATTAAGTCATACACCTAATATGATTTTATGATAAGAAATTGAAAAGAATTTCTCTTGCATTCCAACGATGCAAACTTCAATCCCATCATTATAAGGATATTTCGCAATATTTCGAAGCTTTCATCGATTGAGCAGAGAATAAACTTTTCAACCGATGTCTTCTCGGGGAAGGAGTCCTTTATTTCGCAGGGTGAACGCCGCTCGGAAATTTTGACTCGGATTGGAACTAGGAAAATTCAATGATTTCAGTGACTCACCGGCTAATTACTTTACCACCGTATTCTTGTGATATTTAACTAACATTTTCCGTGAAAAAAAAAAACGAATTGACTTTTCGATGTTCGCTACATGTATATGCCCTCTTTAACATCGTCCATTTCAATGGTCTTCACAATGGCAAGTTTTCAACCAAATAAGTCATATTTGCGAGAATTTACGTTCCATTATTTCGCTAGAGGGGGTGATCTATCCCGAATATGCTCCATGGAGTGCAACGTGCAAATAGTCGTTTCGCCGCTTTCAAAGTAGCGATATGTCTATAGTCAACAAAGCTGATGAAAGCTTCGAGAACCATCATTGAGGATCATTATTTGAAAATCTATACGCGATCCGATCGCGTTTATTAGGACTTCCGGAACAGACGAAAACGTAGCCGCCCCGTTTTTTTTTTTTGCATATACATATATAGTTGGGCTCAATGTCTGCTGAGGACTTTACAGAGAGGAGTGAGCCGAATGGCGATAGGCCCGGTTGCGAGGGGTAGTGCTCTGCTTCGAAATTGATATCGGATACGCGTTTTGTGAATACGAGAGACTCATCAGTGAGAAAGCCGCGCGCTCGGACTATGATGTGTGCCCGCACTCGACGTGCGCTCGATAAGGCTGAAGAGTGGGCAAAAGGAAAATTCAGACGATGAGAAGAAGAATGAACGCGAGGGTCACGGATTGTTGGAGGGAGGATATGGAGCTCAGCGGCTTTTTAGAGTTGCGGCGAGGGTGAAATTGAAACTTTTGCCACCCGTCGAGAACGAGATGGAAACGTCGGATCGAGAGATTTTGTCTGGACCGCGAACTATTATACATACGAATATGCATACGTCTAAATATATATCTATATAAAAAGGTGACTTTGAAGACTGATATATATATATATATATATATATATATATATATATATATATATATATATGTCGAACCCGAATACCGGGTAAAACGTAGACTCTAATTAAGAAGTTAGCTCGCTGTTGGATTGTCGGCTGTCGGAATTACATTCGCCAAACGTTCTCGCCGCTCGCGTCTCATCCCCGTGCCCTCTAACATTGTTATACAGCAACGTGTATAACGTCGAATGTGAAAAAAAAACGTGTACTTTCTCCGGCCTGTGTATGTTAATGAGACCATCCCTTTGAAATCTGCCCGTTGAGGGAGAAATAAAAGTTGATTTGCAGAAATTGTCGAAACAAAGAAACGTTCATTTTTCTTCTTTCTTTATTTTTCGAGACGAGGAGTTAGAGAAAAAATGAATTGGAAGAATAAGAAGAATCCACGACTAAGATTCGAAACTTCTGAATATGCTGGGAACAATATTTATCGGTGTAAATAAAAAAATCAGTCACCTACTTCCGGTATAATTATTGTTTGGGGTCAGTCAGGCATTATGAGTACGAATTTCATTTGAATATTCGCAATTGTACTATAATTAGCATTATGCATGTAGTAATAATAATAATAATAATAATTCCTTTAAAATAATCGTCATAATATATTTGATTAACATTGATAAAAATATTTCTAAATAATAATAATAACATTTTTTTAAACTAATAATATCAGCTTTTTTAATAGGCAAATAAAAATATTAGACACATTTGTGAGTATCCAGAAGTTAAGGGGAAACTCAATCTAGAGATAGTTGAGAAATTAGAACAATGGGTTGAAAAGAGCAGGAGGGATAGAAACAGATCGTAATATAGAGGCGCAACCTAAAAAAGCAACCGATCGAACAATTAAGGCGGGCCACCACTTTAGGAGACCGAAAATTCGATGATTTTTTTGAATTTTTTTTTATTGTGAAAAAAAAAACGGAAATTTGCGCAATTCTGACAATTATTTATTCATATTTTCATACATCTCCAACTCAATCTTTTTTTTATTTTCGTTCAGAATTTTTATTTGATGCGAGTTCGTAACATTAAAGCTTTGACGTTTCAGACTAGAAAATAACAGAAATTTTCTTATAAATTAGAGATAGGTAATCACAGTTAAGTAAAGGGTGTCTCAAAATGACCTGACATTTTTATTTATTAATAAAACGTATTGTTTATTTGAAAAGTACGAATATTTTAATTTTAATATAAGATACAAACATGGAGGTTGTGTATGGAAAACAATATCCGATAAATGGCCGCCTCGTCCCTGTTTGTAAACGTTCACTCTTTTGACGAAATATTCAATAACATTTTGGCATAATTGCGGACTAATTTCATTAATGGTCCGTCCAATTGCTTCCTTGAGCTCCGGAATGGTCTGTGGATCATTGGCATACACTTTTCCTTTTAGAAAAACGTAACGAAATAAGTCCAATGGCGTCAAATCGCACGATCTTGGTGGCCAATTCACATCGCCATGGCGCGAGATAACACGACCATGAAACTTCGTCTGCAATAACTGCATTGTTTCACATTGCCTTTTCACAATATCTATGCTTTGCTCGATCGTGTGATTCTCCATGACTAAACCTTCCTGATGCCAGTTGTCAAAGATTAGTACTCTATGTTTGCCATAAAAAAAATGGCGTGCAATCTAAAATGTCAGGTCATTTAGAGACACCCTTCACACATACATAGTACGATGCCAGAATTTTACACTGGAAAAGACTAAGGTACGGGTTGTGAATATTTTAAAATTGTTGTCTGTTTTCTTCCTGTGTCACGGAATACTGATTTACATACAACTGAGACAAAACAGACTCAGAAACGGACGGGGGGGGGGGGGAATTAATAACGTATAAGTGGAAAACGTAGAAATGAAACTTCATTACATTCTTTATAGGCGGAATTTGCCGGGGCCAGAGAAATTTGACGTATAAATGATAAAAACGTATAAGTGCAAAACGTATAGGCGAGGTTTAACTGTACAAGGAATAAATACTACTGCTATAAACTTGTTTAGTCTTAGAATATAGAAATTTTTGTTTTTTTTTTTCGCTCTCTCCTTTTCCCGTTTCTGCACGTATGCACAAAAAAAAAATATCGAAATGCGACAAAGTATTCGGCACATTTTTCGCGCATACACGTGTGACTATATAGGTGCCGTTTTTTTCTCTTCTTCTCAACGGATCCCTCAATTCGAATTGATGTTTCCTCTCCCGACGAGCGCGAACACGATGGATTCTGAAAGATCACATATGCAACGCGGACAAATGTGATTGTCGTTTTAGGGTTATATGAACCGTACATGAACATGTATATAATAGCTATATATATATATATATACACTCGTATATGGCTTCCAGTTATGGCAGGAAGGAAACTTTGAAGAGCGGAGCGGTGACTGTTCCATTCGATTAGCGATGAGTAATTAGACAGTTACGATGATGCTGTATACATATAGAGAGACATATATACAGGGTGGTCCAATAACTATTAGCACCTTGGATATCTTCGAAACTATAAGGTTCACAGAAATATTTGCTGAAATGAAATTGCACAGTACGAAAGGGGCCATCCGATAGCGATAATAGTTTTTTGCAGGTGGAGGTACTTCGGACATTTGAAGGTCAATTCCATTTTTTAAAATGGATCGGTATGTTTTTTTTTCTGTATCATGATAGAGGAGCTTAAAACGAGTTCAACGACCTATAACATAAGGTCATTGAAGGTCATAGAAAGTACAGAAAGGCGATAATACTTACAGTTTCGGTAGTAAATAAAATTACTACGTTTATAGTAAGTGTTCGAAATGACGACCATCAATATCGATGCGTACGTTATTATGTACGTTTACACATTTCTTAGACAGGTACAGAAAGTACAGAAAGGCTATAATACTTACGGTTTACTTCACTGAAAATAAACACTGTTTCAAGGACACTTTAATAAGTTTGCAGGATAAGATAAACATGATAAGATTAGTATCGATAAATCGGCCAATCGAGTACAATGTATCCGTTTGAAGAGCAAGTCGATATGCTTCTTATGTATGGCGAATGCCAACAAAATTCTGTAAGGGCAAAAACCTTGTATGGTGAACTATATCCACATCGGTCTCAGCCTTCGCGTCAAACATTTAAAAATGTTACAAACATTTGAAAAAGTATTATCGCCTTTCTGTACTTTCTATGACCTTCACTGACCTTATGTTATAGGTCGTTGAACTCGTTTTAAGCTCCTTTTTCATGATACAGAAAAAAAACACCGATCCGTTTCAAAAAATGGAGTTGACCTTCAAATGTCCGAAGTACCTCCACCTGCAAAAAAACTATTATCGCTATCGGATGGCCCCTTTCGTACTGTGCAATTTCATTTCAGCAAATATTTCTTTGAACCTTATAGTTTCGAAGATATCCAAGGTGCTAATAGTTATTGGACCACCCTGTATATATATATATATATATCCTAACTTCCGGCAGGTGATACTTCATTGTGGTGGTTCTCCGACCAACTTCGTGAAACAATCCGCTCAGGATGGTCTCGGCTTTACACATGTATGGAGAAAAGTTATTTCAAAGACGATCGACTTCGAGGACTTTCCCCATAGCAGCCAATCTTCTTTATACTCAAGATTAAGGGAATCCTGATGTTTGTAAAACCACCTTCGGGTAAATGTAAGCATTTTTACATAAAGCTCGGTTTTAAGGAACTCATCCTGCACTCGATCTCAACGATTCGTTAAAAAAAAAATTAAGGTCTGGCCTTGAAAGTGTCCGCTGTACTAATAGCCAATATTACATATACACCTATAACGGCTTAAAAATGACCTCCCATTTATATATATATATATATAGTCTTTCTCGTAGTCTGCGAGAAAACACTTCCGAAGTTAATGGTTCAAACTTAAATATTATGCGCATAATTTATCTTCAGCCGGATGCGTCACTCCGTTCTTCGCGCCCTCTGCGGTGGAATCGATTTTTTTTTCTCGCTTTTCGCGTTCCTACAACTTCGTCACTTCACTGTTACTAATTACATTCTGGTTGTAAAATATAGATACAGCTTTTGCCCGACTTGCCGCTGTCTCGTTCCTGAATGTTAATTTCTTAACGGGGCTGCCGTAAGGTTGGAGTCCAAAAAAAAAAAAAACAGGTCGGTGTTGAGTATTTTTTGTTGTTGAGAGTATTGGGATAACTGTGTCGGGATTTAACACACAATTAATGTATAAGCTTGCCAAGTTTGAGTATTTTTCTTATTGAAAAATAATGATAAACAATGAAGTTATTAGTGTTTAAACAAAGTGCCGTCGTTGCTGCATGGCCGATTGGTCTTGGTGGTTCTGGCAACTAGGGTCATCTGAAATGAAAATTGAAAAAAATATAATTTTAGTATAATAATAAAACATTTGTAGGGCTCGATACTTTTTTGAAATTTTTTAAATTACGAAAATGGTAATCTGTAGAAAAAGTTCGATTTTTAACAAACAAAAAACAAACCAACTTCAATCATTGCGGAATGTATAATTACGAATAAATCGCGAATAGTTCGGGGAATAATATTGACGCTTTAGATGAGGAAGTTTTTTTTTTTTATTTGCTTTCATTAAAATCAGAAACATTTGTATATGCGGGAACCCGCGATTCTTCAATAATTACCTATAATTGCGCGAGCGTGAGCATCGAAAAACGCTCTTTAATATTGCAGTGTGAAAATTATGCAAATGCGTTTATAATTGCTATCGTTTATTTATACGGAACCTCATAAATATATTCTACCCCAAGCATGATTTTAAAACAAGTAAATGTCCCAGTGTTTTTTTTTCTTTCCGCGATGATCTCATTCGACCAATAATTCGATGTATTTATTTTTGTGGTCTCGACGTCGCTGTAGACTTTCACATCGATGGGTCTGCATAACTATAGAATGGTTGCGGATTTTGGAGCAGACATGGAGTCTATGTTTTTTTTCCCTCTTTAGGCGATACTCATACAATTATGGCAATCACACTTGCATCGACTCTCCGGCCAAGAATTTATGTCAAATTGATCATTGCGAGTATTTTGAGAAAGGGTATATTAAGAAATTTGTCGAGAATATATTTGGGGAAGGGAATATTTAGGGGAATTTCGTCACGGTTTATTTATTGATCGTGTTATACAAATTCGATCAGACTTGAATTGTGCGCTTATTAAAATAGACGGGAATTTCCTCTTGCTCGTGGCTTCGCTCACGTGGATGTCGGCAATTTTGTTTATGGATATTTCGGGAATGAATTTGAGGGTCATAACGTATTAAGGGACAACACCACTGTGACGGCTTCAAAAAATCGATTTTTTGAAAACCATCTAGAAAAATCTAAAATACATTTAAGATTAAGATGCCATTGGACCCAGGTTGAAAAAATAATTATTTTCGGAGATATTGAATATTTTGTGGAGCGGTGCAGCGCTCCGTGACGCTCGGGGTCCCGCGCAGCCGCCTCTTCCTGAGGAAGTATTGGAGGCAATTACGCCAGTCTTCGAAAATTTGAGCAGAGACGATATGCTGCAGCGTTGTTTGGGCGGCTTCACGCAAAACAACAACGAAAGCTACAACAAATCAGTTTGGGCAATAGCCCCCAAGTGTCAGTCCGGGAGCAAAAAAATCGTCGATATTGCAGCTGATATCGCGGTATTATTATTCAATGATGGCCTGAGAAGCCTCATGAAAGTTTTGGAGACGTTGGGGATAACTATCGGCCCAAATTGTTTCAATTTTTGCGTTGAAACCGACGCAGCGCGGATCGAGCTGGCGGAGCGCTCGCTCACAGACGCTGCAAAAGAGGCAAGAAGAGCCTCTACAAGTTCGAGAAAAGGTGCTAGGGACAATCATTTGCTTCTTGAAGGCCAGCTATATGGTGCCGGCATCGCTGATTAAAGGTAAAAAATTTTTTTTCCAATTTATCGCATAAATTAACAAACCTAAAACTTTGAACGCGTTTTTCTCAAAACCACTTTTTTGAGTGCGGCACGCAGCAGAACTCGAGCAATTTTTATCCGATCGACTTCAAATTTGGACTGCATCAATAAAACTAGATTATCTAAAGAAGTACATAGGATTTTTTCGATATCTCAATAATAAAAAAAGTTATAGCCTATTTTCGACGAGAAATTTTGCTCGAAAATCGTCCTTTAATTTCAAAAGCGTGCCTATTTTTTAAAAATCAATATTTTTTCAAATCCCTATGTACTTCTCTTCAAAATATCATATTATTAACGAAAACACTCGGTATTTTTTTTCAGATCGACTTTGAAGAGAGTTCTGCTGCGTGCCGCGAACCACTGCAGAGGCAACAGTACCTGACGCGGGAGCTTCCCCAGCGTCACCATGGGGCGTGAAAAATTTGAAATTTTTTTTTTATGTATCTTCAATAAACAACGAACAAAACAAAAAATTTTTTTTCGAATATCTCTTTTTTTTCCCACAAAAAAAAATTCTTGAAAAATGGCAAAAAAACAGGGGGTCACAGTGGTGTTCTGCCTTAACGGACCTGCACAAGCTTGGGGCCCGAAAAACAGGTCGATTTTCAATATTTATTTTCCGATGAGAGCATTGGGATGACGAGATTGGAATTTTACACATAATTAATACATATTTTGTCAAGGTTGAGTTTATTTTAGTTGAGAAATATTGATAAATAATGAAGTTATTGTTATTTAAACAGAGCGACACCGTTGCTGCATGGCCAATCGGTGTAGGTGGTTCTGGCAACTAGAGTCATCTGAAATGAAAAATAAAAAATGTACTTTTAGTATATTAACAAAACTTTCCTATGACCGGATACTTTTTAAAATTTTGGAAATTACGAAAATGGCAAGGAATAGGAAGAAAAATCTTTTTTTGTCAAAAATCTAACTGGATTTTTGACAAAAAAACAGATTTAATCATTCGTACGATGTTGAACTTTGTATCGTTGAACTGCAACGATAAAAATGAAAAATTCTTTTTCATTTTTTTATTTTCTCGTTTTTATTATCATTCAAAATCTTTTCTTACATATTTACGCCGAAGATTTTCAATTAGGATCCTGAGAAACGTTTTAGGGATGTTGCAGCGCTAAATGTGCCAAAAAAAAATATTGGTCTACGAAACTTTCGTTGAGTTCCAACGATGCAAACTTCAATATCATTCATTCTTTACTAACAAATGGATAAACATGAAAAAATCATCTAGTCATACGATAGAAACCGCTATCAACTATATTCTATGCGAATTCAAGGCCATAGGTTACTCTAGAATTTTCCAAAAATCGATTTTTTTTTGTTGAAAATGTACCTTAGTACCTATAAAATTATATTCCAAAATATTATGGGTGTGAAAAATCTCTAAGTACTCGATTTTCGAATTCTAGCGCAACCTCTCTTGATTCATGTCGTGACTTTCGACTAACTTTAAACGCGTTTATCTCGAAACTACATTTTTCAAGTCGGCCGGACTCATAACTCAAACAAATTTCAAACGATACACTTGAAATTTTAACTGTATATTTAAAATTACATTTTCTGAGGCACTATGTAGGATTTTTTAAATTATGTTACATAGTTCCTTTTTTATAAACAATTTTCTAACGATTTTCTCATGGCATTTTATACTTTTTGTTTTAGAAATGCGCGATTTTGACAAAAAACAATATATAAAAAAATCCTACGTACTTATATGGCTATTCTTATATATAATCGAAAAAACTTTAGTTTCTCATCATAACTAAAAAATTATAGAAGCTGTTGGTCCGGCCGTTGACCTTCCAGAAATAAAGGCGTCATCGGAAAAATGCTGCACCGTCGCCATTTTGGCATGTATCGCTGTGAAAAAATAATTTTGTATAGTCAATTACGTGTATAATAAAACCCCTATTTTGTAATTCCAATTTATTTTATGGTTTCGCTGAAGAAAAAAAAACCACAAAATATGCCTTTTTTTGCCTCTAGAGTGGCCTAAGGCCTTAAAGTCATTTTGAGATACGGCTTATACCGTTTCACGAAACATAGTTTCGAGAAAAACGCAAAAGAAGAAAGGGTAAATCGCATTTTTATTTTCGTAGAACATTGATGAAAAATAGTACATTATGACACGAGGACGCAAAAAAATTTTCTGACGAGTATGAGTTGCAATCACACTAGGTTAGAAAACGTTTTTTCGTCGAGTATTATACGAAATTTTATTTTGCGCGGTGTGAAAACGTCCATTATCGTACCGAGTGGAATAAAATGCTTATAATGGTCAATATAATTACAACAAATGTATTAGTTTCATTATTAATTATAAATATCTTTAATGGGGTAAAAAGCAAAGCAGCTTTACACAGTTCTTTAATTCGTGCTCCATTTTCAGAAAATGTCAATTTTCTGGCCGGGTATACGTTACGTGAAATTCTACTCGCTCGCAATGTATTCCACACCCAGAACATTTCCATTTCTGCTCCATGAAAGGGTCTGCTCGGGTGAATCAGACGAGGCAAGCCTACCCAGGGTCCTGCACAAAGTAAGGGAACGCCCGGTCACATTTCTGCACAGGAACTCTAACACATTGAAGTTAAGACCGTTGGCTATAAAACGATACAATAAAAAAAAACGTATTTTCGAAATTTCAAGCTTATCCACACCCCTCAACCGTTATATACCAAGGTTATTGTGGAAAAAAATACATTTTCTATTTATATGTTAATTCATTTATAAAAACACATTTTCTATGTAGCTAAGAAATAAAAAGTTCTTCATACACATCACCAGAAAAAAAGTAACCTGTCAAAACGACTGTACGGACAGACACTGTAATTTTATCATATCAGTAAGGTAGTGGCACCGCAGAGAGAGAGAGAGAGAGAGAGAGAGAGAGAGAGAGAGAGAGAGAGAGAGAGAGAGAGAGAGAGAGAGAGAGAGAGAGAGAGAGAGAGAGAGAGAGAGAGAGAGAGAGAGAGAGAGAAAGAGAGAGAGAGAGAGAGAAAGAGAGAGAGAGATGGCGATAGAGGAAGCGAAAAGAAGTAACGAGGGCATTGAGATGGAGTACAGGTAACGGTTTTCTTCCCTCCGAGGCCTTTTTCCAAACGAAAGGACTGAAGTAACGAGCCCTGTCCTATTTCCGCGCTCAAATGTCACCACTTTCTACGAATATCCTTCCTATCTGTGCTCAAGTATCCCAAGTACGCCTTTCTTTTAGGTCCTTAAAAAAAAAAAGAAGTGCACGATCCTCTTTTATCCACAGGCGCTGATACAGAAGCCGGAATTTTCAGAAATCATCACACGCGCTCGATTTGCAGCAATCCAATCGCGAAGTGCGATTATGGTGTTTTAATTATTCTGCGAACGACATAGCCTTCCTTGTTAACGAATGTGACTAACTTTGCGTTCCAAACAATGCTCTCGTTTGCAAATATTCGTCAAGAAAATCCTTCTATAATTTAATGAAGTCCTTTATTTAGAGATCTAAAATTCGAATCTGCAAGAAAATATTTTGTAAAAAAATAAAAATGCGGGAATAAAAATATAAAAAAGAATTTTCGTTGCATTCCAACGATGCAAACTTCAAGACCATGGATGCACGAAAAAAGTTTTTCACGAGTGCTTCGTATTCGGAATTTCATTATCTTCATTCTGCTCTATTTAATATGGAATTTAGTTTTTTTTTTTTCAGAATGCTCAATTTTTTTTCTGGCAAGCACTAGAGTAAGGAGGGGCATGTTGAGCAGTCGGGTAAGTTGGGCAATCGAAATATCTGGAAAACTAAGCACCGCACGCGGGTGCATCAAATGGCGGAAAGAGAGGTATGGGGGAGGGGAACACACCATGCTATGGCCCGTTGCCATGCGGCGCACGAGACGGTAACACAGGACGTTTAAATATTTTTGCACCCAAAAGTAAAAAAAACGCGATTGAAAGATTTTCTTCTTTAATACCATTGTATGAGAAAAAATATTTCAAAGTTCATTGCAATTGATGTTAATGTTTCAAAACCTAACTCATAAACAAGCAACTGTTGGTTTATTATTGCATTGTACCAAAACATATTGTATACATCTGATTTTTTAAATGCAATTCTTACTTTGCCCAACTTACCCTCATACCCATGCTCAACTTATCCCACTGTCGGGGCAGGTTGAGCAAATATGGCCTTAGCCATTTGAGAGCGATTATCTGTGAAAGAATAAGGATGACAGGAATTTCGTCCACATACTTTTCTTTCCCAGACAAATTTCCTATTGACCAAAGTAGGTTTCATTTTTATACGGCAGACTGTTAAGGAACCCGAGCAGAAATCTAATCAGGCTGCCTGAGGATCCATCAGGGCCGGATCAGGGATCAATAAGGCGCCCTGATCAGGTACGCCTGATTTGAGCCGGACAGGGGCCTGAGCAGGGATCAATAAGGCGCCCTGATCAGGCACGCCTGATTTGTGCCAGACAGGGGCCTGAGCAGGGATCAATAAGGCGCCCTGATCAGGCACGCCTAATTTGCGCCGGATAGAAGCCTTATCAGGTATCAATAAGGCGCCCTGATCAGGCACGCATGATTTGCGCCGGACAGATTGGGCCGGAAAGATTGGGACAGTCATCGCCAAAACCGGAACAAAAACTAAACGATCAAGTCAAGTAAAATAAAAACTTAAACTTCAAAAAAATGTTTTCATATGTTTGATATTTTTAATAACGTTAGTAAACTTGATAACGTGTAACTGCGATAATAATTTAATAAATGTTGATCTATTTTTAAACAAAAAATTAATCAAATGATTGAGCCAGATGACACGCATGTCTCAGGCTTGATGAGGCACCTGATCCGGGCCAGATAAGTTGCTTGATCCGAGCCAGATATAGTGCCTAATCCGAGCCTGGTAAGGTGCCTGATCCGGGCCTGATAAAGCGCCTGATCAGAGCCTGATAAGGTGTCTGATCCGGACCTGAATTTGCAAAAGCGTTACATCCCTGATCAGGGCCGGACTAAATTTTCCTGATCCGACCCGGATTTGCTATTGTGGCAGCCTGATCCGGTCCGGATTTCACCCTGAACAAATTTCTGCTCGGGAATTACAGGGCGATAATTCCAAACTTGCTCAACACGCCCCTCTCAACTCTACTCATCACAACAGTACGCCATATTTTTTTTTACGAGGACTTGAAAAAACCATTAAAAATAACATGACCACTTAGACGCTGTCTAAGTTTTTTTTCCCCCCAAATCCAATTGAAAATGTCAAAAAATCATTCTCCGTGCAAAATTTATCCGTTCGCGCGCTTACGTCCAATAATTAATTTGTGGTATTCGATCTCGGTCTCGCGTCAATCTCCGTGACTTCCTGTCAGGGTATACCTGAGTCAGGGCTCACACAGTTGGCTTTGCACAGGACCGCCACCCTCAAGGGCCACCACGCATGGTAGCGTACACGCCGGTTTACCCTTACTCTCCTATACTTGGGCATAACGGAAACGAGCAATATCCCGAAGTGAGGGGTCCCAAAGAGCCCGGTGAATATTCAAAATCATTGTAAGCGTAGCCTCGAGAGGCCGGGACACGAGGGCAACTGTGTCGCGCGCGTGTCGTATAATATACGAGCGCGAATCGATGTTATAACGCGAGCTCGTAATATTAACGGATGATGTGGTGTGCATGAGTATGACATTTGATAGCCAATGCGGTCGCTGATCGGCGGATAAAGGCAAATTCTATTATGGCTCGGGGCGCTTACTGTGTTTGGATGTGTGCGCGATTGGTAGCCATACGTGTAATCTCTCCCTCTCTCTCTCTCCCTCCCTCTCCCTCTCTCTTTCTCGCCGTTTCTTCCTAGTTCTCTCTCTCTCTCTCTCTCTCTCCCCCTCCCCCCCTCCCTCCCTCCCTCCCTCCCTCTCTCGTTCCTTTCTCTCTTTTTCTCTTTGGTTTTATTTTTTTCAAGAATTTTTGTTGGCACTCTCTTTTTTGCACCTCACTTTTATCAGGCTTTTAGGTTTTAAGTTAATCTTAGATTTAAAATTATATTTCTGCTTACATTTTTGTTTCTTGTTATTATATTTTATGTTCCATCTTATTACAATTTCCTTTGTTTATGTATCGTTTTATGTCGAATCTTTTTTTTGCTTTTGTCGGTTTTGTATGATTTTGTAGAGGAAAGGAAGGATATTTATCTGTAATAATTACTGTTGGCAATTTGGAATAGCAGGGTTTCAGGGAAACTAGTAACGTCATCTCGGTTTTATAGCCGTGAAATGTTAAAAGAAGGCGTCATTTGTCGATATGTTTACACGGTTCGTTTGCGACTTTCCTAAGATGGCGACCAGAGCTCGAATTCTGAAGGACTGTTTTTGAAAACTTTCGAGGTACGTGTTTAATGAGTTCAAATCGCTAAATTTCCATATGATTAATGTTGAATGCATTTTTATTTTGGAATATATATATTTTATACATATATAATATATATTTTGAAATACTCCCATTCCAAAATACCTGCACTGCATCTCAAAAACGGAATTGTGAAATTTTGCGTTCAAACAAAAATTGTACCTAGTAGCGATGTTTATTTATTTTTTATAGCTTTCAGATTGATAGTATATGAATATTGCTTCAATTTCATGAAGGTTATATTTGTTTACACGTTACAGGAAAAAGTTGCAGGCCTAAAATAAAATGGTATTCCAAATTACTTTCGTTTCCTCTATTATATTGAATCCTCTATCCTTCAATTGATGCTTATTTTTAGTTTTTATATTATTTTTGCATTATATCAAATCCTCATTCCAATAACTTCCGTTTATTTTTGTTTTTGTTTCACATGAAATATTTATCTTGAAATTTTTATTATTGTTTTTTTCATTTGTAATTGTATATTTACCCGAAAGTTTAACTAGAGCATAATAAACATTATCGCTTAATCAATCAATCAATCGATCTCACTTTCTCCCTTTCTCCCTTTCTCTCTCTCTTTCTGTATATCTTCCTCTTGCTCACTGTCTGCTATCCCCCCTTCCCTCCACTCTCTCGCTTTCTCGCTCTCTCAGTCTGGCTATCTCTCTCTTACTCCCTTTACTTCTTCTTTGGCGACGAACGTCGATGCACTCGACAACAACGATGTAGTCGAGAAGAGCAAGATAATCCGTCGTATGCTCTCTCTCTCTCTCTCTCTCTCTCTCTCTCTCTCTCTCTCTCTCTCTCTCTCTCTCTCTCTCTCTCTCTCTCTCTCTCTGTCTCTGTCTCTGTCTCTGTCTCTGTCTCTGTCTCTGTCTCTGTCTCTGTCTCTGTCTCTGTCTCTGTCTCTGTCTCTGTCTCTGTCTCTGTCTCTGTCTCTG
The DNA here is from genome assembly GCA_963932345.1 of Ophion ventricosus. NCBI lineage: Eukaryota > Metazoa > Arthropoda > Insecta > Hymenoptera > Ichneumonidae > Ophion > Ophion ventricosus. The sequence goes on along the minus strand of OZ010715.1, from coordinate 25,758,522 downwards.
TCTCTGTCTCTGTCTCTGTCTCTGTCTCTGTCTCTGTCTCTGTCTCTGTCTCTCTCTCTCTCTCTCTCTCTCTCTCTCTCTCTCTCTCTCTCTCTCTCTCTCTCTCTCTCTCTCTCTCTCTCTCTCTCTCCCCCTCTCTCTCTCCATATTTCTCTCGACTCGGAGAAGCCCCTTCGAGTTGCTTCCTCTTGCCCCGTCCTCGCGGTTCCGCTCCCTCACAATCCCCACCTTACTTTCCACCGTCTGAACCCTGCAAAATTGTGTATAGACGTTTTTCTTTACAATATGGGTATAATAAAGCGTGACGGAGCGCCGGTGTCTCTCGAACGAATGAATCTCTCGCATCCGAAGCTCAACACCGGCAGCTCTTCCTATCATTATAAATGTACTCGTTTATTTCACAGCCTCGTTAAAACAGTGCACTCGTCAACATGCGCTTGAAGTTTCGCGTTGACACTTCTTTTTTTTTTTTAATTTCTGTATTTAATGTTTCCGCGTATATGGGACGGCGGGCTTTTACTTTCAATTTACCGTACTCATTTGGACTCTCACTTCGCTGCATTCAGTCTCTTGTGCCCAAAGTGTGTTTTGCAAGGACTGCTTGCTTTGCAACGCAATGTACACTGAAAAAAAAAATGTATTGAAATCAACTAAATGCTTTTATTACAGCCTTTTTTTTATTTGACTCAAGTAAAATTCAAATATATTCTTTTTAATCATTTAAAATGTAATAATTTTTTATTTAATAATTTTGGTGTTGTAGGTTTTATTTTGTCAAACCCAGCTGGAAAGGGAATCGAGGAGATGCATGCGAAAAAAATCGACGCTCTCCAATAGTACATTATGACACGAGGACGAAAAAACTTTTTCTAACAAGTGTGAGTTTGCATCGCGAGCCAAATGCGAGTGTTGCAATCACAACGAGACTAGGAAAAGTTTTTTCTTCGAGTATTATACGAAATTTGATTGTACGCGGTGCGAAAATGGGGATTTTACGTCCCGAGCAGAAATTTGTTCAGGGTGAAATCCGGACCGGATCAGGCTGCCACAATAGCAAATCCGGGCCGGATTAGGCAAATTTAGTCCGGCCCTGATCAGGGATGTAACGCTTTTGCAAATTCAGGTCCGGATCAGGCACCTTATCAGGCTCTGATCAGGCGCTTTATCAGGCCCGGATCAGGCACCTTACCAGGCTCGGATTAGGCACTATATCTGGCTCGGATCAAGCAACTTATCTGGCCCGGATCAGGTGCCTCATCCTGCCTGAGACATGCGTGTCATCTGGCTCAATCATTTGATTAATTTTTTGTTTAAAAATAGATCAACATTTATTAAATTATTATCGCAGTTACACGTTATCAAGTTTACTAACGTTATTAAAAATATGAAACATATGAAAACATTTTTTTTAAGTTTAAGTTTTTATTTTACTTGACTTGATCGTTTAGTTTTTGTTCCGGTTTTGGCGATGACCGTCCCAATCTTTCCGGCCCAATCTGTCCGGCGCAAATCATGCGTGCCTGATCAGGGCGCCTTATTGATACCTGATAAGGCTTCTATCCGGCGCAAATCAGGCGTGCCTGATCAGGGCGCCTTATTGATCCCTACTCAGGCCCCTGTCTGGCGCAAATCAGGCGTGCCTGATCAGGGCGCCTTATTGATCCCTGCTCAGGCCCCTGTCCGGCGCAAGTCATGCGTGCCTGATCAGGGCGCCTTATTGATACCTGATAAGGCTTCTATCCGGCGCAAATCAGGCGTGCCTGATCAGGGCGCCTTATTGATCCCTGCTCAGGCCCCTGTCTGGCACAAATCAGGCCTGCCTGATCAGGGCGCCTCATTGATCCCTGCTCAGGCCCCTGTCCGGCGCAAATCATGCGTGCCTGATCAGGGCGCCTTATTGATCCCTGATCCGGCCCTGATGGATCCTCAGGCAGCCTGATTAGATTTCTGCTCGGGGTAGCGTAAAACGTCCATTATCGTATTGAGTGGAATAATAGTACATTGTGTACCAAGGAGATAAAGTGGGTCTTTTACCACGAGCGGGGGTAAAAGCCCTTGTCTTCGCGGTGCACATGATTATTCATATACCAAAACCATGTTTTCCCGAGCTTTTGTAATGTGAAATACATATGGCTGCAACCATGTGCCGTAGCTGTGTTGCATGTGTAAGGTATATCGCACGTGGAAGGTGTACCGGACATGGAACCTGTATCGTACGCGCCCCGCGGGGGTGGAGGGGGCGGAGCCCCCGGTAGACACCAAACATAATTTTGAGATGCATCAGCAAACTTTAACAAACTATCTTATTAATAATTTTTAACAAAGCGTTCACCCTTCACATGCACGAAAAATGAATAATTTTGTTATTAATGATTTATGCCGCGGCGAGATCGACGATGCTTTGTCGCGGTGTCACGTGAAAGTGAGGTTGTGTTACTTCTCGCAAGTAACGCCTCAAAGTACGTAATAATTTCTCGACCTAACGAATGACGGCAGCACTTGACGGCTGACTGTGCAAAGGCGCCGAAAATCCCTACAGCATGATATCCGTTGAGCGTATGCTTTTAGATTTGGTAGTCGGGTCTAGAGATTTTCAGCGCGTTCTCACACGACAGCTGTTCTACAGGGAAGTTTCGCAATTTTTGAATACCGTTACGTAAAATACCCCTTTTACGTACCGTTTACATGCACGAAAAAGCGAGGAAAACATGGCTGTGGTATATAAAAAATATTACTGTAGCGTTTATTTTCATATGTCTTATACGATACGTGCTCTCGCGTCGATCGGACAACTGATATGATCTTTTGTGACGTTTGCTCGTGGGCCTCGCCGTAGCTCGGTCGCGGACGCGTTACGGCGTGTCGCGGCACACTCGTTTTCTCTCTAACGCTTGCGTTCTCGCTATATCGCTCGAGTGCTCCATTTCGGACCAAAGTTTTATTTCTCAAAAACAAAGGCGCGTCGTAGCGCCTTTACTGCGTAGCCTTGCTCACGATTTCCGATTATACAGTATTTTGTATTATTTACTGGAAAAAAACATTAGTCGTATAGACTAAAAGAGTCTATTTAGTTTTTTTTTATAGAAAGAAAAATCTTACCACGATGGGTCTGGCGGCAAAAAATACTGAATTTATCATATTTTGTTTACAAAAAAAAAAAAAAAAAACGGTGTTCTGTAAAAATCGCGTTTTTCTCCAAAAACTAAAAAAATCGTGTGGAAGATGACTGAATATTTTTCAAACATTTTTTTTTTTTCATAAAGAACATTTCAAAACGAAGCATAAAAAAAAAGATCTTAATCGGTCCATTTTGCAGAAAGTTATGAGCATTTGAAAAAAAAACGGGCGATATTTTCAAAAATTCATTAAATATTTGCGACTGTGTAAAAAAATTTGAAAAAAAATCACACAAGCGTTTTAAGATGAATACAATAAAATAAAGTTTTAGCCAAATCTAAAGGGGTTGGGCCGGAAAGTGGTGATTTGGCGTGGAATGCCCCATATATATTGTGAATATATATTAAAATAGATAGTGTATTTATTTAAATTTCTGTTTAATATTATCTCTTCGGAAAAAAAATGCGTTTCGATTATCCGAATCATGTTCTGTTCCAATCGGTTCGTACAAGCCAGGTTTTAATGTACTACACGGAGAGAATTAAAAAGTAATTTTTGTCGTGAATTTCACGGTAAAAATTACCGTGATATATTTCAATGTGGTGACAAGTGAGAAAAGCATAATAGTTCGTATGCGACAAGTTTTTTTTAACTCACGTTACAGAAAATTTCAAATACGTAGCTAAAATTTTACTATACAAGAAGGGAAGCGCGCACGATAATTTTTACCGAGAGCACAATACATTTTCCTATAACACTCATTAAATTTTATAATAAATCTTAAAATAACTGTTATAAAGACGATACTTTTTTATAGACATTTTTGAAAGGCATAAAATAATAAAATGCACAGTAAAATTTCGCTGATATTATATATTTTTTAAATTTAAGTTTTGCGTATTTTGTTACACATGAAAATTTACTAGAAAATCTGGTAAAATTTTCTATCTGAAGAAGAAATTTTATTTTATTTTCGTGAAAATCTGTGTTTTACTCAGTAATAATAAGCGAAGTTTCAGGGTTGTCATCTGGTTACCGTTACTGCACGGTAATTTTTAACATTTAATTCTCTCCGTGTAGTAATTCAAATACAATTTTTATTCATTGGAAATAACAATATATATAAATTTAAGGCACACTTAATGTATGCAAATAAAGATACTTTTCATCAAAATATATCTCTTGTGCATTCAAATCAACTGTGCAATATGATTCAATATTTATCGACTTGTTCACACGAAGGAATGCTTGAAGCAAATTGAAAAAAATAGTGCGGTACCAAAAAATATTATTTAACGAAAACAGATCTTAGTTAAATGGAATAAATGTTTTCAATAGCATACTGTATGGGCTCTGTACGAGGGCAGAGGGAAACTCGTGTGGCCCAAACCTGCTTCGATACGAGTGGCTCGTTTTGTTTTGTCGAGTTTCCGGTTACGTTCAGGATCAACGGAAACTTCGTTTAATTCACGTTGCACCTCGTAAGGCGTGCTTTGCAACTTCAGAATTTTGATCCCTTTGAGCATGGAATTCCTTTAGCTGCGAACTTTTGTGACTCGTTCATTTGTACCGTAACACTCTTGTATAGATGCGCAGGACTTTTTAGCTCGTTGATGACAGAAATATAATTCGCAGTCGTCGTTTTGCAATTGCAAACGGAAACAATCTTTGCACTCTTCTTCCTGTTTCTCTCTCTCTCTCTCTCTCTCGCTCTCTCTCGCTTTCTCGCTCTCTCGCTCTCTCACTCTCTCTCGCTTTCTCGCTCTCTCGCTCTCTCGCTCTCTCGCTCTCTCGCCCTCTCGCTCCCTCGCTCTCTCGCCCTCTCGCCCTCTCGCCCTCTCTCTCTCTCTCTCTCTCTGTCGCTCTCTCGCTCTCTCGCTCTCTCGCTCTCTCGCTCTCTCGCTCTCTCGCTCTTGCTCGTGCCTTACCTTTAGCCCCTTGTTAGTTCTTCTCCTTCGTATTCGTTGAATCGTTACTAATGCTACTAGCTAGGGAAGAATCTCCTTTATCTTTTATCATCGCGACTTGATCTTTCGAGGCCAAAGTAAATTCTGACGAGAGCTTCGGCCGTAGTTCACTCTCTTCCTTCTCTTCTTCTTACTCTCTTGCACCTTCGACTATTTCAAAGAGAATTTGTTACTTCGCCCCATCCCCGGGATTCGCGCTTTTCAACGGTACATGCTCTCTCTCCTTCTCTCTCTCTCTCTCTCTGCTTTCTTTTACGCGGATACGGACGCTGAGAAGCGTTCGTTATTCCCAAAAAAAAATTGTCTTTACATCCTATACACTTGAGATCCTTGAGCCTGCGCTACAAAGGAACATCCGAGCTTTCGTTACATCGTCCAATCAAGCGAAAGGTCGCGATCCATCAAGGTGTATGCACTCATGTTTCGATAATAAAGCGCGCGAAGCGAGAGCACATAAGGACGGTTTTGGATATACAAATTTTCACTGAAATTTCGAATGAATTTATAAGTTTAACAAACGAGGCGAATTTTATTATTTATTTTATACATAAGAGGCATTCTTCATCAACTGGGCCACTTTTTTTTTCAACTTCTCAAATTTTTTTCAAAATCTGCCAGTTTGAAATATTAGTCAAACGGAACGTCTGTGATTTTTTAAAGATTTTTTTAGGCGTCCGTTCAGGATTTTCAATTTTTCATTACGAACACTGTATCCGAAAATATATTCATCAAACAAAAAAAAACAAGAATAAAAACTTTTTTATTTTTTCCGCTTTATCGAAAAAAATCAAAATCATAATTTTTCTGCATTGAGAACATTGAAATTTGGCAAAAAAATGAGAATAACATTTTTTTAAACCTAATAACACACTTTCGATTTCGGTACAAATTTTACAGGATGTCTGTCAGTGGGTAAAGAGTCTGCGAAAAAATTTTCAGAATGGTACCTGCAATGGTTAGGATGAAAAAAAATTAAAACCCTGCGAAATCTCATAACCGCATATATGCGGTTATGAAATTTCGCAGGGTTTTTATTTTTTTTTTTCATCCTAACCATTAGGATGAAAAAGGATTAGGATAAAAAAAATTCAAACCCTGCGAAAGCTCATAACCGCATATATGCGGTTATGAGATTTCGCAAGGTTTTTATTTTTTTTTCATTGACACTTTGTTGAAATTTGTAATTCTGAAAAGCTTAAAATATTCTCAAAATATCAGTCTAAAATAATATTTAAAAAAAAATGTATTTTTTATTACGTATATAAGGCCTTAACTTGAAGGACCGCCGGAGCCGAACCCCGATCGCCCATCCACCAGTGTCGATTATTTATAGATAGCATTTGCTTGTTCTTATTATGTAAAGGATATATTTGATATATTACAATAGTAATAACAATAATAATAATAATAATAATAATAAATTATGTATTATAGATGAGCTATTATGGATTATTTCTTTTTTTTATGTATATCGCCCATTATATATATATATAACCCAGATTTTATTTATATATCGATATATATATATACACACACACACATACGCATGCACAGGCTGTCTCTCTAAATAATGCTCTTATGGATTTTTTCACCCGGGACGCCGAGCACCGCCACTATAGTTACTACGGTCTGCATACAATATCTTGAGTACATTTGTATCCTTTTGTACTCCCTCGCTATCAACTCTAGAATGGAGTTACACACAATGTCTACTGTGCTCCGCGAGGTGTGCACCCGTCTACCTTTATATGCAAGTTGAACTCTCCAGAATTCCCCGGGGGTCTAAAACACTCGGTGCGCGAATACAATTTTTTTTACAAATTCATTACGAGATCTATACGGTGAATGGGTTCTGTGTCACGCGTATACTTCCAGTTGTACAACGTCGTACCCAGGGATCTTATAACGCAAACTTTCGCTCCGTACGCCTGAGAGTCGCGCAAATGTTGCAAATGTGATTCGTTTTTTTTTTTTTATAATTTTTTTTTTTATACATGAGATGCGAGGAACGATTTCTTGAATTTTCATATACGCGAAAAATACAATTCTTAACACGTTGAGCAAGGAAAAGCGCAGCACTGAAGTTTTCTTGAATTTCAAAAGTTACGCGGAAATTCTGAAAGAAGTAAGAAAATGTTTTTATTTTAATTTCATATTGGATTCAATATTTGATGTATTTTTTTTGTAGATTGTTATATTTCCCTTTGTTTTGTCATATTGTATTATTTTTTATTTATTTTTTTATATTCTTATCATCGGGTAGGATCGACCCGTCGATCAACTTTTGGCGTAAATATACAGGGTGTCACAAAAGTAACGGGACGGCTAAATATTTCCGCAGGTAAGACAATTTCCCAAAATGTTAACGTCGTTCTTGAAGTAACTTCTCCCAAGGAATTCAATGGTGACCTTCATTTTGACCTTGGCGATGTCCTTCAAGGTTATTTCAAGGTCAACTTTTGTTTTTCAAATGGGAACTCCCTTTTTTGACACAGGCAATCGATAGAGCGGGAAATTTTACGTACAGATATGTACTTAAGTCACCGGTCCCCTTTGACCTTGAAGGTCACTGCAGGGTTAATTAAACTTAAACACAGTATGGATACCTCGGACAAGAATAGAAGCTTCTTAAATTCTATCGTTAAGACCAAAGTTATCAATTTTAACAAGGCGCATCTAGTGGTGACCTCGATCGTGACCTTGACCATGACCTTCAAGGTGATTTCAAGGTCAACTTTAAAGAAATATGGGAATCAGTACTTTTGAGTTTTGAAATCAATAGAACGAACAGTTTTACGTTTACATTCATAAATTCTTTTGCTTTAAAGTCTTATGAATTTAAACAAGGTCTGGATACCTCGGGGGGTAGAAGCTTTTTAAATTGTTTCACATCACATTTTATAACTTGCGTAAGAGTCCTCGTCACTATTCATACTGTGTTTAAGTTGAATTAACCCTACGGTGACCTTCAAGGTCAAATTCGACCGATGACTTGAGTACATATCTGTACGTCGAATTTCTCGTTCTATCGATTGCGAATGTCAAAAAGGGAGCTTTCATTTTTAAAAAAAGTTGACCTTGAAATCACCTTGAAGGTCATGGTCAAGGTCACGATCGAGGTCACCACTAGATGCGCCTTGTTAAAATTGATAACTTTGGTCTTAACGATAGAATTTAAGAAGCTTCTATTCTTGTCCGAGGTATCCATACTGTGTTTAAGTTTAATTAACCCTGCAGTGACCTTCAAGTTCAAAGGGGACCGGTGACTTAAGTACATATCTGTACGTAAAATTTCCCGCTCTATCGATTGCCGATGTCAAAAAAGGGGGTTCCTATTTGAAAAACAAAAGTTGACCTTAAAATAACCTTGAAGGACATCGCCAAGGTCAAAATGAAGGTCACCATTGAATTCCTTGAGAAAAGTTACTTCAAGAACGACCTTAACATTTTGGGAAATTGTCTTACCTGCGGAAATATTCAGCCGTCCCGTTACTTTTGTGACACCCTGTATAATAGTTTCCAGCTTCGAATGGAGTTTGAAGTATCCTCATACCATAAAATCGACCCTCTTCACATGTCGGAATAAATACCTTTTTTTTTGGAAAGTGCACTATGCTACTATTTTTTCCCAAAAGTAGCATATCTAAGGAGCATCGCGTCCAAATTTTAGGTAAAAATTGTGAAAATTCACGGAACTATGATTTTTTGAGAAAAAAAGTGTTTTTTGCGTTTTCACCTCTTTATGAATTTTTTTAAACATGCCGCCATTTTATTTGTTATAAATACATTTTTCGTACATCATCTAGAAAGCTCAAAGCATGTTCCGTCATTTTTTGAACCACTTCGGACGGATAGTTTAGTCACAATACTTTTTTTTGAAAACTGACTGGGTAGAATCGACCCAATGTGACCACCGTGATTGAATTTGGAAATGCAACCACGAAGGGTTAATTGTATATTGTATAGTTTATTCTATTTATTTTTTACTAGCTTTTGTCCGTGACTTCGTCCGCATGGACTTTAGGATTTGATCCAGATAAGAGATAAACAAAGAGAGAAAAATAAGTAAGACATAAAGAAAGAAGGTAGAGTTTCATGTTTCTCAGTCACGGTGGTAGACTGACTGACTGAGGTTGGGGTTGGTAATTAATAAAATAGTAGTATGAAAGTTTCAATCTTCAACTCCAGTATCGTACAATGTCACTGTTGTCTACAGATTTATATGACTTTGCTATATAGTTCTGTAGATAACATCGTATGATTTACGGTCTTCGGCAAATACATTTAAGTTTTGGGCACTCGATACTCCCGAACGGCCCACATATAGTTGAGACCATGCGAGAAGCTAATACTTTTTTAGAACAAAAAATCCTAAAATATGCTTTTTATTATTTGTTTTGAAGAATATTTATACCAAGTTTCAACTTGATACACGCAAAGAATACTTTTCATACAAAATTACACCCCCTTAAGGCGGGCAGCCACTTTAGATGGTTCAAAAAATCAATTTTTTTAAATTTCATAAATCGTTGGCAAAATATCTTAAGAAGACACCTTGAATATTTCAAAACGATTTACGGATTCCTTCTAACGGTATGTATATAAATGATAGACTCTCTGCTCGACTCCCAAGCGCGCTCAGGTATCCACGAGCGCTCAGTTAGGTAGTTTGTTTGGGTTTTCATAACCCAAATAAACCCAAACTGGACCGTTTGGCGATTAGCTCCAAAACATCTTCATTCTGGGTACAAAATAATCGAGGTAGCGGTATTTCTTGCTACTATTTTATTCAATGACGGAAATTCAGCTCTCCTCATGGTTATGAATGATTTACAAATCGTAGTTGGCAGGCAGAGTTATGGATATGCCGAGCAAATGGATAAGATCCGCGTGGCTTGGCAAAATAGAAAAAGTTTATTAGATACAAAAGAAGCTCGAAAAGCTCGTAAAGAGGAAATGCAAGCTTCAAATGAGTTGCGTGAGGAAGAGGAAGGACTGCTGTATGGTGCTGGGATCGCTGATTAATCGGTAAGACACTTTATCATTTGATTAAACACATTTGTCTTTGAGTTTTTCGTTTGTGAAATTGTAAACGTGTTTTTGTCGAAACGACATTTTTTCAGATTGCGGGAATCTTAACTCAAACACTAATTGAAGGATCATCTTCAAATTTGGAACACGTTTACATAATATAATTTATTAAAACATGAACCTAAAGTTGGAAAGATTAGATTGTTTAAAACATATTTATTATTGCAAAATGCCGGAATAAAAAATCCTAACAAATCGATCATTTTTTTTTTAAACACGTTCCAATATTCGATTCTTGATTTTTTTTTCTAAATTTAGGTTCATGTTCTTAAAAAACATCTCAAGAATGTATAAAAATTTTTTGGACTATTTCAGATGCGAATTGCGAGCTACATAATTCCCGCAAATCGACAACGACGATGAGGACACGTCAAGGGACACAGCGGATTACACTTTAATTAATGCATGAAATAACTTGAAAAAATTACCAGAGATGTATGAAAATACGAATAAATTATTCTCAAAGTTGTGGAAATTTCCGTTTTTTTTTTCACAATTAAAAAAAATGCAAAAACTCATCTAATTTTCGGTCTCATAAAGTGGTTGCCCGCCTTAAGAGTTGATTTTCGAAAGATTCTTAGTGCACACCACTACCCCTTCTAAAGCAAACATCTATTAAATTTCTCTTTTATATGTGTAGTTGTTTTATATGTATAGATTATATTATAACAAATATCCTTCTGTGTTTTCCAATATCATATTATATCTTCTATCGTAGATATTTTTTTTATATTTTTCAGTTTATCGTATGCCAATGACTATTTTTTTTGTTTATTGCAAGACTTTAGCAGAAAAGGAGCGAATTCAGTATCATACCGTATCATGCCAAGCATCACCGTACGCGTAACATACGATATAGACGTCAGAAAAAAGGGTCTACGAATATGCAAAGTTTTTTTTTCACCCCATGTTCTTTGCATAATATTTTTCATACCCCTTTTATCCTGCAGCCTTTTCGTTTGCGCGATCTCGGAGCTCGTCCCTTGTTTTTTTTTTCTCTTTTTCCCTTCATTTTTCCAAAACTCCTTCGTTATTCAAGGGGTGTGGGCGAAGGGCGGGGGGAGGGGGTGAGAAAACATTTTTTTTTCGTCTTCTCTCAACCATACCCAAAGGTATCGTAGCCCGCGGATGGGAACGCGTGTCACGTATGTATTCGTACGAAAAACCTGACGAAATATAAAAGTATAGTTGCGTACGGGAGTAGCCGGTATACGAGTGGATAAAAAAAAACGACGTGGAAGATGGAGAGGGAGCAGAGCACGAGCAAGAGATAAAGGGGGAGAGAGGAAAGTTCAGGGTGGCTTAAACGCGGCGGATTTTCACCCCTCTGAGCGCTTTTCCTCCTCTCTCTCTCTCTCTCTCTCTCTCTCTCTCTCTCCTCCTCTCTCGCCGTTTGCCTAGCTCGCTTTCTCTTGCTCTCTTCTTTTTCCTTATCTCTCACGCTCTCTATTCCTCTGTTCCTTTTGCTTTATCCCTATCGCTCTCTCCCTCGCCCTCTCTCTCTCTCTTTTCCTTTCGCCCTCCCTCTCCTTTTGCCCCTTTTAATCCGCTCTCTCGGCCCTTTTCTCCTTTTGTCCCTTATGCTTCAGCCCTCTCCCTCCTCCCCCTTCTCTCTCTCTCTCTCTCTCTCTCTCTCTCTCTCTCTCTCTCTTCTTCTCTCTGATAGAGATGCCTGAAAGAGTCGAGACTTCTATTCATCGTACAAAAGCAAAAGCGTCTTGTATATATTTTGGCTGTGTGTATGCCGCTCTCGATCCTGTATCCGCCAATTCCACGTGAACGGTTTACTTCTCATCTCCACCTCCCTGGGGGCCTTACCATCGTGATATGGACAACGTCGTTGACGACGCGCTTCGCGCAAACGGCGAAAACCAACGCTCCGAGACTTTATAAACTCTACTCGCGCCGGACAAATCGTGTTTACCGTCCATGAAAGATCCGCAGCCGCTTACTTTCGGGCTTTTTGGCTTTAATCCGTATGACAGCTATCGACCATCCCATAGCTATCATTTAGCCATTGAGAGGTACCGCATCAAACTACGCTGGATGAAAAAAATATCGGTATCGCAATAAGCGAGCTCTCTCATTTGTACTGTCTGTACATTCGTTTTTGCAGGCTGAAATTAAGTTGATACATTTATAATCCAATGCCGGTAGGACATATTTATCATTTTTTGGAAACGATTTTCTGTTCGCTTATAATCGCTTGCCGAATTTCCCGGCAATTTTCTATCATTTGAATCCTTCAAGCTTGGAATCCAACTTAGGTTTGTTTGGGTTTGTTTTAGTATTTGTTTCTGATTAGAGTATTGCCATAACGAGGTCGGGATTTTACGCACAATAAAAATATAGGCTTGCTAAGCTTGAGTTTTTTTTATTGAAACATATTGATAAACAATGGAGTTATTATTATGAAAACGAAGCGCCGCCGTTGCTGCATGGCCAATTGGTGTCGATGTTTCAGGCAACTAGGATCATCTGAAATGAAAAATAAAGCAAATGTATTTTGAGTATAATTATTAAACTTCCGTGTGACCGGATACTTTTTTGAAATTGAGAAAATGAGGAAAACGGCAAGCTTTAGCAAAAAGTTTTATTTTCGACAGGAAAAAATAACTTCAATCATTTGTTATTGACAAATGGATAAACATAAGAAAAAACATTTGGTCATACGATAGAAAATTTTATAAACTATGCGCTGTCCAAATTTGAAGTGAATCGGACTAGCAAATTTTGGGATATGACTTAGACCGCTTGACAAAACATCGTTTCGAGAAAAATGCAAAAGAAAAAAAAAACATAAATTGCAGCGATCTGACGCTTCACAAAAATCCTTATATAGCAGTAAATTTTTCGAATTGTTACAAAATCTTTGCTGCAAATTAAAATTAAGGCCCAATGCTATAAAACTATGCAATTTAGAGAATCGTATTTTTTTGAATTTTCAAGCTTACGCGGACCCATTAAAAATGATTGGCATCCTACCTACAGCTCGTTGGACTGACACTTGGGGTGCAATTGTTTTTTTTTTCTCACCCTCGTAACAGTCCACTCGATCTTATATAACGACGTATGTATTTTACCGCGATTTTATATCACGTGTTAAACGTTAAATAATCGCACTCGGGGATTGGAGTTACCCTGAACCGTCGTCGTGCGGACGACGAGAGGGGTACGAAGGACGTACACTGCCAATCTAAACTGAGAAAATGAAATTTACGACGGTCGAGGGGATTGTCGCCTCGGGCGTCGTACCTCGATGTACCTACACATCATCTTTTTCCGTTCAATCTTATTTCCCGCCTCTTTTTGGGGAAGCATTTTCCACTGTCGATGGGGCGTGCGGAGATCGTGCCGGTATTTTTGCTCCTTGGATCGGGGCGAGTTGCCTCTCTCGTGCCCTCCGGGACTTTTCTTATACTCCCCCTTCACCATCTCTCTACGTACCGAAGCTTTGCGAAAAATCAGACAGCTATGTAGACAATTTTTTTCCTTTGGTTCATGTTCTGAAATTGGTTGCACTGGAGGACACTTTTTTGCCATTCCTGCGAGTATAAAAGGGAGTTCTTTCGCGTTACATTGTTCATGATATTGATTAGTCGCTTATTTTTTTTTTCTCTTTGTGCTTGTTACCGCTATATTCGTTATTTTGCCGTTATTCTGCTTTATCATTTGTCACTGTTTCCAATTTTTATTCGAAAATTTCATTCGCCAACATTAATTATTTTCATTCTTCTTATGCTTTCAGTTTATCTTTCGTTGTTATTTTACTCCTTGTACTTGTGTATCAATTATTTCGCTATTATTATATTTTTATTTTATCTATGTTATCATATTTTTTAAATAAAATTATAAAAGTAGTAATATTAATATCAGTAGATTATAGATTGAAAAAAATATTCTTTAAATTATTTCTATACTATCTTACTTGCATAATTCTTGACTTGAAGAATTTTTCCAAGGTATAGAAATGAATCGCTCTCTCTCTCTTTCTCTTTCTCTTTGGCAGGTTTGTTTTTTGGTCATGTGATTACGAGTTATTCAACCGTATGAAAGAACTTTTTTTTTCTAAGCTACATAGAAAACGTGTTTTTATAATTAAATAAATAGATCAATATAGAAATGAAAAATATGTTTTTGTTTCACAATAACATTGGTATATAACGTTTGGGAGGTCTGCATAAACTTGAAATTTCGAAAATACGATTTTTTTTATTATATAGTTTTATAGGAGAGACTCTTAACTTAAATTTGCAACAAAGATTTCGAAAAAATGCCAAAATTTGACCGAGTTATGACGATTTTTGTGACGGGTCAGATCACCTCCTGCGATTTACCCTCTTTTATTTGCGTTTTTCTCGAAACTATGTTTTATGAAACGGTGCAAGTCGTAACTTAACATCTATTCGGCCGATTCTCTCTTCCCTCTTTTCTCTCTCTCTCTCACTCACTCACTCTTTCTCATTCTCTGTCTTCTTCGCACCGGAGTCTTCTTTGCCTCGATAACTCTTTTTATCCGCGTCTCTAATTACCTCTTCGTACCGCACTTGTATTCTTCGTATCTCTCCGTTGTTTTCCATCCCAAAAACTCCAACTGCGTCCCACAAGGAAATTAGAGAATTGTTTCTAATACCGCGACAATCGTACATATATATCCTACTCCTCGTGAAATATTTCTCCAATCATATAACGAAGGTGCTTTCTTCGGAGTTTGCGCCCGTTCGTTCCAACCCCTAAAACTAATAAATAGCCTTCTTAATTGAAAAAAAATCTAGCCTCACTGTAAACCGTTCCAAAATCCTGCAAAATTTACACACGTAGTATTCGCATACACGGAGAGAATTAAAAAGTAATTTTTGTCGTGAATTTCACGGTAAAAATTACCGTGATATATTTCAATGCGGTGACAAGTGAGAAAAGCATAATAATTCGTATGCGACAAGTTTTTTTTTAACTCACGTTACAGAAAATTTCAAATACGTAGCTAAAATTTTACTATACAAGAAGGGTAGCGCGCACGATAATTTTTACCGAGAGCACAATACATTTTCCTATAACACTCATTAAATTTTATAATAAATCTTAAAATAACTGTTATAAAGACGATACTTTTTTATAGACATTTTTGAAAGGCATAAAATAATAAAATGCACAGTAAAATTTCGCTGATATTATATATTTTTTAAATTTAAGTTTTGCGTATTTTCTTACACATCAAAATTTACTAGAAAATCTGGTAAAATTTTCTATCCGAAGAAGAAATTTTATTTTAGTTTCGTGAAAATCTGTGTTTTACTCAGTAATAATAAGCGAAGTTTCAGGGTTGTCATCTGGTTACCGTTACTGCACGGTAATTTTTAACATTTAATTCTTTCCGTGTACATATATCAATGGACAAAAAGAAGAATTAAAAAAAGCATGGAAATCAGGTATAATTTATTTTACCTACACTAAAAGTAGAAAAAAAAATACCTTGCCACTGTGACCGCAACAATGCCGATTGCCTGAAGCGTGAACCTCTACGTGTTCAACAAAAGCGTTGAACAAATCTCACCGCGCTAAATTTTCACTCCGAGCACGATGTTGATAAGTTACCAAGGTACAAAAAAAAATGCTTCGGACGTTAAATTATTACGAACTCCCGTGCTCGTTTCATTATACTTTACCTACACATGTGTGCGTATATATATATTTGTGTTTGTACGTGTATTTATCTATGTGGGTACGTACGCATACCCAATTGTTCTCTGGTAAGATAAAATGCCGACGAGACGTACCCTCGTGCTGTATACGTAGGGTGTCCACTTCCGTTACTTTAAGCTGCAACCAACTCTACGACCAAGCCAACAATTCTCGACACACTAATTTGCTTCTTTTGAATGTCTTCTCTTGCCACACGGCTGCGCCTCCTCGCGTGTTACTCCAGTTCCTGGCTTCCCATCTCTATTTCCGCTTTCTTCTTTCCTTTATTTTCTTCTGTTTTCCTGTCCCATCTACGTAGCATATATATATATATATATATATATATATATATA
Source organism: Ophion ventricosus (assembly GCA_963932345.1). Classification (NCBI taxonomy): domain Eukaryota; kingdom Metazoa; phylum Arthropoda; class Insecta; order Hymenoptera; family Ichneumonidae; genus Ophion; species Ophion ventricosus. The sequence goes on along the minus strand of OZ010715.1, from coordinate 25,742,312 downwards.
TATATATATATGTTGTCCTACAATCACAACAAAGCCATACGTACGAAATAAGTGCACAATGTACCAGAGCGCAAAATATATGCAAACCGAAACAGCTGCGAGGCTGTATACAGGAAGAAGTGTACCGAGGATCTCGCAATTCGCAAAAATTGAATTTACGCGCTCCCGCGTGTCCCCTACCGAGCACCCGCCTAAGTATGACCCGAGCACCCGTGCATTTCCCGTATTCGTATACTGATTTTTTTTTATTTTTATCAAACCTACATGTGTTTCCCTACGCCAGACTTCACAGCATTGTGTATACTTACAAATACTTTGAAGGAAACTTCGAAATGAGTGATGTATATTTTACTTTTTTTTTAGTTTCATTTTATTACTATAATGTACTTTACTTTATGGATATCTTATTGTATTTATTAGATTTTCGAATAAATATTGCGTTCTGATTCCTGACATTAGTGGATGGGTGTTCGAGGTTTGGCTCCGGCGGTCCTTCGAGTTAAGGCGGGCAACCACTTTAGGAGATCGAAAATTAGATGATTTTTTGGATTTTTTTTATTGTGAAAAAAAAAACGGAAATTTCCGCAACTCTGACAATAATTTATTCATACTCTCATACATCTTTGGTAATTTTTTCAAGTTATTTCATGCATTAATTAAGGTGTAATCCGCTGTGTCCCTTGGCGTGTCCTCATCGTCGTTGTCGATTTGCGGGAATTGTGCAGCTCGCAATTCGCATCTGAAATAGTCCAAAATTTTTGTATACATTCTTGAGATGTTTTTTTAAGAACATGAACTTAAATTTTGAAAAAAAATCGAGAATTGAATGTTGGAACGTGTTTGAAAAAAAATGATCGATTTTTAGCATTTTTTTCCCGGTATTTTGCAATAATAAATATGTTTTAAACAAACTAATCTTTCCAACTTTAGGTTCATGTTTTAATGAATTATATTATGCAAACGTGTTTCAAATTTGGAGATGATCCATCAATTAGTTTTTGAGTTATGATTCCCGCAAGTTGAAAAAAATGTCGTTTCGAGAAAAACACGTTTAAAATTTCACAAACGAAAAACTCAAAGACAAATGTGTTTAATCAAATGATAAAGTGTCTTACCGATTAATCAGCGATTTCAGCACCATACAGCAGTCCTTCCTCTTCCTCATGCAACTCATTTGAAGCTTGCATTTTCTCTTTACGAGCTTTTCGAGCTTTTCGAGCTTTTTTGTCTCTAATAAACTTTTTCTATTTTGCCGAGCCACGCGCATCTGATCCATTTGCTCGACATATCCGTAGCTCTGCCTGCCAACTACGATGTGTAGTTCATTGATAACCATGAGTAGGGCTGAATTTCCTTCATTGAATAAAATAGCAGCAAGAAATGCCGTTACCTCGATTATTTTGTACCCAGAATGGAGATGTTTTGGAGCTAATCGCCAAACGGTCGAGTTTGGGTTTGTTTGGGTTATGAAAACCGAAACTATCATTTCTATATATACCGTTAGAAGGAATCCGAATATCGTTTTGAAATTATCAGGGTGTATTAAGATATTTTGCTAACGATTTATGAAATAAAAAAATAATTGATTTTTTGAAGCATCTAAAGTGGTTGCCTGCCTTAAACAGCACTGTGCATGGCCAATACTCGGATGGGTGACGGCTCAGCTGTGCACTGGCTGGTGCAATCCGTACTCCGGGCAAATGCGGTATAGTGTAGCTTAAGGTATTCCTTTCGCGGATGGCCGTATTTTGTGGACGCATAAGTCACGGTCCTTTTGAATCATTAGTAGAGTACAGTGACGCTTGATAAAAATAAGTTACAATCAATTATTATACCCAACGATGAGCTGGAATTAAAAATTTGACATACATTTTTGTGGATTTAGACATTTTTAGATTTTCTCTGAAAAGTTGCGGTTACGAAAATTCTTCTGCTAACCACATATTTCTAATTTTTATCATTCATTTTTTCTCTAAGGGGCTATTTTACTGTGATGGCTAAAAAAATAAGCTATCTTTAATCATTTTTTTTTTCGAAAACCGTTGCATGTATCGGTACAAACTTTTTTTTTTTGCTTAAAGGTACACTCTACAGAATAGAAAACATTTTTTGTTGTTGTTGCATATGTATATTTATTTAACAATTGATAATCGTATAAAGGCATGAAAAAAAAAGTATGTCGCTGGCGTTGATGATTGGCGCTCTCCAGGTAATCTGAAACATTCCTGCATGTTTCATGTTTTTATTTCCTGGGCTAATGCATATTACCAAAAACGGATCAGAAGAGGTGCTTTTATTCTTTTCTTCAAACGCCGTGCAGAAAAATCTAACTTGTCCAGGATATACGAGAATTCCGTTGAAACAACGCTTTCATCGGAATGCATGTTTTTATTATCGTTGCTGAATCTTCAGAATTCTTTACATGCTTGAAGCAGTTCATATCAGACATCTAGAGTTATTTAGTATATAAATTATTAGATAGAAATGTGACCAGCATATCATCTTCATAAAGTGCTGCATAAATTAGACAATTTCGAAAGTCGTAAATTTTTGTTAAAAGTTCGATAACTTGGCTCGAAATTTTACCAGTATACTGGGATGTATTTTTACTTAATTGTGGATGAAAATCAGTTCATTGTTAAATATATGGGTTCGTGAAAGGAATGCCTTAAGATAGCTGTGGACGCAACGGAAGTTAGGTTAGATTCGCGAAGTGCGGGTAAAGAGTGATAGGAACGGGTTCAATTGGCAAGGGCAATGTGAAAAGCTGCAAAAGTTTAGGTTGGAACTTAGGAAATAAAAAAAATATTGCGTTCCGATCATCACCCTCGGTTGGTATCGCATTGAAGTTTGCATCGTTGCAGCGCAACGATTTTATTCTCCATTTCTTTATTTTTTATTATTTTCCAAAACTTTTTTTTGCAGATGCACATAGTAAATCTCTAATAAGGATGCGTAAAAAAGTGGGAGTGTTTTTCATAAGCAGAATTGGCAGAAAAAAAATCTCCGTTGCGTTCAATCGACGCAAACTTCAATGTCATCGGTTGGTATGGCTAGGTGCATTTACGCAAGTCCTTGAATACCTTGCTTTTTCTCCCTTACAACGCATTTTGTCATTAACCAGTGCATTGAAAAAATATATATATTTAATTATACTCGTGCACATATTCCCTATACAATATATATATATATATATATATATATATATATATATATGTCCGTGAGTTTGCGGTCTGCGGTACAGACTTGCATTAGCAGTGGACCCTTTTCTTTCGCTGTTCCTAGTTAATGTACGTAACCGTGAAAGCTCATCAAAGAGAACCGTCTATTTGCCGCCCCTGCTGGCCCTCTCCTTCCGGTAAGGGTCAATTTAATTACGGCAATCTGGCTGTATGGAAAGCGTATTCAAGCTTTCAAAGGATTTTAGCGTGTACTACCGAGACATTTGTATATATGTGTGTAATTGAAGATTTTGCATTTCCAAGCAACGAGGCCTCAATCCTTACCGTTTAACGCATTTATGTTATACGGATTACGTCGTTTTGCTTGATAGTAGTTGATACGTTATTTGCGCACGCGCCATCATGAAATATGTCTGCCTTAAGGTTGTGTGTACGTGTCGCTATTCGTTTCGCCAAAGGTTCGTGGTCTTGCGCCGAGTTGGGCAAATTGTTCTTCATTCATTTCCCATATATATTGCATATATTCACTCCACTCCTTTGATCTTTAAATATCGCTGCTAAGATTGTCAGATGATTCTGGTCTATGCAGAAGCTGCCGTCTCATTACCGCAATTTTCATATTAATAATGCAATCAAATCCTTCAAAATGGTCATTCCATTTAGGGACTCGAATGTTGTTCAGGATCGTTATCAGATATCTGCAAGCCAAATCTGAGGAAAAACGAAAGGGAGCGTGGGTCATAATGAACATGATTTAAAAAAAAAAAACGAGAAAAAAGAAATCTCGTTGCATTCCAACGATGCAAGCTTCAACACCATCAGTAGGTTAAGGCATCCAGTCTCCATCTATTGCAGATATTCTGAAGAATTTTTTTTTTTCATAATAAAATTTATCTCCATATTTTAATCTCTTTATACATAAAAATAAAAGTTTAAAAATACAAGAAAATTTTTTTTTGAATTAAAAAACAATTATCTTGGTAATCTGGCTGCATGAAGTTAACCCTGCTTTCACCTTGTCGACACGAAATCTTAACTTTGGAGCATCTGAAAACAACAAGTCGAGTGTTTTATTATAAAGTGGAGTTGTAGTTATGACCCCTACTAAAAACTTTCACCCCCCGATAAAAAGAAAACAAAGTGGCGCACTTTTGAATGTATCGACTGTTTTTTTTACAACTTAAATTGTTTAAAAAATAGCACTAAATATTAATGAATATTTATACCGTTAGTAGGGGTCGAAGAGTAACACGCATAGAATAATCCTTGTAAATTTGAGCCTAATCGGTGCAATAGTTTTTTCAAAAATCATGTCGACAAGGTCGAAAAACGTCGCTTTGAGAAAAATGCTTTTAAAGTTACTCTCGTAAAAATGCATATAAAACTTAAAAAAAAAAGCTTCTTACCCTCAACCAGCGATGCCTGGTCCATACATTATTCCTTCATCTTCGTCAAAAGCTTCGCTTTCTTGGGATTTTTCGGTTCGTATCACTGTTCTGCGAGCTTCTGACGCTCGACACGGCGGTTACGCGCTGAGACGCTTCTATTGTATCACTTTTTTTAGCCTCTTATCGGTCACTTCAACCTAAATAACGTTCTCTACCGTATTTCTACAGGTATGTAATATACGAAACTAATTTTTTTCTAGAAAATCGAAAATTTCTGAGAATAGACTGATACTGATCCGTTAAAGAGCGTTTTCATACTGATTCTTTTTTCAATGAAAAACAAATAACTCCCAATGAAGGGATTTAAAAAGCCTGCTTTCAATTGCTTTTCCTTGGAGGAGTGCACATTTCCCTAGACTCTTGGGAAACCGCCGGTACACGTAGGGGGAGCATGATGTTTCGGACGATCCGCGTTAGTCCAACGGTTGGATCGTCTTCCAAAGTGGTCACGCCGTCGCCCCGCTTGAGCATCCCATAGGACCCCCATACATGCCATCCGTCTCTGCTGAATCTGACGGCACATGCGCGTCCATACAGGCACATACAGCACGTACTTCTAAACTACGTATACATGATGTCACACGGTTACGGAGAGAGTTACTCCAATGGTCTCACCGAGAGAGCACGCGGAAGCTTGCACAAATAGTTGCTTGGCAAAAGCATGTCGTTGACACTGATTGATTATACTGATGTTGGGAGATAGGATATGGCTAGCGAGAGATGGAGAGACTGGGAGAGAGTTGGCAAGGGGGAAAGTCAGACAGGGCGTAGGAGACTAAAAGAGAGAGAGAGGGAGGGTTAGAGAGAGAGAGAGAGAGGGCGAGAGAGAGAGAGAGAGAGGGAGAGAGAGGAATTGAGGAAGAACACATTGCCACCCCTGGGATGTGAAGCCGTTCAATATCGCCGCATCACCCACCCCTGCTCACGTTTCAACCTCTCCCAGTAATATTCCGGACATATAACACACCAGTAAAGCCGTCATCATACGGAGGAGCAAAAAAACATTGCAAACTATCGGGAGCACGAGGGAAAGAACAACAATGAAAAAGGGATGGGCAAGAAAAGGACGAAACATCAAACGATGCTACCGTGAAACAACGGTATATCAGTTAGAAATCATCCCGCGGACTTCAATCCCTACTTTGGACTTCAATCCATCGATACATTTCGTTCCACCCTCTTTTCTATTCATCGCGTACGAGATAAATGTACAGACATATCCCCCTTCGGGATGATATACACCTGCTGTTTTTCTTTCAAAGTATATTTTTCAAGATAGCGGCCGCTTTGTCTGCATCGTTTTTATCTTCTGTTTTTGCGTTTTTCACTTTTCACGTGGTGCACACAGTGCTGAAACTTCGGCCATGGCTCCATGGACACGAAGCATTACTATCGGAATTCCTCGAAGGCACTTGCCCGCCCCACCGCGTTGCCGTCTTCATGGCGCTGCTATTGCAGTTGCGATCCTTTATAGCGGAAATGGATGATTCGTGCGCCGGATGAAAAGTGGGCCAAACATCCCGTAACGGTTCGTCGCTTTCTGACAAACCGCAAAACTTCCTAACGTCGCAGCAGGACACTCCGCTCGTCGCTTTCTGATAAAACTTCACAGAATCGTGGTACGCTTCGAAATAATTTGTGATGCTTCGAAATACTGCATTTTGCACTTGGTAAGAATCATCACTCGGAGAGTTGGATTCTTTGAAGGATGTTGTTAGGGTGAGCGACCATCATTCATTGGCTTGAATGGATGTAGATAAATTTAAAAAATGAATATAATAAATAGAATCCTTACGGGCAACGGACGCATGACTATCAACCTTGGATTTCTTGGCTATCACTACAACACCCAATTCAATGATCCTCTAAAATAATTCCAAGCAATGCATTTCAGACTAGAATGACGAACCGTTTCTTGCCTGGGCTAATGCATATCACCAAAAATGGATCAGCCATGGTCCTTTTTTTTTCTTTAAACGCCGTACAGAAAAATCTAACTCGTTCAGGATATACGAGAATTCCGTTGAAATAACGCTTTCATCGGAATACTCGTTGGATACTGTCGTCGCGATGTGAGATAATCGATAATGCCGTTTCATTCTCTAGTTGGACACGGGCGAACTATCAATCGTTTCGATTTTGCTCTATCTCGCACGCAGTCGATGGTCAATTAGCCGAAAAAGCGATGGTGGCGATAGAGATAAACCTTGTTTGTGCCCATCCTTTGCACCTGCTCATCGCTGCCTCCCCTGTGGCCGTCCGTCCCTGTCTACGTTTTACGCTACCTGCATTGGTCGTCTACGTTCATATGTATTTGTATATATATATGTGTGTGTGTGTGTGTGTGTGTGTGTGTGTACGCTCACACATACAAGAATGTGAATCGTCTAGTTCTGCATAGACTGGCTGCTATACCAGCATCATTGTGGTTGGCCATAGGGAATCCTGTTGGGTCTATATCGATTAGCTCGTCGTTTCAAGTGACTGCACCGTGCTTACGCATGTGTGTGTGCGCGCGTGTGTGTGTAAATGTATATTGCTGTGCTTATATTCCTATATGTACATTCATAGGTGTGCATGTGTATGGATATGGCATACGATCCGCGAGTCAGAGGTAGATGCTTCAGTGCTGTTGGTCCCGTCTCGATTGTTGCCGCTCGGTCAAACCTGTGCAAAATCAGCTTCGCTGAATTCTATTTCGCAACCTTGCATACGTTAAAGTTTGTTGCGTTATCCGGGATATTGTTTTCTTCCTGCTTTTGCGCTTCTCACTTCTAGTTATGCCTGTATATGTCTCACTTCTACTTATACCTGTGTAGTATATCTAGATAATCTTGCAGATGTGTTTCCTTCGCTTCAGCTCATAGGCATGTATATATTCGTGACAATCGGTTGACGTCGGTAGTCCTTGAAAAGTGATGGCCCTTTTGGGAAAACATTTTCAAGGGTAGAGATTTTTTGTTTTGGTTTGTCTTTTGGTCAGTGTCAAGTTTGCGCTGGGAATTTACGGGTCGTCATTTTTCTCGCCAAATGGAGTACGGCCACTGGAGGATCGGGTGTGGAAATAAAAATTCTGTATGAAGTCCTTGTAAAAGCAAAAGGACGAAGGGGCTGGGAGAATGAGAGATGGAGAGATATGTACGTCCATTACGCGCTGGTAGTAGTATGAGGCAGCTTTAAGAGTGTGTGAGAGAGAGAGAGAGAGAGAGAGAGAGAGAGAGAGAGAGAGAGAGAGAGAGAACGAGATAGAGACGAACAGAAAGGACTGAACATACATGTTTTATTGATAAAGTTCGTACACGAAAAGAGGATGTAGGAGGAAAAGTAAATACATCACGAATTTTCGATTTCACCGGGAGTAGAAAAGCAAAAGGGAAACACGCCTTTTATATATATGTATATATATATATCGTAGAGGGTTGTTGGAAGTTCTCTCGTTTATACCCTCAAAGCTCATTTTAAGCTCACCCCGACAATTCGAGCTTGCTACACCCCGCATGTAGCTCTCGCACCCTTCGCACACAAGTACACAGACGGGATAGCGTACGAGACATACGGAGATATGGTAGTCAGGACATTCGGGCGCCATCTCCGCAAATAAGGGACGTCAGACAGAGACAGGGACAGAAAGACAGAGAGAGAGAGAGAGAGAGAGAGAGAGAGAGAGAGAGAGAGAGAGAGAGAAGGGCGCAACGAGAAAGGATCGGACGTGATCCATCACAGTCCTGATTCTCGCTGGCGATAAAGACACTGCCCCCATCTTTCGGGCTCAAATTCTCCTTCAACGCCACAAATCCACCGTGCCTAAACGTATATTTTCTTTTCGATCCCCCTATTCTAGGCGTATGCTTTTCGTCGGTATCCCTATATATATACGGCATTTAAACTGCACTTATCTTGTAAGTATTCCACGACGGCCCTATTCGAAATCGGCAAATAGAATTCAGCATGATACCTCCTTCGTTTCTTCTTTTCTCCTCGGCACACGAGGAAAAACGAGTTGCTGTTAGCGGATTGGATACGGATGATTTGCGGCAACTGTTTCGTAACAATTGTACTGTAATTTTACTTCCAAAGTACTCATTAAATTTCACATTTTCGAACTGAGGAATAGGATAGAAACGGCGGGGCACTTACCTACCATAAATGGACATGACGAAATTATGAAGTTTCTCACTGACTTTAGAACTCTAAAGAATACGTTTGAAAAAGTAGGTGTAGTATTTTTCTTTCACGCGCAAACAGGGTGAAGTTCGTTTGTCAAGTGTCAAAGCATCACTACGAAATTCTGCTGGAATTATTAAGAGACAGGTTTTTTTTTGCTACCATATGAATTGTTCGTAATTACTTTGTACCGTAATAGTTCCGAAGGCACTATTACACCTATGAGTGTCACTATCGCTCAAACTAGAATAATTAAAAAATATTAATTTTTACTTATACTTTCGCCCGAATTATGACGAAAAAAAAACCGTGTTTTTCGAACACTTTTGCAAAAAACGACGCTATTTTGTTATTTTTCCAATATAAAATAATAATTCTAGTTCGAGCGATAGCGATACTCATACAGTTTAAGAATCTTTTTGAATCTTTCGTTTCGGATTACCTGGAGAGCGCAAATCATCAACGCTAGCGACATACTTTTTTTCATGCCTTTACACGATTGTCGATTATTAAATAAATATACATTTATATGGGATAAAAAAATTGTTTTATATTCTGAAAGAGTGTACCTTTAATAGAAAAAAAAGTTTGTACCGATGCATGCAACAGTTTTCGAAAAAAAAATTATTAAAGATAGTTTATTTTTTTAGCCATCACAGTAGAATAGCCCCTTAATGAACCCATCACGCCCTCTTTTCCATCGACCGACCCGGCATATTGAATCGCGATTTTGAGCGCCAACAAGGACGGGAATATATGGGGTCACAAAATGTGATGAGCGATGATAAGTGTGATGAGCTAACGAATCTACTTTCCATATCTATACCTCGCTCTATTTGGCTTTGCCGATTGCACGCTCGCGTCCGGATAAAGGAAAAAGAAAAGTTCCTTCCGTCGACCAATCGTAAAATTCAAGAGACTGGGATGCTGTACTATTACTATACAGAACCAAGTGATCGGCACGAAAAACCATTTGAGATACATCATCAAGGCACAGCTAATACGAGGAGACAACTGCGACCGATGTTATCTCAGTTCCGAAACTATCCAGCACATCACATGAGGCCTGTCGGTTCCTCTGTCAAGGGGAGTATCTTAGCGGACACAACAGGGTAGCCAATATCGTTTAACAGCGGCTGGCTCTCAAACGTCATGTAATCACCGACTGGTATCCGTGCCACGATTATACCCCACAGGCAGGTCCGGGATAATGTTACGCACAGGATATACCACCATTCACAGAGCCATTTTAATCCACAAAACGATTGCTGCACATAGACCGAATATAACGCTGACCGACAAACACGCGGAGGCGATAATCCTCATCGGCATTGCAATTTCAAACACGAACAACGCGGACAAGGATATCCATGAGAAGATCGCGAAATACTCGGAGCTTGCGATATGAATATGCAACGCCTATGAAGGATATGAACATAGAATGGTGCCAATGGTCTTGTCGCCAAGTGGGAGTGCTGCCGAAACATCTGAGTGATGGCATGCGCTATGTCGACCTTCCGACACACACGTGCGAGTAAATACAGAAGGCAATCATCGCGGAGACCTGCCACACCGTGAGCAAGTTCCTGAGCACACTGATGACACTGGACATGTTGACGCCAGTGACGGGGTGCTGTCTAGCCAATCGAGACTAATTGTAAGACCGAATATGTAAGCAATCTGTCAGGGTCTCCTACTTGGCATGCTCCTCTAGGATTATCATTAGTGCTGGCTAGATATCGAGACTTGTATGTAATGAAGTTTTGTGTTGTTATTGAGTTTAAGCAAAGGCAATAGCATAATTAAACATAATAATCTACACATATAAAACAGCTTTGTAACTGACTGACATATAGACAACGCGCAGCTGAAACCGCTGAAGATAGAAACATGAAATTTGGAAGATAGAGTGGCACTAAGAAAGGATTTTTCTTAAATCAACGCTTCAAGAGGTGCAAAAGCTTGTGTGGAAAATTGTATTTCTTGCGTGTATCAACTTGAAACTTGGTATAAATATTCTTCAAAACAAATAATAAAACGGATATTTTAGGATTTTTTTAACCCCTAATTAGGGGTGCAACGGAATGTTGAATTTTGTATGGGAAAGTCGAATTCCCAGCTTTTATCTCCAGGAAATTCGGAAGATGTTCCTTAACGTAGTAGTCTCGCCAATACGTTTTTCTATACATTTTTTAAATTTATTTTAAGGACTCATTCAGGACACTATTAAATGATTACCTGTAAGATTTTAACAGCATTCGTTGTTCCCTTTTCGAGATATTGGCAATCAAAGATTTCATGGTGGTTTTACATGTGTTCTTATGGGGAGCAATAGAAAATTTTACATTTCACGCAATAACTTGGAAACTTTTCTACCCATTTTTTTTTTAAATTCTCAATTGCAGAGGAACATATGACGGAGTGGGTAAAAAAAAATCATGAATTTTGACCGTTTAGTTTCAGAGATATAGCGATTTAAATTAAGCAATGTCTAGCGACGCTAGCGCCACGAAGCGACTGGAGCAGCTAGAACTAGATTACAGTAGTGTGTACATATCCGTATACGCAGAGTATCTACGTATTAGTAGCCGGAATGGATAGTCTGATACAAAAGTGAGGGTTAGGTAAACATTATATTAGGCGTTTTTATCATCACTTTATAAGTTTTTACATCCCGTTAAAATTTACAACCTACTTTATAAGGATATTTAGCAATATTTCGAAGCTTTCATCGATTGAGCGGAGAATAAACTTTTCAACGTGACTGTGGCGAGACCTCAAAGGACGTAGAGGTGCACTAAGAAAGATTAGCTTCTCGCATGATCAACTATCTGTGGGTTATTCGAGAGTATGGAGTGCCCAAAACTTAAATGTGTTTGTCGAAGACCACAAATCACACAATGTAGTCTACATAACTATATTGCAAAGTCATATAGTTCTGTAGACAACAATGACATCGTATGATACTCGAGTTGAACGTTGGCACTTTTATACTACTATATCATTAATTACCAAATCTTACCTCAGTCAGTCAGTCTACCACCGTGCCTGAGAAATATGACACTCTACCTTCTGTCTTTATTTCTTACGTTTTTTCTCTCGTTCTTTATCTCCTCTCTCGTTCGAATCTTAGAGTTCACGGGGATGAAGTTGCGGGTTAAAGCTATTACTACTAATAATCGTAATAACAGTAATACGAGAGTGGTTCGATAAGTGCCTTAGGTCGATATGAAAAACATCAATCTGAGTTTTGTATCTTACTTTAGTTTTCGATACGACCCCCTTGAACTTAGGATGACTGGTAACTATAGGGTTTTCATCCATATCCATATCGCTGCCGTCCTCTCTTACTATCCGAACTAAGTTACTTATCGAACCACCCTCACATTACCAAATATATTGTTCATAATTTCAATAATTGATGGAAGAGCACTCAGACAGTTCTAGTTTCAGTTCTCCTTTCCACCTCCACTTATTTTCCTGTGAACGTAACAACGGTCATGGGATACTCCTTTCGCCGTATATCACTTACACACACGATACGACTTGCGTATCGCCAGCAACACGAGTTTGAATATGTAACCCACAGGTATTCTCATGTCGTTTACCATTAGGAGAACCGCCATTACGCTTCTCTCACGTTTGGTTGATAGTTTCTCTCGGTTTTCACGCCTCGCCTAGACGTATACGAAAATGGAAAGAGAATGAGAGAGAGAGAGAGAGAGAGAGAGAGAGAGAGAGAGAAAGAAAGAGACCCGGAGAGTCAACCTGGCACTTCCTCGACACACTGCACAACTGTCGTTATACATCGAGCGATATAGACATACGTGTATATGAGCAGGTGAAGTGCAAGTCCTCGTAGCTATTTGTTCCCCAGGGTGCCGTAATGTCTGTTTGTATCTTTCTCATTCTCCCTTGTGCACTCTTCGTGTGTGAATCGCACCAGTTCTAATTCGTTCTATGTACATGTATATTTTAAACCTGTGTGTGAGCATGCGCGCGTGGGTGTGTACATTGAAGCCGCTATATCTACGTTAGGTGGACTGTCGGCTCATCCAACGGTTTTGGGGGACGGTCCTAACGATTTTTGTAAACTAATCAACTCCTGGAGAGCCAGGAGGATCCTTGAAACATATGGATCGCCATATAGACATGTTTTACATCTGTATAAATATATTGGGAAGTGATTTTCAAGGCTTTGGGGCTTACGTAATGTTGACTACGGGTACAATTGGATACTATGAAGAATGTTCTCGAAGTGTTTATGGCTTCAAAGTCATCTTGTGCATAGACAGAAGTTCACCTCTTGCAACCTTTGCCGTATATTACAAGTTCTCTATCATATCTCTCGTGCATATGTGTGCGCTAACCTCCTTGCCGACGAAACTCATCCATCTTGGCATGAATATATTATGCAAGGCGATGCCATGCTCCAGTGTCCAATCACTTAGCCATACGATTAAATCGTTGGCTAAAAAAATCGTGACAATGAAAATATCGCGATGAAGCGAAGAATACGAAGATTCGCGTTTGGCAATAATATGGCTGAACATTTTGAAATAATATTTTCCACCATATACCATAAAAGAACGAAACGTCGATGAAGTTTCGTAACTTCTCGAACGACGTTTTCACAGCAACCCGGAAACGCCTGAGGGCTATTCGCTATTCCACTCTTCGCCCTGTCGGTCGTCACAAAGAAACTGCAAAGTTGCGGCAAAAAAATGTGGTCGACCAAAGTAAGGGCCATTACATACATGGCAATTCAGTTGGGACGTGGTGAATTCACGGAAAAGTGGTCCTTCGGCGTCTGCAATGGAAGGGAACACATTTTTCGTCATCATCTCAAGCCATAGAGCACACGAAGGGATGCATTGTTCGAAAAGAGCTTGATACGCGCGGAGGTAATAGCGGCGTTGTGCTCTCCGTAAATCTCGGGAAAAATTGGCTCCGAGGTACAGCTTTATGTGTGTGTGTGTGTGTGTGTGTTTCTGTAAATATATACATATATATATATATGGGTAAAGGTGATTTCGAAGATATTTGACATCGAGGACACTCTCGAAGTTAATCGTTTGTCCCACACTCAACATTATGCCACTCTTAATGTCTTAAACATAACCTACAGATGAATGGAAATATACTTAGTGAAGATAATTTCCTGGATCGTTTTGCTCTCAAAATTAACAATTAAGGGGGGGGGGGGGATACATGCAGATGACGAAAAAATAGACAAATTTGATCATTTTTTTTTAAAGAACAAAACGTTTTACGTTTATGAAACTTTAGGTATAATTTATTTTATAATTAAACTGTTTTAATAAATAAATGTTTTCATTAAAAAGACTTTCCATCGTGTCGATTTTATGGCGTGGTTTTCCAAAAATATTTTGGCGGCAGTTGTCCGTTTGTGAGAAATCCAACAACTGCAATATTTATCTGAAAAATGTGAGCCAAGAATTTTTTGTATTTTAACATCCAAATGCAGAACTTATACCTAAGAAACATTTAAATAGTTAAAAATGTAAAAAAATGGGACGCTTTAGATTTAAAAAAAATTGGAATTTTACATAAAAAATTTGTTCTGTTTTGCAATGAAAAAGTAATCCTTAAAAGTGATTTTCATAAACAAGTAGGTGTAAGTTCAAGGTAATATTGTTATTGAGTTGTCGCGCAATTTTCGCACAATGCGTCAACTCGTTTTAAAATCATGCTTCCGACAAACTTACAAGAATGTAGTTTTGAGACATAAACGTGTTTAAAGTTTCAAACTACGAAAAATCAATGATTTCAGTGACTAACCGGCTAATCAGCGATTCCGGGGCGTATTTTTGAGACGTTAAAATAACATTTTGCATAAGAAACAAAAATTCGATTTTTCCCATGCCGCAACATGTATTGCGGCATGGGAAAAATGAAATGATGAAATCCCCTGAATGAAATGGAGGACGCTTTTCAAAATAGCTAGGTAGTCAATATTACATAGATAAAATGGATTTAAATATCTCTTTCGTATATATGTGTATGTGTACATCTACATATAGACATATGCATTTTCCTACATTTAATTTATTATATATATCGGATCAGAGTTTTTCAAGCTGCTGTATCGATTGTTAGATAGTTCGATAATCGAATGCGTGACTTCCTTTCTGCCTGTGTCTGCCTCCCACGCTCTCGCTCTTTCTCTCTCTCGATTAACCGTTTGACTTCTATTTCACGAGAATCTGAATACAAATTTTCATTGCATCGATTGTTTTTTTTTTTACAGTGTAAAAAAACGCGGCTATAGAGGAGACACATTGGGAAGCGCATTGTGGGACGTGGCCAGATAGATCGAGAGGGATATGGAGATAGAAACAGATAGATGGAGAGAAAGAAAGAGAGAGAGAGAGAGAGAGAGAGAGAGAGAGAGAGAGAGAGAGAGAGAGAGAGAGAGAGAGAGAGTTTGTGAGAGTTTGTACAGAAAGGCACAAAGAGAGTGACCCAGCATTGGGGATGGAAGAGACAGCATCACGAGATATCCATATATCGCATTTCTCTCATACCCTTGCCGGCGTTCAATTATTTGTGTGGGCGTCTGGTATACATATATGGGTGTTCGTTTGTGTGTCTATGTATATGTTAACATTGTCTGTGCCATTCATGCATGCATCGGTTTAACTCCGTTCTATCGAAAAACCGTTTAGGCCGATTCCTCCTGTTCTCTTCTCTCTCTCTCTCTCTCTCTCTCTCTCTCTCTCTCTCTCCCTCCCTCTCTCTCCTTCCTCTCCGATCACCGTGAAGACCCCTCTGCCAAATTCCCTTCACCCCGTCGCTGCTCGCCGAGCGCTCGAACATTCACTCACATACGAAACCGCTAACACTATAAACCCATACCTGCACACGAATACACGCTGCTAGTTCGATTGGTAGCGAATAAAAGGCCTCCCCAAACCCACATGGATTTACGTGCCAAATTTTGTGTCTCCCACATCTTTTTCAGGTCTTGTTCGATAGATCAATCGATTTGTTTATATATATATATATATATATATATATATAAATTTGGGTTCTTGTAAATACGTAATAGCGGAAAAACGGATGCCCGTGTGGATGGTCGTGCCGACTCGAAGGCATTACACCAGGGGATGACTGGGAGGGTTGTGGGACAGAGAGGAGAAGGGAAGGAGGAAATCCAGTTGAAATCAAACTTTTGTACAGGCATTGGAAGGGTGATTTTTTTTTTTACGTTAGCGCGCAATGCTCTTGAAATCAATTGGAAAATATCGCGAGCTGCTTTGGCAAGGACACGTTATTGATAGAAAATAAATGATCAAGGTTTTAGACATGCCCCTAAAGTTAAGCTTGAAAGTTTCTTCGTTTATTGCTCTAATTGCAAGGGACATATTCCTGCTGATCTTTGCTATCTTTTGGAATTGTAGAGTCTGAACATCCGTTTCTTAGGCTGGTAACCGATTGACTAGTCAACAGAACATCTGTAAATTTTCGAATCTGAAAAAAGCAAAATACATTTACGTATAATAATAATCATGATACGGAAAAGAATTATTTAAGAAGTGCATGTGACGATTTTTTTTTCTAATAAGAAGGTTCGTGCACATACTACCTTAAGCCGGTAGGGTTAGAACACGATGTTGACATGCCGACTACGATTTTTAGGAAATTTCACCTGTCCGAGCGAACCCGTGCAGAAATATGTTGAGGAGTCCACAGGTCCTACCACATCCCTATAGGAATTCGATAGGGACACCGCACGCAGGAAGTCCACATTGGAATTCAAGTGGATTCGGCGCTATTTCCTGATCGGCTCCTTTCGGGAATTTTTTATTTGAACTTCTCAACCGGAATGGATTGGTTCTCCCAAACAAAAAGTATACTTTCGTGAACCCGTGCCCAAATTTGTCGAGGAATCCCAAGATGCACCCACATCTGTATAGGGATTTGTTAGGGATTCCTTATGTGCGGGTCCCAAACCTAAACAAACGTCGTTTGAGAATTCTTACAACTGTCAAATGGAAAATATGTGAAACGTTACGAGAAAAAAACTCTGCATGTTAAAATATAACATGCTCGTTTCGTGAGCTTTTACGTGTGTGATGGTATTACTCCAAAGTACAGTCGAATAAATAACAAACGATAATTACAGTGATTTTTCAGTTATGTGATTGAAAGGTATTTTTGGCATAGACTTTTTAAAGCGATTTATACTTTTTTGAGCTAAGATTTATACTTTTTTAAGATCCACTTCTTTTGTAGATCTACATATTTTCTTTAGAGATTTCGAAGTACAGAATGCGATGGGTTCCATCAAGAATCGCATTGGATTCTGTTCGATAATGTCGGAATTGTTTATAATTCAAATTAGATTCGTACATTGGATTCCAATGGGGAATTCCGATTAGAATCCAATGTATGAGGGTGACGTTTCAGTATACACATCCAATGCCATGACTCATTGGATGCTTAACGGGAAGTAGGGCCAAGTATGGGAATCCATTTGGATCCCTGCGACGATTTCTGCACGGGAAGCTGGCGTCGGGTCGAAGCTTTTATTTTTGAATCGCTCGTTCCTTTAGTTATTGCTGTATCGCGATTGCACGAGGGCTCACGAAAACTGTGAAAATCCAATGCCGATAGGGATGGCTATTTTTCGCTCAGTTGTCGATTGTGTTCATCATCGAAAAGTCGGTAAAATTGGCTTCCAACTCGGTACTTGACTTACACGTCTAGGCGGTCACCCATCAAAGTATTAGCCCAGGCCAACGTCGCTTAACGCGCCTCCACTACTAAGAGTTGATTAGCCTATTATTTATTTTTGAGAATCGTAGCGGACCCTTCATCGTTGCAACCTGGAAGAGTTTGGCAGAGGTTCCTCCCGACCCGGAAGTGACGTCAGGAGTTTTGGCGTCGGTCCAGGCGTCGCCGGCTCCTTTTCCACGGATAAAATGGTCGTACTATCGACAGTGCTTACACCTCACTTCAGTTCTGCCCCTCCCTTCGACTCCTTGCAACCGTTGCAACATTTTTGCCCGTCGATACGCCTCTTGGAGATCGTTCTTCGATGGCAATGAAATTCATTCCTTGGGAAAGCAGGATCACACTATGGTCTCCTTATATCTCGTTATTCTGATGTCGTTTCTAACCCCGAATTCCTCTGGTCTGGCCCATCGAACGTAGAACACGAATAAAGCGCAAATGTCGTCTCGAGAATACCCGGAGGACAAGTATTATCCGCAGCGGGCGATTTCGATTTGACAGTTCTTTACCCTTTGAATTTGATGAAGTCGAATTGCGATGCCGGTGCCATTATTGACATATCTTCAATGTGGCTTTGAGTAGTAACAATGAACAAAAGATTTTTTTTAACGGACCAAATTATCAGTTGCGGGTGTAAAAATGCATTTTTCACGTGTCTGCATAAGCTTGGGGTTCAAAAACAAAGGTAGATTTTCAATATTTTTTTCTATTGAGAGTATTGGGATGACGAGGTCGAGATTTTACACATAATTGATCCGTAGTCTTGCCAAGTTGGAGTTTGTTTTATTGGAAAATATCGATAAGCAATCAAGCTATTATTACTTAAACAAAGTTGCACCCTTGCTGCATGGCCAATCGGTGCAGATCGTTCTGGCAACTAGGGTCATTTCAAATGAGAAATGAAAAATGTACTTTTAGTATAATACTTAAACTTCCGTATGACTAGATAATTTTTTGAAATTTTGACAAATGCAACAATGTCAAGCTTCAGAAGGAAAAGTTCGGTTTTCGACAAAAACAAACAACTCTAATCATTTGCTATGAACAAGTGGATAAACATGAAAAAATCATCTGGCGGTACGATAGAAAGTGTTGTAAACTATGTTGTGTTTGAGTTTGAAGCGAATCCGACGAATGAGTCTGAAGTTTGCTTGAAAGAGTAAAGAAACAAACATAGAAGAAGAACAAGAATTTGCCAAGATTTGCTGCACATTCAGGCTTCAGTCGCCTACAATAGATCGTTAAGGGGTTACGTGGGTTTCGAAGCCAAAAAAAGCATATTGTCTCTATTTTTTTAAATATAATATATAAATTATTTTATTCAAAATGTTAAGCACATAAAAGAGCAAAATTTCAACAATATTTGAAAAAATTTCATCCAAAAATTTGGGAAATTCAGCCGGTGGGACCTGGTTTCCGGAAACCCCTAAAAAAAAACGTGTCCTCGTGGTGGTCAGGATAACTCATGATAGCTTTATCTGAAATTAAAAAACCAATTTTTTTCTATTAGTAGATAAGTATAGCTCGTGATTGAACGAAGGATTAAAAAAAAATAGAAATTCGAATTTTTGGCAGAGTTGTATGCAAAATAGTTCAATTTTTGGTACAATTTACACTACGTATATCCTTGTAAAATTAGTTGTAATCGAAAGAAAACCTTCGTTCAATCACTAGTCAATGCTATTTTGAAGAGTGCAAAATTTCAATAAGATTGGTGCATTAGTTTTTGAGAAATCGTGTCCACCGACTTCAAAAATAGTGTTTTGAGAAAAATGCGATTAAAGTTTTAAGTAGAAATAAAACGAAGAAATTTGTTTTCTTTTTAACTTAAATAGAATCGTCGATACCAGCTCCATAAAGAAAAGATCCTGCTGCAGCTGCGATGTCCAGGGCATCCTTTTCTTCCTGTCTGAGACGAATTCGTGTTTCTCGAGTCCCAGTCACAGCTTTTTTCTCAGCTATGAGTATGCGATGGTCATCCTCTTTTCACGCGTACTCGTGGCTATTTCGGCCAAGTTTTATGTCCATCCCGTGCAAAAAAAGTAACAGAGCTGAGGTCCCTTCGTTGAAAGTACAAGCGGCAACTGATGCAGCAATTTTAACTATTTTGGAACCAGCAGGAAGTATTTTTGGAGTGATTTTCCAAATTAACTCGTTCAGACTCTCGTTATTATTTTGCGTAAAGCCACCAACATACCGCTCTAAAAGCTCATCTTTGCTAAGCTCCTTATAAATAGGCTTGATAGCTGACATACGTCGATATACCTGCGTCGCTCCTGGCCGGTTCTCAAAGGCTCTCTCTCCTAGACTTTTACTCTGATTGAATTAAAACTTTGAGAGAATGTTCTAGACATATTGTACTATTAGATAATTAAAAAAAATGGATTTTTTTAAATTTCCAACCCACGTAATCCCTTAAATATATTTGAAGGGTTTTCGACCAACGGAATTCACCCTCATTGACAAGTGAAAGTTAAAAAAAAAATCTTTCTCTCACGGTTTACGGTATACATGTTTTTTTAATTGCCGTTGTATGTACCGTGACCCTAAAGGACTCTTCGGGAAAAAATGGAACGGTTTAAAAACTCCGGAATTCACCTTTATCAGGAGATGAAAGTTAACAAAATCTTCATCAGCGGATGCTTTTCCACCTAGAAGAGTTTTAAGAAGCCGATTGCACCAAATGTTCGAAATTGGTCATTTTTTTTTATACCTCAAATGGATTGGGCAAGGTCTTATTCGATGTAAAATCGGTTGGTGGTCACAAATTTCCCAGTACAACTTTTCCCTATCTCGCATTTTCAGATACGACTCGCACCGTTTCGTGAAACATACTTTGGACAAAAAAAAAGGGTGAATCGCAGCGGGGCGGTTTGTCGCAGCGCAGTTAGCGATCCAACCTTTCATAAAAATCGTCATAACTCGGTGAATTATGGGATAAAAAAACTATATTGCGAATTAAAGTTAAGACGCTGGGTTATAAAACTATGCAATAATATACCAATGATAACCCGTATTTTCGGAACTCCAAGCTCTTGCAAACTCTCCAATTCATCACGAAGTTTGCATCGTTGGAATGCAACATCTTTTTCATTATCTAATTTCTTCATTTTTACTATTATCCGAAATTACTTTTCACCTACTTAAAATGCAGATTTCTTAAAACAATCCTGCAAAAATTTCGGGTGTTTTTCGTACTCTAAATTTGGCAAAAAAAAAAAGTTTAAGCTGTTCGATGAAAGTGCATTTTCATTGCATTCCAACGGTACAAACATCCACATCATTTTAATTCATCGCCAGATTGAACTAACTCGTTCGGATAAATTGCTATCGTTTCTACCGGATAACGACTCCGGAACTGTATGTGCATACCTGAAAAGTTTCACGTACGCACAAAATAGTCCGTTTGCCGATAAATTATGTATTGCGGATACGTTGCGTTTTGCACACGTCATCAATTCGACCCGAGCGCATCTCCTAATGCAACCATGATATATTCAACACGTTCGTAATATTTGATACCCTTGAACAGGCTTATCGAGCCGCTGCCCAAAATAAATTGGCCCTAATACACATCGTTTGTTGTTGGTATTATCCCGAGTCGAAATGTGAACCTTCTCGATCTCGTTGTATCACTTCACCGACGTGCAGCCAAATTGAGCCGGATATACGTAATGATGCTCGTTATATTTCCGCTATATACGAGCCGCGCGTCGTTATACCTTTAACTTCTTTCTTATTTTTTGGGCACCGTTATCGTAATTTATTTTAGCTCCTGTATACGGAAGTACCCGGCTACTTGTCTAAAAATGAGGCTTGCGATGGGAGAGATAACGAAGGGGGCCCCTCTCTTCGTCTCGTTTAAGCGCAACGGTGTTTGTTCAATTTGACGGGTCTCTTCATGCATAGGTACTAGATGCGCAGTTTATATATATATATATATGCGTGGATGTGTATAATATAACATATATATAAATCATGTAGAAGTTTGCATCTTTGGAATACAACAATAATTTCGTTTTCTCTAATCAATAAGTTGTCATGTTCCAATTTTTTTTTTCGCAGATTGGGGCAACTCACTCAAACGTTTTGTGTTGGATGCTTCGGGAGTTTAAAAATCTAAATCTGCAGAAAAATTATTTTAAATTATGACAAAAATAGAAAAAGAATTTTCTGTGGGTTTTGACGGTGCAAACTTCAAGATCATAGATTCGGACTAGCATCCTGGTTTCTCAATCGGGATCCACTCAGACATCGGATCGGATCCGGGAGCGAAAAATAACGCTCGCAAATCGGATTCTAGCCAGGATACTAATCCGGAACTATTAAGGACTTTAGGCAGAATACAAATAGAAACTTTGCATAGGATTCAGGATAGAATCCCGAACTTGTAGAACAAGATCTAGTTTGATATCGAATCGGATCCCAGGGATGAATGTAGAAATCACCAGACGATACTGATCCGTATCAGCTGGAGACGCTGGCCGTTTTCTGAAATCATTTATTCAAGGATCTGAAAAAGATTAGGCAAAAATTGGTGCTACAGTATAACTATCAAAGCTTATATATTTTAATAAAAGAATTTCGAACAAAATACTTTAGATTTAAGACAAATTTTCGAAAAAAAAACAATATATAGACCTTGTAAGACTTATATTTCCTGGAGAAAAGTGATGGAGGTTATTTATTCTAAGTAATTATATTTAAAGCAAATGGAGATCGTTCGAGCTAAGAAAATATTTATTGAATTTTCTAAGAAAAATGTATTCAATACGTATTTGAAGTACGTATTTCAAATTCTTGCCACCACGTTTCCGTCTTGTGCTACGTAGTGAGCGCCATCTGGATTCCGATGCGGATACCCCTTCTAGGGAATCCGTATCCTTATCCCGATAAGGATACGGATCGGAACTTAGGTATCCCTAAGAAATTTCTGCACGGAATCTACGAGATGTGAAAATTAAGTAACGAGACTGATTTTTTTCAATTTTTTTTATTCGAATAGAATTGGAATCCAATATTGTCTTGCTCAAAATAACTTGCTTCGGAAGCTACACAGCGCTGGAGACAGTTCTTCCAATCCTCATATCAGTGCTGGAACTCGGATACTGGAATAGCCTTCAGCAGGTTGGTTACAGCCGTTTGAATATTTTCAAGTGTCCCAAAATGACGTCCCTTCAGGTGATTTTTCAATCTCGGACAGAGAAAAAAGTCACAAGGACTCAAGTCAGGCGACAAGGAGACTGAGGAGCCACAGAAATGTTTTTGCTCGTCAAAAATTCGTTTATTGAAATTGCTGTGTCACGAGGCGCGTTGTCGTGCTGCAACACCCAGTTGTTCTTGATGTTTGGTCTCACACGCATGACCCTCCCACACAAATTCAATTCTTCCCCGATCATTTTGACTGTCAACTGACGATCTGAACGCACAGGATTCCTGATTCTGTCGACATTTTAATCAGTTCTTGAAGATGAAGGCCTTCCGCTGCGTGGTTCATCTTCAATCGACTCTGTCCCTTCTGAAAATGACTTAAACCACCGAAAAACCTGAGCCTTTGACAAAACACTGTCTCCGTAGGCCTGCTGAAGTTTTGCAAAAGTTTCCGTTTCACTGTGCCCAAGTCTGAAGCAAAACCTGATAGCACACCGTTGCTCGAAATTGATGTCACTCATTTTTAGAACGCACTAGAAAAAAGTGTTTCACGAAAAAAAAATCGCTATGGACAACCAAATGACTCTAGCGAGTTCAAACTCATACTGAAGCCGTATCACATGTCCACCTGCCGTTCCTCCAAGTCCCGCGTCCCAAGTGTTGCCAGATCGAACGCTACGTTGCTAGTCTCATTACTTAATTTACACACCTCGTGCATATATATGGGCATGTACAATGTCAATAGCGCTCGAACGACTGCCAAATTCGCCATTAAAACTCACTTTACTTTTCCATCAAACGTTAACCACATCCAACATAATTTAACCTACGCCCACTACGTATTCAATACTGATTGAACTTTTCTCATTTCCCGTTGCAAAAACGTTGTGGCATGTGAACATTTTGTAACTCTTAATCCGAAATATACGAAGCCACGTATGTGTAATGATGGAAGCGCTCTTTCCTTCGCTTTCTTTTGTGCGCGAATTTTGTAATTCGCTAACCGCGCCCCGTTGCATATTGAATTATGGAAATGTAGCTTCGTGAAAGGAAGAAAAAAAAGTCAACGCGACGATGGTGTATTTTTACACCGTCGAACGGAGAACGGTGTTCTCCGTTCGAAAATTGAGAGTGCTCTCTTGACGATTATATACCTGCGGCAAAATGTTATCCCGCCGGTGTACGTCTGTGTGTATAGTTCTCGCGTGAAAACAAAAAAAAAACGAAATGGAAAAATCGTTTGTGTATGTGTTGGCTCATGTATATACTGCACTTATACAGAGATGGGGGTCGAGCAAGGGCAAAAAGGGAAGATGAATGAACGTGGATCGACGCGTGTCTAATGGACGTGTAATATTCATAATTTTTTTTACTCGACACGTTTTTCGTCGTATATATACGGGGTGGCCCTAAAAGTGACGTCGAAAAGGAAAATATAGATGCCTCGTATCAATATCTGAATTATCCCCGTGTATGTGTTTGTGTATGCATACACACAGTGGATAGAAAAAGTATTTGCACATTTCACTTTTGATCTACGTATTTTTTCGGTATATCATGAATATGTTTAATTTATAATAACATTAACATACAGTGTTTATTCTTAATATTGGGTGAAGTAAAAAGTTCTGAGCGTTTTTCGCTAGATGTCTTTGGTGAGCCATATCTCGCGATGTATTCATCGCATCGGGTCATACTATACGGCGATTTAAAGGTGACGTTACGCTTCAAAAAAAGTTCTTTGACAGTTTTGTGTTTGGTGAAGCCAGTTGTGTGTTACAGCGTTCCAAAATAGAGGTAAAAAAAGAAAATTCGATACATTCTTCAGTACCATTACGACCAAGGTGAAAAGGCAGAGCAGGCGACCAAAAAAATTTGTGCTGTTTATGGACCCAATACAGTATCGAATGCAACAGCAAAGCGGTGGTTCCAACGATTCCGTTCTGGTAATATGGACGTCGAAGATGAGGCACGCTCTGGTAGGCCAATCGTCGAAAATGTCGATAAAATCATGGAAATCGTCGAGTCGGACCGGCATGTGAGCACTTATTCCATTGCCCAGGAACTGAAGATTAGCCAGAAAACCGTTTAGACCCATTTGCATAAGGCTGGTCTCAAGAAGAAACTCGATGAAAGGGTGCCACACAAATTGACGCAAAAGAACCTTTTGGACCGAATTGATGCCTGCGATTCTTTGCTGAAACGTAACAAAATCGACCCATTTTTGAAGCGGTTGGTGACTGGCGATGAAAAATGAGTCACAATACGAGAACAACAGTCGAAAAAGATCGTGGTCCAGTCGCGGTGAGCCGGCCCAAACGATCGCCAAGCCCGGATTAACGGCCAAGAAGGTTTTACTGTGTGTTTGGTGGGATTGGAAGGGAATCATCCACTATGAGCTGCTCCCATCGGGCCAAACGCTCAATTCGGACCTCTACTGTCAACAACTGACCAGATTGAAGCAGGCGATCGACCAGAAGCGGCCAGAATTGGCCAATAGAAAGGGTGTTGTGTTCCATCAAGACAACGCCAGGCCGTACACATCTTTAACGATGCGCCAGAAGCTCCGAGAGATTGTATGGGAGGTTCTATCGCACCCGCCGTATAGTTCAGACCTGGCACCAAGCGATTATCACCTTTTCAAGCATTTGCAAAATTTTCTTAATTGTACAAAACTGGCCTCAAGAGTGGCTTGTGAAAATGAACTAGTCAAGTTTTTTTTACCAATAGGGATGAGGACTTCTTCAATCGCCGAATTATGAAATTGCTTTCAAAATGGACAAAAGTTATCGAACAAAACGGCGCATATTAGATCTAAATCGGATAATCCTAACTATGTTAATTTCATCGTCGAAATAAAGCGAAAAAACGCTCAGAACTTTTTACTTCATCTAATATAACGTATCCAAAAAAATAGTTTAATATTCTTTGTTTTATTTCGAACAA
Organism: Ophion ventricosus; assembly: GCA_963932345.1. Taxonomy (NCBI): domain Eukaryota; kingdom Metazoa; phylum Arthropoda; class Insecta; order Hymenoptera; family Ichneumonidae; genus Ophion; species Ophion ventricosus. Next base: position 25,716,661 of record OZ010715.1, on the reverse strand, counting down.
TCATTTTAGAAAAGCGGGCAGCACAAATACTTTTTTTATGCGCTACATGCAAGTATATACATATATACACACTTGTATCTATCGATTAGCGGCCTCCAACAGAACATCCAAGCACACCTCATCGTCGCTCGCGCCGACCCCGTATACATCTCGCGTATGTACCGAAAAATCTTTTATTCAGAGAACCAAAAGAAACGAAGGAAAAAAACTCCCGTCTGCGGTGCTGGAAACTCGTGGTAAAAAAGAGACGCAACGAGACGAAAAAAAAAATCAGAAAGCACGGTGAAAAAGAAAATGACGGAAAAAATGACTGTGCGCGAATTTGCGTACACTCGTGATATAATATTCAACGCGCCGCATGAAAAAACCTAGAGCTCGAATTATTCTCCCGTGCGTACATCCGTACGCTACGCGCATACCCGTTTATTTATTATACACGGATGCAACCAACACGCCTGCCACACTATGCGACTGTATGGAAACTAAATATTAAACGAATATGTCTATGAGACTAATTTACCCCTCAGAGCGTTGTGCACGAACTCGAAGTATAAATTTTCATTTTGATTCGTTCGTTCGAGTTCTCCGAACTCAAATAATAATGATAATAATCATAAATACCGTGGTCATAATAATGATAATAATAATATTAAAAAAAAAAAGAAGCGAATGAAGCAGTGCTAGGATTTCAATGTGAAGATGACCGAATATTTGAGGTGGATATAAATATCACCGACGCAAACTTCAACGTCGGAATAAAGGACATTTTAATTGACGAGTGAGCGAGGGGGAAAAAAAAGAAATTATTCCGCTGGGTCCACAATGGACATTTTCATCCGGAAAAATATCCCAGCGTGTGAACACACATGGAGGAGTAGAATATTGCAGTTTAACGATATGTGTGTGTCTATATATATATTCCAGCGTCCTTTCTGGAATATTTCAAATCCTCTGGCAATTCGAAAGATCTAGAGAGGCAAAGAGAGCGAGCAAGATGGAAAGAGAAAGAGAGAGAGCAAGGAAGACGGACAGACAGACAGCGAAAGAGACTAGGGTCACTCGCCGTTGAACACGCGCTTCGTTTAATAATTGAAAGTACTCTCCCCGACATTGAGCTCGTTTTACGGGCTTCACACACACATATACGTAAACACGAACATGTAAGATACACGTAAAATTATTCACACGGTTATCAAGCCCTAGCAAGCGAAAAGGCTGCAACCCAACCCCTAAAACTTATCGTCAGGTATGGGTCGGACGCTTTTGCTTGCCAGCAGATATACGTATATATTTATGTGTATAGAGGGACAGATGTAATTTTGAAGACTGCAAGGATCGTCCTGACGGTAGTCGATTGTCCGTAAACTCAACGTAATGTAAATCCCAAGGCTTTGAAGTCATTTACGGGTAAACGGGAGCTTATCTATGTGAAGGTCATTTCGAGGCTCGATCTGTCTCCAGAATCAAGGATTCGCTTGTGGAATTTTAAGGACCGTTACCAAAATGGCCATGAGTGCTGATAGCCAACGTTGCGTAGATACAACGCGTGCAAAATATCCTTTTCTCATAGAGCTACACACACACACACACACATATGTGTACGTTTCATGATTCTGAAACGGATTGTAACTTTACGTGAATACGTTTAAACTCGTAGTTCTACACGCACACATATGAATTCATATCATACAAGTATGATACGGCGCACTATATTATACGTCTTACATAGACTATTCCACATAACGTCGCGCAACTTCTCAATCACGTTTTTTTCTTCTTCACCTCGTGCACGATATATAAAAGCGACGTGGATTACATTTTATGCAGGCTGGATAAGAATTTTGAAAAAGGGAAAAAAAAAGAATAAGTAAAACGAGCGATGTGGGGAACGAGATAAAGAACGCTGAAGGGTGCGCGATTTATGATGCCGCTCTCTTTATCGCTCTACTGGGAGTTGTGTAGAAAGCATTCGTAGTTGATAAAATGAAGTTTGTCAATGGGTAGACATTCTTTTTCGTTGTTCGTATTAGGGGAAAAGTGTACGAGATGATCCCCCTAATGGAGAATGCTCGTAATTTCAAAGATATTCAACATAATTTAGATCTTGAAGCGTTTACTACTGGCATATTTATCTATCTTACAATTGGCATATGCGAAACATTCAATTTATTAGGGTTTCAATAAAAAGATTTCCTTTTTTTTTTAAACCTTACATAAGGATCATTTTGGACACCCCGGTATTCAAGATGATCCCTAGGGTATGGACAAGATGATTCCCCGGATCATCTTGCTCCTATTTTGGGATTTTGTTTATTTTGGAGAAATTAGGCAAATATAAATAAAAATTTGCATAAATAAATATTATAAGTTTTATCTCACTCAACTAGAATTAAACTAAACCAATCTTCTACAGCCAGTCGTAAATTACTTGGATATATCAATTATTATTTGTGTTATCAATTAGACATTATTAATATAGTTTGAACATTCATAGACAATCTTTTTATATAATTAAAACAACAAACTTTCATAACCAACATCAAATGTTGAAAAAAAAAATCTTCATCGTGCAATCTAAAAAAAATAAGCCAACTTACATTTATTTCAATTCATTATTTATTTAGTTTAAATTTAATGTAATTAATTCACTTATTGTTAATTTATTTTTTATTTTATTTCTTACTAATTTATTAATTTGATAATTTATTAAAATTATTTATTTAAAAATACACCAACAAAACCAACTTTTGTAATTACGCTGCATCGCCTGCATAACCTTTAATAAAAATAACGTAGGTACGTTATTTGCTTACATTTGTACATCTAGAAGGGAACCATCTTACACCAAACTCAACTTTTTCTTTTATCGCTCGGTAACATAACTTATAAGTATTCCACTGTTACCACGCCAACCAAAAAACCAAATTGAGCATATTATAAAGCTACAAACATAAGAATGATGGCAACTGACAGTATACAATAAAAGTTACCTAAGCTTACAGTCATCCTCACCTTAGATCAACAGCTCACAATTTTAATTTTTTTTCCGTCAAAACAAGTGCGTCGCTCACACCGCCATCATGAATTGACTAACGCCGCTCGAAGTGATGGTCATTAACCTCGACCCATTTTTGAAGACGTCGGATGAATGATTCTCTTGACCTTCGAATAGTTTCTGGTGTTATAGCGGCGCAGGCTCTTGTAAATCGTTCTCGCATGTTCGCCGGCGTCGTCGGAACATCATGGTTCGAACATTTGTTCGAACCATGTTGTACCAAACACTTCGAACATTTGTTACAATAAATTTTCTGCACAAAAAATTCAATTACATTATTCGGATATTCTTATTGTCAGTACCATCACGATTTCCCGTTTTTACACGTGTATTTTGGTGAAAAATCGATTCAAGGTCATGATATCATAGGTCGTTGGATTCGTCTGAATATCAGCTATAACATCTCAATAAAAAAAAAACATGTTCCCATTTGAAAAATCATTGATGACCTTGAGAACGCAAAACTATGACCTTGACAAAAATGAATTTTTCACCACTGTATCAGCCCTTCGAAATCAATCAAATTACCTCCTGACATTTTTTTCGTCACTCTAAAGGCAACGGAGATATTTGGGGTGGTCACGTTAAATGGTCCACCCTGTGTATACAGGGTGGTCCAATAACTATTAGCACCTTGGATATCTTCGAAACTATATGGTTCACAGAAATATTTGCTGAAATGAAATTGCACAGTACGAAAGGGGCCATCCGATAGCGATAATAGTTTTTTTGCAGGTGGAGGTACTTCGGACATTTAAAGGTCAACTCCATTTTTTTAAATGGATCGGTATGTTTTTTTTTCTGTATCATGAAAGAGGAGCTTAAAACGAGTTCAACGACCTATTACATAAGGTCATTGAAGGTCATAGAAAGTACAGAAAGGCGATAATACTTACAGTTTCGGTAGTAAATAAAATTACTACGTTTATAGTAAGATAAACGCCTTTCTGGACTTTCTATGACCTTCAATGACCTTATGTTATGGGTCATTGAACTCGTTTTAAGCTCCTCTTTCATGATACAGAAAAAAAAATATACCGATCCATTTAAAAAAAAATGGAGTTGACCTTCAAATGTCCGAAGTACCTCCACCTGCAAAAAAACTATTATCGCTATCGGATGGCCCCTTTCGTACTGTGCAATTTCATTTCAACAGATATTTCTGTGAACCTTATAGTTTCGAAGATATCCAAGGTGCTAATAGTTATTGATCCACCCTGCATATACAGGGTGGACCACGCAACGTGTGCACCTCTTTTACGACCAAAATAGGCGTTGCACAAAAAAATGTTTTATACAAAAGTTACATGGTTTATAAGGCTACACTATGTGGTGCATTTATTTCTTTTATAGGTGGAGGCACTTCGAAGATTTGAAGGTCAACTTTATTTTTTCAAATGGAATTCTATATTTTTTATAGCGTAATATGATAGAGTATCGAATTCTGAGTAAAAAAGTATAGACCTTTATTAGCCCTAGAGTTAATAGCTAACGAGTAATTTCACTGTATTACTTTAAAATTTTCTTCACGTAATATCAAGTTGGAGATTCAAATCTAATACAAATTTCTGAATGGCAGTGTTTCACTTTTATCTTTCTGATAGTAATCACGCACAATCACCGAAGGATACTTTAATACTGGATTACAATCATTGAGAAGATTGTGAATCATGATAAGTGTGTGTGTGATGTGGTAAATGTGTTCATATTGATAAACACTGTGATGTAAACACTGCCATTCAGAATTTTGTAGTAGATTTGAATCTCCAACTTGATATTACGTGAAGAAAATTTTAAAGTAATAAAGTGAAATTACTCATTAGCTATTAACTCTAGGGCTAATAAAGGTATATACTTTTTTACTCAGAATTCAATACTCTATCATATTACGCTATAAAAAATATAGCATTCCATTTGAAAAAATAAAGTTGATCTTCAAATCTTCGAAGTCCTCCACATATAAAAAAAATAAATGCACCACATAGTGTAGCCTTATAAACCATGTAACTTTTGTATAAAACATTTTTTTGTGCAACGCAAATTTTGGTCGTAAAAGAGGTGCACACGTTGCGTGGTCCACCCTGTGTGTGTATATATATATATATATATATATATATACATACATATATTGCTTACTATGTGATCGTTTGCCTACAATAACATTCAGCATGCAAAGAGTAGAGATTATTCGGCCATACAACATACGTACCCTCTTTACGTATACCTGTTTTCTCTCAGTACATTCTAGTATGCACCCACACACCTACACACATGTATGTGTCTGCCTATATATATATGCTTTTCTTTGTGGTCCTCGAACAGTAGCAGATATACGCATACGTCTGCGTATCTATGAACGACTATTGTAACGCAGACCTTCGGTGAACGGTACCATTGTGCAACTTGGGAGAGATGTAGCCAGCTCCCGGTGTTTATACATTTATAGGTGGGTAGATAGGGTGGGCTTCTGACAATTGTATGGACACACACACATGCATATATATATATATATATATATATATATATATATTGGTTACTGCCATACAGGGTTCCACGGATACTTGGCAGTAAGTACCCTGTTGTAACTTCTCGCGTGTGGCAGTATCGCCGGGCGGCTGGTCCGAAACTCGTCAATTATGTAAGTCTTCATCACCGTACCGGCTAGATCGGTGCGTTGTATGCATTGTACCCGAACACGAAGCAATATGTGGGAAATGTTGCCGATATAATAGTAGACAAGCGTACACCTTATAATGCCGCCACCATATGGAAATACACGCATATACGCGGGCGAATTTCGTGGTGGCAAAACGTCTTGATTGTCTACGGGACGTATAGCAGTTTGTTTATTTATTCGATACATGCATACGTGATGGAGGAAAAAGGGAAAATTGAATGAATTTCTGGCGAGATGTAGAGAGAACGAGGAAGAGAGATTAATTTGACGGGCCTGCATAAGCTTGAGGCTCAAAAAGCAGGTGGGTTCCAATATTTTTTTGTTGCGCGAGTTTTGGAATGACGAGGTCGAGATATTTTTACACAATTAACACTAGATTTACCAGACCAGTCATTTTGACTGGTCGTGCAATTTCAATTCAAAATCCCTACTGCATGTAAATTTGCTTTCCGAAATGATGTTATGACTTTTGTAGCTATAAGTAGAGAATACATTTTATGAACTTAATGTTACTTTATGTATATTCGTAACAAATATATTTTTTGTTATTGACACTTATACCAGTACCTGGTCTGGTAAATCTAGTGTTAATACATAGTCCTGCCAAGTTTGAGATTTATTTCAATTGAAAAATATTTAGAAACAATGAAGCTATTATTTAAACCAAGTGCCACCGTTAAACCATAGCCAATTGGTGTAGGTGGTTTTAGCAAATTAGGTGATGTGAAATAAAAAATGAAAAAAATGTACTTTCAGTAGAAAAAGAAAACTTTCGTATGAACGGATACTTTTTTTAAACTAAAAAAATTACGGAAATGGCAAGCCTTAGACAAAAAAAAGTTCGATTTTCGAGCACCAACACAACTTCTATCATTTCTTATCAACAAGTGAATAAACATATAGAAAAATGTTCCGGTTATACGATAGAAAATATTATAAACTATGCTCTTTCCGAATTTAAAGTGAATCGAACGAATAGATTTTTAGATATACGATTTATACAGTTTCATAAAACATAGTTTCGAGAAAAAAAAAAACAAAAGAAAAAAGTGATTGATCCGACTCTTCACAAAAATCGTCATAACCCATTCAATTTTTGGAGTTTTCACAAAATCTTCGTTGAAAATGAAATTCAAGACCCTAAGCTATGAAGCTGCGTAATAATAAAATGCATTTTTGCAATTCCAAGCTTACGCAGACGCCTTAACGATCAAATTGCGATATTCGTTCAATGCCATATCCAATCAATCAATTAACGTGAATTCGAGGGCTCATTGACATCGCTTGTAACTCGATCACAATTAATTCTCGACACTGCGATAATATCGCCGTAATTCTTTCATCGATATTAAGTAAATTAAGACACCGCTAATAGTCATACGGTTTTTCTCGACATACGTTTTGGGTAAACTCGAGAACGTTACAAATGCCGGATAATATTCAGATGTTTTAAGTACGATAGCCACAAGTGCGCGGCAATTTTGACGAATCTCATCGCGTATGAATGGAAACATTGATTGACGTATGTATCGTCTGTATTTATGTACGTATGTAGATTCGCAATGTACGTTGGCGTACATAAAGGTAAGACTAGCGGAATGCAAACAGCTATATATATATATATATATATATATATACACACATATATTTCCATGTAGAATGGCAGATGTACATTTGTGACGTATATAGGGCACGTATGCGACGCGCAGTTACAGTACATTCCGTATGAAACGAGCCTCGTAACGTGTGTGCCCGATGCTTAAGGGAGGCTTACGTGAGTCACACCCCGGGTCTCGACGTGCATGATACTACGTCTTGCCTAAAGCACTTGGCATATATATCTTTACCTATATATCGCATTATCTATGTTATGCATGCATGTCTCTTATACAACACAGTATATCCGTTATACGCGTACAAAAACTGTGTGAGTATATCGACGGCAGTATGGAAGAACGTGCTATCTCAAATTGTGATAGAAGAACGTGCTATCCCAAATTGTGATAGAAGAACGTGCTATCTCAAATTGTGATAGAAGAACGTGCTATCTCAAATTGTGATAGAAGAACGTGCTATCTCAAATTATGAGAGAAGAACGTGCTATCTCAAATTGTGATAGAAGAATGTGCTATCTCAAATTGTGATAGAAGAAGGTGCTATCTCATATTATGAGAGAAGAACGTGGTATCTCAAATTGTGATAGAAGAACGTGCTATCTCAAATTATGATAGAAGAACGTGCTATCTCAAACTGTGATAGAAGAACGTGCTTCTATCACAGTTTGAGATAGCACGTTCTTCTATCATAATTTGAGGGGAGCCAGGGAGTGGCTCCCCCTGCCAACTACGATTTATAGTTCATTCATAACCATGAGTAGGGCTGAATTTCCTTCATTGAATAAAATGGCAGCAATAAATGCCGCTACTTCGATTATTTTGTACCCAGAATGGAGATGTTTTCGAGGTAATCGCCAAACGGTCGTGTTTGGGTTTGTTTGGGTTATGAAAACCCAAACAAACTACCTAACTGAGTGCTCGTGGATACCTGAGCGCGCTTGGGAGTCGAGCGGAGAGTCTTTGTCATTTATATACATACCGTTAGAAGGAATCTGAATGTCGTTTTGAAATTTTCAGGGTGTATTCTTAAGATATTTTGCTAACGATTTATGAAATTTGAAAAAATTGATTTTTTAAGCATCTAAAGTGGTTGCGCGCCTTAAAAAATGGTCAAACCGTATCGTTGATTTTGGAGAGCGTTATTTATGCGCTATTCATTGCTGATTTGAATGACTTCGTAAACGTGACTTATTATGAAATCGATTCGCGCCTCTTTCCTGGTGCGTCCAGAAAGCCTATTGCGATTTTTGATTCAATATGTTACCTCCAGGCAAAGAATCGATTCTGGCCTAGAAAAAATGATTCTCAAGAAACAAATTGGATGCTAGAGAATCGATCCAAAAAATCGATTTTTCTCATCGAAAAAATCGATTCTCCTGGAGATCGATTCAGAATCGAACATCCTTAGTTTCGACACGTCGAGTTTTTTCTCGTGACTGTTCACATATTTTCGTTCATCAGGGAGCAGAATCCAATTGGATCCCAATGAGGACTATGTGCGGTTTTCCTAATAAATCCATGTAGGGATGTGGATGCATCTTGGGACTTCCCAATAAATGTTTGCACGGGATTACAAAAGGATATATTGTTTTGGGAGATCCAACGAATTCCGGTTGCGAATTTCAAATGAAAAATTCTCAAACAACGTCATTCGAGAAATAGCTCGGAATCCAATTGGATTCCAATGTGAACTCTCTGCGTGCGGCGTCGCTATCAAATCCCTATGGGGATGTGGTAGGATCAAGGGATGCCTCAACAAATTTCTACACGGAGTTGGAAGGCAAAGAAAATGATCATTTTTTAATTGCTCGAATTTTTTTCGGCGAATCTTCGTCACGAAAATCCCTCAATAATTTTTGAAGTCGCTTATTCAGAGACCTATAAGTTTAATTTACAAAAATAAATTGTAAAATAATAAAAATGTAGCAAAAAATAATTTAAATAGAATTTTTATTGCATTCCAATTATGCAAAGTTCAAGACCCATAGGCTATGAAATTATGCGATAAAAAAAATCGTATGTTTCGAATTTCTTCCTTATGCAAACTCCTCAGTCCTATCATAATCACTTCCATACGGCTTTTCTTACATACTCTGTAATAAATTTGCATAGAATAAGTCACGTCAAGTACATCTCCAAGGTACCACATCAAAGTCCTCAGTAAGTCCAAAGTTTCACTGCACTAATCCGTTCAATATGAAAACGCGACGTGAAGCAGTTCGGCAAATATTAACGTTTTATAACGAGGCAGTAGCCTCGGTTATCTATGCAAAACTTGTCTCTACCTCGTATACTGCTCTTCTAGAATTGAGCGTCTACATGTTTTATTATTTTTTAATTTGCCTCTCAACGCTGACCAAGAAAACGTAAAATAAATTATCATGAAATACGAATCTTTTAGATCGTCGTTCTATTTGAATCGTTTACGAAAGGCTTTTCAATTACAGGATTCAATTATATTTTCAGCTTATTTTTCATGGAATATTCCAATTGTGTGTGTTACATTGTTCAGTTGTGGGCATATTTTTTTTTCCAGGGAGTTTTGCTTACAATTGAGAACTGTAATACAAAAGGCATCTCTCAACAATTAAAATAAAATTTATCAATCCAAACAAACTCATTTATATATGAATGAGAATCCTCTTTTTTTATCTGCGGAGCTGCCCAGAATGAATTCATTTGTTCGACTAATGGTCGGTGTTCGTCCAATACTTGTGATTGCCCGCGGTAGTCTGACCATTCCTCGGCTTTCACTACTCGCCGGCGCACAAGCGAACCCTCCAAGGTACATCCTGCTGCATACAAAAACGAGATTCCCTTTTTTACTCGTACACGTCTGTACGTTTGAAGCTTCGAGCTTCAACTTGCGTTCCTCCACTCTTCATCCTGCACTGTCATAAAAATTCTTTTGATATTAACTAGATGCGTCTATTTGATTTTTTTTAAATTTCAATAAACTAGATTTTTCATGAAATAAAATTTTTCCTATTGCATTCCATTATTAAAAAGATTTATTTTAAATATATCTGATAACCCAAACAAAAGAGACAGACGAAAGAATGGTACACGATGCAATCTCTCAAAAATCTCATGGCTTTGTTTTCATTAGTAGACTGTTGTAACATTCTGCAGTTGAGGAAAAGGGTCTTTCTATAAATAAATAGTCGCGCCTGTTAATAAAAGGCACGACGATACCTTTTTTTTTTTTTTTTTTCAAAATAACAGCCTTGTTAGTGAAAAAAAAGAAAAATAATTTAACTTTTTTTCGTCGCACTTTTATGTCATGAACCTGTATTTCTTTCTCGTATTCGTGCGATATATCGTGTTTTATTTTTATTTATTTAATTTGAATCTAATCTTTATTTATATAATTTGAATATATTTAATATTTGAAAAGAATAGCTTGAACATATATAAAAAAAATATTGCATTTAAATAAATGAAATACTTTTTTTTGGAAGTGCAATGCTTGCAAGAGAGAAGTTTTAAAAAACTCCGACAGACGGACCGAAACCTACCAACGATCCTTGAAAAAAAAAAAAAAACAATCTCTCGACTAGTCATCATCGAAGGCTGTCAATTTTGAGGATCGATCGATTTGAGCGGCGGCTCAAATCATATTAACTCAAATTGACATAGCCGTGTATGATCATCAGCTGGAGGGTATGTCATTGGCATACGTTAACAAAAATTACACTCACGTAAAATTACATACCTTACGTGTAACAAATAACACACATGTATTTGCAATGTGCACATTGCCAACAGCGAAATTTCTTTGCCAATGTGAAATTCGTAAATGAACTCTTGGAATAAGAGTTTATTTACATAACATTTCGGATTGTCCATCAAACGAGATTCATTGATTGGAATATGTCGTGATCGTAAATGTGAAAACGCGGATTCGAGCGATTTGTCGTCGGTCCTTTGAGTATCGTCGAGAAAAGCAATTGTCGTTCGACGAGCCGAATAATCGATAACGAGAGGAACACCAGAATCGTGGCTGCCCGATGTTATTGCTCGATGCATCCGATAACATCTGTCACATGCATATTTCAAAAAATTCTCTATCTCATGGCTCAAAATATCACCGGGTTATTTATTCACAACCATGAGTATATTCGTTAAATGAGCCATCATAGAAGTTTTTCCTGTACTGGCATCCGGATTGTACAGTCGCGCGTTTCGAGCTTCATTCTGGACGAGAGTTCCGGACGTAAAACACGCCTCAAAATTAGACCGACATTAATCGACCATTATGGGCTTCTGCGTGATATTGATGTGCTTCGTGGCGAACGGCCTCAATGCGGGCGTGGATGAAACGCGGGGCTTGTTAAATCGCCACCAAATATGAAAACGTAAGTAAATATGTATCAACGATATACGGAGAATGGTGTGTGTATGGGTGGATGTGTGCAAATGCATGCTCTTCTCTGGTGTATATGTTGGAAAGTAGGAAATGGATTTGAATCTCATATCTTATTGACGGGTCTGCTGGGGCCCCAAAAAAAAAAAGTTGAATTTCAATTTTTTATCTGATGAGAGTATTGGGACGACACGGTTGCGATTTTACACACAATTGATTGTCAGTCTTGCCAATTACGAGTTCTTTTTTAATCGATGAATATTGATAAACTATGAAGTTAGTGTGATTTAAACAAAGTGTCGGTATTGCTGCATGGCCAATCGGTGTAGGTGGTTATATCGGTTAGGGTCATTTGAATAGGAAAATTAACAGAAAGTACAATTAGTAAAACAATAAACCTTTTGTATAACCGGATACTTTTTAGAACTTTTAGCAGTAACGAAAATGGCCTGCAGTAGAAAAAGAAGTTGGATTTTCGACAACAAAAAAACAACTTCAATCATTTCATTCACAAATGGATAATCATATAAATGTATTAAGTTGCGAAAATAAGTTTCAAAAATGGATAAACATATACATGTCCTAAGTTGCGAAACTAAGTTTTACAAAGCTCAGTTTCGCAAAAAACGCAAAAAGAAAAGATTCACGCCATTCATTTAATTAATTCAACAAGTTCTACGCTTGCATTCGTCAAATACACTTAGAATATGGAGTAGGGGAGAGTGGGCTACAATGTGTCACGGGGCACTGTGAGGCAGATGCGACTACTCGGAGGTTTGTAGTTCGTGAATTCCGAAACTTATTGTGTTGGACCGTGATTTATATTTGGTTTCGTCAGGCCTAAAACAAAATCGATAGCAGCTCGCAATAAATTATTGAAAATAAAAAATTGATTTGAGGCTTGGAAAAAAAAATATTTCGCTCGCCGGGAAAACGTAAAATATAACGTAACTTTCTGCGACGGCTCGGGTTTTCGGTCCTAAACGATAGTTTTATTATTCATGATGCCCTCAATGATTTGTGTTTTTCCATTCGTAGTTTAATTAATAGTTATTTTCATCAATAATCAAATATTTAACTAGTGGGGTACAATGTGTCACCGAGATGTGGGTCACAATGAAACGGCTCCCAATGAGGAAACAAAGAAGTGACGACGCTCCGACGAAGCGCAATGTGTCACAGGCCGCTGTCAACGACATGCGATTTCTCGGAGATTTGTAGCTCGCAAAAAAAAAAATAGAATCTGCAGAGAATTATTGACTAAAGCTCTGAAACGCAAAACAGGTAGTCCAAAAGTGACGAAAAAGCGGAAGCAAAATAGTGACGACTCTCCGAAGAAAGACACACGTGGAAAAAATATCAAAAAGGCGCCAAAGGAGAAGAAGAACTGTGACCGAGGAATAAAATCAAACCGTCTAACACGAAGCACTGATCAAGTGTCGGAAGATATCAAAGACAAGCCAAAGGAATTGAGAATATTGAACCAAAGACGGCCAAGCCAAAAGAAAGATCAGTAAAAAATAAGACGTTCCTGTGATATTACTGATTTTATACTGATACTGATTTACCGATTTTGTTTGGGTTCGTACCGCCTCATTGTAGGTAGCCTACGTTTCGCAGTACTTGACACACTGTACCCACCTATATGACACATTGTACCCCACCCATGGGGTACAATGAGCCAATCGGAAAATTTTTTTCGATCCCATTATTTTGGTATTTTTAATCTTTTTGCAAAAAAATATGATAGCTTCATTGTACGCCCAAAGGTCTATAAAACCGGTTATGACCTCTTTTTTTTTCGAATCAGACTACTTTGATTAGAGTAAAAATTCATTAGAAAAAAAGTGACACACTGTACCCCACCTTCCCCTCACTCCCTACGGTAAGCGTATACATACTAAATGTAAATATACACAAGAAATGGTGATTATGAAGACATTTGAGTTCGAGGACCTTCCTGTCTCCAGAGATAACGATCGCTTCTGGAAATATCTTGCGGGGCGGGAGGGGGGGATATCATCCCCAAAACAGCCAGATTTTCTGACGGCTCACATTATATACGTATAACGAGTTCTATATATTCATTCCCCATAACGATCAAAGAGGCGTGATATATAGAATCACTGCTTTTTGATTGTTTCCTTTTTTCCTCCGGATAATCGGGAAAACAATTTTCCAGGGAAACGGGAACGAGATTTATCCCACCCTCCGGTACCGGCCCCTTCCTACATATCCATACCTCTCTCTGTCCAGTCTATATACACCGTTCCCTATTTTTACTCTTTGTGCGGTTGTATACCACAAGCCGTACCCTGTCGCGAATTGCAATTTGCATCGGGCAGCGATAAACCGGCCCACGGTGTGTGGAGCACGATGGGGAGGGTTACTCTCCCTCTCCTCTGCCCCCCTCCATCTCTCTCTCTCTGTCCCTCCCGCTCTCTCTTTCCCCCTCTTCCTTTCGGTCGCTTTCAAAGTCTCTCTCACTCTCTGTCTCTCTCTCCCTTTCGGTCTCTTTTAATGTCCTTCTCTCTCTCTCTCTCTCTCTCTCTCTCTCTCTCTCTCTCTCTCTCTCTCTCTCTCTCTCTCTCTCTCTCTCTCTCTCTCTCTCTCTCTCTCTCTCGATCCATTGCTCCATCACTCTCTTTTTTTTCTTTTGGTCTCTCCTCTCCCAGTCTCTCTCTGTCTCTCGTTCGACCAACTCGTTTCTAGTGGCACACCGAGTGTTCCACACGCGCGCTTCGAATTAGCAGGGATTCGCGGGAGCGGGATGTCGCGCCCGGCGGGACGCGAAACACCATAGCTTGTATATAAAGCAACGCATGGGTGTTCTCCCCTGTTTCTGCACTCGTTAATCAAAGAGTCAAGTGCTGTAAAGGGAAAGAGGAAACATCGCAGGGAGAGAGAGAGAGAGAGAGAGAGAGAGAGAGAGAGAGAGAGAGAGAAAGAGAGGGAGGGAGGGAGAGAATGCCAGACGATGAGAGGGAAATAACATTTTGTATGCTGTTTTAACTCGTCCAAATTCGGATACAAATTAATTATACATGTATATGAGCCGTTCGTTAAAAGCGAAATTATTTTCACCGATGGGAATTCCGTAGCATTTTCAGAAGGATCCAACGTGTAATCGATCAATGTCAAAGATTAGTTTTTTTCCCTCTACATGTAGATATGTCCAATGAAAGTTCAGTTTCAAAGGCTTCATGCGTCCCGATACATCGTTATTGAGAAAAAAAACAAATCTAGAGAATCAGGCACTCATGACCGTAGTCAATGTGTCTTTGTCAAGGATTTCATGGCAAAACACCCGGTAACAAAATATTACGATGGGAGAAAACTACGACGAAAGATCCCTTAAAAAAATCCGTAGCGAAATATTCCAACGAAAAATTAACCCCCAATATAATATCCCATAACCGTACTGTTCTGACTATATTCCAATCAAGTATATGTTAACAACAAATTCGACAGTCCACACCTTTAATATCTGCAGTAAGTATAGGAATGCGCGAAATAATACACAATTGAAAATAATAGAAGAATTATTATTACTATTATTATACGGGCATCGACAGTGGTGTCGAAGCTTGTATCCCTGGAGAGCAATGATTTTTCTTTCCTTCTCGAAAACAGTGAAATTTATGGAAACTTCGAAGTTAAGCTTTTATCGCACGTTTGGACGTTTGTAAAACAAATTGGCATGTTTGAGTTAGGTAGGGAGGGCATCTGTCTTGCGCTGTTGGGCTTAGACTACCCTCATGAGTGCTTCATGAAAGACCACTCGGTTGTTTTCAAGCATTCTCGGGCCTAATGGATTCTACTGTTTTCGCAGCCTCTTCAGTGGCGTAGAAGTTTATTCAGGCACCTACAATTTGGTAAGAGGGAAAATGTTAGAAGCTGAAGGACTTGTATGGCCCTGGAATCGCTGATCAGCCGGTAAGTTACTGAAATCATTGAGTTCTCGTAGTTCGACACTTTAAACGCGTTTTTTCTCGAAACTACATTTTTTAAGCTTGTGGGAAATATTTAAGGGGGCACATCCGAGTAGACGGCGGAAAAGATAGGTGAATTTTGGGAATTATTATCTCACAAACGATCGGTCCGATGTCGTCCAAGTTTGTTTTATTCGAAAGTATATATATTGAGGTATATTGACAATTTTTTAAATAAATATATATTAACCGGGAGTGCTATTATTGTGGCGAGCATAAAACATGTCCCTCGCTGGCGGTCCCCATGATTGCACGCAGTCGGTTCTCGAGCAGAAATGTAATCAGGCTGCCTGAGTATCCATCAGGGTCGGATCAGGGATCAATAAGGCGCCCTGATCAGGTACGCCTGATTTGAGCCAGACAGGGCCCTGAGCAGGGATCAATAAGGCGCCCTGATCAGGCACGCCTGATTTGCGCCAGACAGGGGCCTGAGCAGGGATCAATAAGGCGCCCTGATCAGGCACGCCTGATTTGCGCCGGATAGAACCCTTATCAGGTATCAATAAGGCGCCCTGATCAGGCACGCATGATTTGCGCCGGACAGATTGGGCCGGAAAGATTGGGACGGTCATCGCCAAAACCGGAACAAAAACTAAACGATCAAGTCAAGTAAAATAAAAACGTAAACTTCAAAAAAATGTTTTCATATGTTTCATATTTTTAATAACGTTAGTAAACTTGATAACGTGTAACTGCGATAATAATTTAATAAATGTTGATCTATTTTTAAACAAAAAATTAATCAAATTATTGAGCCAGATGACACGTATGTCTCAGGCTGGATGAGGCACCTGATCCGGGCCAGATAAGTTGCTTGATCCGAGCCAGATATAGTGCCTAATCCGAGCCTGGTAAGGTGCCTGATCCGGGCCTGATAAAGCCCCTGATCAGAGCCTGATAAGGTGCCTGATCCGGACCTGAACTTGCAAAAGCGTTACATCCCTGATCACGGTCGGACTAAATTTGCCTGACCCGGCCCGGATTTGCTATTGTGGTAGCCTGATCCGGTCCGGATTTCACCCTGAACAAATTTCTGCTCGGGGTTGATCTGAAACAAAAATTTCGAAAAGATTCTTATGATGTACCCGTGCAGAAATATTTTCATGGATACCGTCCGACTTGGACTAGGATCCTAGTTTCTCGACCGGGATCCACTCAGACATCGGTTTGGATCCGGGAGCGTAATGTAACGCTCGCAAATCGGATTACAGCCAGGATCCAAATCCGGAACTTGAAGGACTGTAGTCAGAACCCAAATAGAAAAATTGCATAGGATCCAGGCTAGAATCCCGAACTTCTAGAACAAGATCTAGTTCGATATCGAATCGGATCCCAGGGATTAATGTAAAAATCACCAGGAGATACCGACCCGTATCAGCTGGAGACGCTGGACGTTTTCTGAAATCATTTATTCAAGGATCTGAAAAAGATTAGGTAAAAATTGGTGCTACAGTATGACTGTCAAAACTTATATATTTCAATAACAGAATTTCGAACAAAATTCTTTACATTTAATAAAAATTTTCAAAAAAAAAAAACAATATGTAAACCTTGAAAGACTTATATTTCCTGGAGAAAAGTCATATAGGTTGTTTATTTTAAGCAATTATATTTAAATTAAATTGAGATCATTCGAACTAAGAAAATATGTATTTAATTAGTTAAGAAAAATGTATTTAATATGTGTTTGAAATACGTATTTCAAATTTTTGCCACTACGTCTCCGCCTTGTGCTACGTAGTGGGCATCATCTGGATTCCCTTTTAGGGAATCCGTATCATATCCCGATCGGGATCTGATCGTAACTTAGGTACGCCTAAAAAATGTCTGCATGGGTAATGTATAAAGCCCTTCATAAGGTAGGATTTTTTTTTACTTAATTATTTTTGTTCATCAAGCCGAGAACGGTGGGAATTTTGGGTTAAAAAATGAATGTAAATTTCAAATAAGGCGCTATTTTGTGAAAAAAAATAATAATTTGTTCAAAAAATCATACGATTCAAAGGGCTTTATACCTTGCATTTTAAGAAGCTTTTCGAAATTTTTGTTTCAGAACAACCGACTGCATGCAATCATGAGTTGACTGACCGTACGGAAATTATACACACGACTCAATAAAAAAATCACCTTCAATTTATACCTACCTGTTTATGAAAATCGCTTTTAAAAAGTAATTTTTTACTGCAAAAAAGAACGAAAATGATGTGTGAAATTTCAATTGTTTTTTCTGAAGCGTCCCATTTTTTGTATTTTTAACTTCTTAAATGTTTCTCAGGTATAAGTTCAGCATTTGTGTTTTAAAACATTTAAAAAATTTGGCACATATTTTTCGAAACAATATTGAAGTCCGTCAATTTCCCACAAACGGACAACTGCCGCAAAATGCTCTCCGGGATACCACAACATAGCAATTTACAATATTTTTTAATGTGAACATTTGTTTGAATAGTTTAATTATGTAATAATTTGTACCTAAAGAATCATAAATGTAAAACGTTTCGATACTTTCATTTAAAAAATCATCAAAATTAACTATTTTTTCGTCGTCTACATGTATTTTCCCTCTTAAGTCCTTAGGCGACTCTAGGATTTTCCAAAAATCGTGTTGGTTTTTTTTTTTGTTAAAAATGTACCTTAGTACCTATAAAATTAAAGGGCAAAAGATTATGGGTGTGAAAAATCTCTGAGTACTCGATTTTCGAATTCTAGCGCAACTCCTCTTGATTCATGTCGTGACTTTCTACTAACTTTAAACGCATTTATCTCAAAACTACATTTTTCAAGTCGGCCGGACTCATAACTCAAACAAATTTCGACCGATTCACTTGAAATTTTAACTGTATATTTAGAATTACATTTTCTGACGCACTACGTAGGATTTTTTAAATTATATTGCATAGTTCTTTTTTTATAAACAATTTTCTGACGATTTTCTCATGGCATTTTATATTTTTTGTTATAGAAATGCGCCATTTTGACAAAAAACAATATATCAAAAAAATCCTACGTACTTCTATAGCTATTCTCATATATAATCGAAAAAAACTTTAGTGTCTCATCATAATTCAAGAATTATAGGAGCTGTTGGTCCGGCCGTTGAACTTTCAGAAATAAAGGCGTCATCGGGAAAATGCTGCACAGTCGCCATTTTGACCTGTATCACTGTGAAAACAATTATTTTGTGTAGTCAATTATGTGTATAATAAAATCCTATTTTGTAATTCCGATTTATTTGATGAATTCGCTGAAAAAAAAAATCATAAAATAAACCCTTTTTTGGCATCTAGATTGGCCTAAGGCCTTAAGTACGGTCCCGAACCCCAGAGCTTGCAGAAAGAGCATTTGGAAAGATCCATAGATGTCGATGGGAGCGGAATCCGGGACCTTCAGAATTTCAGTTCCGAGCTCATTCGACTGTGTCGCTTCTCTCTCTCTCTCTCTCTCTCTCTCTCTCTCATTAGATCAGTATCTCTTAACGTCAATCGATGAAAGACGCTTGTGGACCTCGCGAGCAGTTGGTACGGGAACGAGCACGACCGAAAGACAGCAGTCTTGAAGGCGCAATGATATACGGCGATCAATCCGACTGCCCTTTTCGCGTCTTCCATTTTTTTTTTCTTTCCATGACGACTCGTGTTTCCGGAAAAAGGTAAAAGTGCCAATGCTCCGCTCGGTTCAAAGACGAAGGAAAAGCCTCTCGTAGCGCTCACTCGACGAAGCCGTCAGAGGAAAAACAAAACAGCCCAGGATTTCCACCGAGCGAGAACATCCATTACGAGTGTCACTTTAAAGCGACGAAAATCAGAGCAAAAAAAAAAAGAATAAAAAAGAACGCTCATTTTGAAGATGAAATTTCTGTGGCTCAGTATCTTTTTTTTTCGCTCTAGTGGCGCTCGCAAATAAAATAGCTCTTGAAAAAAAAATTCACTCGACCCAAAAATCCGCGTAGCACTCCTTTGCGCGAAGTAATTCGTATATCGCGTTTGTACGAGCACCGCGCGGAGCTTCTGCCTTCTCCACCGGGCTGGAAATAAATTAGATGTTATTGTTTCTGCGTGTCTGAGTTTTCGCATGTAACGAATACTCCAGGACGCGACTGCTCTCGTCGTGAAATACGATTTAATTAAATAAAAGAAGAAAAAAAAACTAGAAGAGAGTTGAGAGTAACAGTGCCATACGTGTACGCGTATGAAGAATTGAGACTTCTTTTTTTCACACGAAACCGCTTTTCCCACGTTACGCGTGTTAACGCATTCGCAATTGTTAAGGCGTTACACCACCTTGGCGCTCGGAAAAATGGGTATAAAAATAAAACAATATTTTCACGCGACTATCAAATATATAAAATACTTTTTAGTTTTCAGAAATACATTATAGTTTTATGAACAGAAAAAAAAACGAATAAAAAGGTAATAATTCGTAGAGATATAAGTCGTTTAGTAGGACTCTCTTTTGAAAATCCTTGCCGATGGTGGAATTTTTTTCTTGTAAAGAAAGGTGATAGCTAAAGTGTAGCACAGCGAAAAAAAAATGAATTTTATTGTAGAAATTACAGTTTAAAAAACGATTGTTTGAAAAAAAAAACTCGGATTTTTTACAAAAACTTTGAGTATTCAAAATTAATAAAAAATGAACGCAACGTCCAATAAAACAAATTCCTATGCTATATCCTACATAATATTATAAAGAATATGAGGTATAAATTTCATCAAAATCGGTTGAGTAGATCTCGCGATATTTTGTCCACCAGTTTGAAAAAACGGCCTTACTAGACGATTTAAATCTCCGCCATTTTTAATTTTTTTGTTTTGTTTTATTTGTTTATAGAACTATAATCTATTTGTGAAAAATAAAAATTATTTTACATATTTAATAGTCGCGAAAAATACTTTATTCATTTTTATAGGTATTTTTTCAAGTGCCAAAGTCGTGTAACCCCTTAAAGTGTGCCGAGATAGGGAGTGAGACAGAGAAAGAGAGAAAGTGAACTCTTTACCGAGTTTGTTTGCTCATCAGTTGCGGTAACGTTTCCATCCAGCCTCTTCTTTATATCTTTCTCATCTTCATTTCTCTCCTCTCTATGCTCCTCATTGTCGGTCTTTCCCTCTCTCTCCTTCGCCCTGTATCTTTTTTCTACTTTCTCTACCCTCTTCCTTTTTCTCTTCTTACAACGTCGGAAAAGTTATAGCCCTGATGTACCAAGACCATGATCCGGCTACATATACCAGTCGTTGTAAAAGCTGACTGAACAGCAAGACGAGTGAGAAAATGTAGAAGAGATAAAAAAAAAAAAGTAAAAGATGAGGGCACGAACTCAGACATGACAGTTTTCCAGGGTGACAGCAGTGCGACTATCCCTACCGTTCGCTTCCTCCACTCTCTCTTTCTCTTCGCCTCTCTCCTGCTGACATTCGCCACTAGGGTATGTACAGGATGATCCAGAAGCCTCGGAAAAATTCTATCCTCGAAACTACGCAATGTTTCAACTCTGCTTGTCATGAACGCGACTTTTGGCACACCCTTTATATCGCGTTGATGGAACGCTACGCATCGACTGGTATCAGACACGTGAACACTGACTCAGGAAAAGGGTTGCACCCTGGTGACCACAATACTCTCTCTGTCTTCTTCCCACCGAGACTTGTCACCCCAATGTAAACAGGGTGTCCCAGAAGTTTTGAAAAAGGGGTCTTGGAACATTATTTACTGGGCCTAAAATTAGCTGCTTTATAATTTTTTTTTATACACAGGATTGTCTGAATTTAGTATAACTTAGTACACTTTTAATTTCATATTTTGGCTATTTGTGATTTTTTAATTTTTATTTCAATTAGGGAATGTACAGCTCGGTTTTTTCGAAAGGTCACATCGTGAGTTGTAAAATTGTTGGCATTCTAGCATCGGTTATAAATGTCCGAATAGACTAATCAAATATTTTTAAAAAGGTTACATCCATATGCTGTCGGTGAACCAAAAGAATCAAAATATATGAAGAATTCGCAAGATGGCAACTTAAGAAAGTCAATGTTGTAATTTTTAATGAATTTTCCACTACATTTTGCGAAGAATATTTTCTTATTCGAATTTCACAGGTTTTTTTTTTGGTTTATCGATAAACTGATACCGCGATTTGCTTTATCGATAAACTGATAAACTGATAGTACAAGGAAGATGTGTGCAAAATTTCATCAAAATCGGTTAAATAGCTTTGGAGAAATAATGCTAACACTTTGGAAAAATGAACTTTTGCGAAAAAACACGTTTAAAGGTTCAACAATTGGAAACGAATGATTTTGACGTCTTACCGGCTGATCAGCGATCTCAGCTTCATACATTAGTCCTTCAGCTTCTTCATAATACTGATGTTTTGGAGCTGGTAAATGATGTATCCCCCTTAACAAATCCTGACTCTCCTGATATCCTTAAGGTGTCCTTGGAGCCGTAAAGAACTTTGATCCTTGTAATTCTGTGATACATCAAATAGCACAAAGCTGGAGCGCGCTTATTTTGGCTTATTTGGCTTATTTTGGGACACCCTACAGGGTGTCCCAAAGCTGCTACTACGACATTGTACACAATATGGTAGTAGCAGCTCCCATCGATTGGTGACGGTCAAACAGACCTCACCCATGCCCTGCTCCTTCAACTTCGACGTAGTGGATTGCCTTTTTTTAACAATTGATATTTGTGCGAACTTACGCATGACGCGTAATATTTTTCCTCCTCCTTCGTCCACGGGCGGTTCAGGCCGACTTTACGAGATAGGAAAACTTTATACATCCGGTACGTGTACGGGTGGGGGTCAGTGGGTGGGGTAATAAAAGATTTATCAGCACGGCTGAGACAAGGGATTCTATTGTTCCTCAGTTTCTGCTGTGCTACGCGGTTGCTTCATTGCCGCTTTACAACTTCAACCACCAACCCACCCATTCCCATCCCGCATCGTAATTTATATATATTGTCGTACTTGGCTGTCGCTTCGATTTTCGCTGGAGTGCGGCAATGCATCGAGGGCAGTAAATCTTGGCCGACGTGCGATGCTACGTAATTGTTTAATTGCGATTGTTCCAACTGGGAGTGGACGAACTTTCCGCCAGGAAAAAAAGGCACACTATTCTTCCTTCCGCCATAAATGCAATTTGGCGAATTCTTCGTATCTTCGTTTTTACACGTCAGCTGGCATGACAGGCATGAAGGGCTTATAATTTGTGGGGAATAGTGATTACACTGGTACGTGGATCTTCAATCATTTGCAGCACTGAGAGCAATGATGAGTTCAAAGGGAAGTTAATGTAAAATACAAATAAAAAGGCAAGTTTATCGTTGGTTACGATACAACTATACGTAATTCGTAAATGAAGTCTTTAGAGTTACCTTCCACTCTCGAATATTCTGTACTCCCTTGTAAACTTTTAATGAATTTGCTTGCCACCGTCGACTCATTTAGAGCCCCTACGTGCATACTTGCTTGTATTTTCCACTGACAACGCTGCAGATGTTGCCACTGCGACACTTGTATACCTAATCTACTTTCTGTGAAGAGTTGGTCACAGCCACTCATTTCCCAATGACTACCGGATCACATTTGCACGAGAGCGCAGAAAAAATGTGGAAAACCTGGACCGATACAGGCGGCTGTACTTTCACAAAGTTGTCAGTTTTGATAATCGTAAACTCCACTAAATTGCTGTCCCACTTGGTAGTCAGCGCGCAAGCCAGCCGTCACCCATCCAAGTATTGGCCAGGGCAAACGATACTCCAGATGGGAAATCGCCAAAGCCCCGCGAAGACTGCTAAGAAATTGTAACCTCATCATACGCGTACCTTCAATTGAAAGTCTATCGTATTGAACGTGCCCGAATAGTAAAGGGGCCTGAATACTGAACTGTCATTGCATGTTCACATTGCAATCGTTGCACTACCAGTTTCCATATTTTTCTGGTGATCGGAGACGGAAGACTGGATAGAGAAATAACGAGAGAGTCGGGGGAGGAGAAAAAAGAAGAGAGATTGCGGAAATCTGGTCTTGCTGAGGCATGGACCATCAATTGAGCATTCTTTTACTTCTTATTCCACTGCAGTTGGGTCTCAAGGCACGTAGTATATGACAGGGGGCCTCCAAAAGAGTATCTTCCAAGAGTAATCTCATCTTTGTGCAGCCCAGCTCTCGGATCGTCTCGATTATCTTAGAAATGCTCTCTCGATATTCCACGGTCCTTTTTCTCACTGTCCACTACTCATATGTCTGTTCAATACTGAATGTAGCATGCGACACGGATGAAAAATGCTCATTTCTCCAGTGACAAGCTTGCAATATTGCTCTGGTTCATCCATTTGCATTGGAATCCAAAATTCAGTCTTCGACTTTGACAGACACGGCTGGGTAAATTGCTCGCTTCGCTCTCTGCTCACGCCATTGAGTTGGTAACTATTTTGGGGTTGTACTGACTTCTCTTCATTGAGTTGATACCTATTTTGGGTTCGTACAAGTCCCGTTTGCTACTGACACATGGAGGAAAGGAAGGTAATTTGAAATACCATTTTGTTTAGACCTGCGATTTTTTTTCTGTAAGGTGTAAACGACTAAAACTCATGGAATTGAAGCAATATTCATATACTATCAATCTGCAAGCTATCAAAAATAACTAAACATCGTTACTGGGTACAATTTTAGTTTGAATGCAAAATTGCACAATTTCGTTTTCGGGATGGGGCGCAGGTATTTTGGAATAGGAGTATTCCAAAAAAAAAATATATATATATAATAAAATATATTCAACAACATAATCACATGGACATTTAGCGATTTGAACTCATTAAACACGTACCTCGAAAATGGTCAAAAACAGTCTTTCACAATTGGAGCTCTGGTCACCATCTTAGAAAAGTCGCGAACGAATCGTCTGAACATATCGTCAAGTGGCGCCTTCTTTTAACATTTCATGACCATGAAATCGAGGTGGCACTACTAGTTTCCGTGAAATCCTACTATTCCAAATTACCAGCAGTATTCAAAATATCCTTGCTTTCCGCCACCATATTTGTCCCAACACAATTGTTTCCGCGTGTAAAGTTTTTGGACCCTCTTATGCATGAATTGGTGATATGATCCACTATGTATGGATCGAACGAAGACTGGAGCGCGTGGATTTGACAAGTTAATTGAGAGACACGGTATTAAGGGCTCACATTAGTGATACATCGTATTGGTACACGCGGATTTGGCGTTTTCCCATGTTAAGCACCGTTGGCTTGGGTCAAAGCTCTGATGGTTGCCTGTTTGGCCAGGCATTAGCTAGTGCACCGACTACTGATGCTGGATGATAGTTTTATCCAGTTCCCCTGATGGTAACGCAACTGAAACTCGATGAAAATATAATCACCTGTATCGATGCAGGTTTCTTACAGTTTCCCTGTGCCCTTTTGGAAACGCGATACTGCAGTCCATTAGGAAAGGAACAGCTTCGAGCAACACCCTGGGGTGTCTTTGAAGAACCGGAAACAGCTAAGTGACAAGTGCAGGATGATAGACAAAGGGATGGGATCGTGAAAGCCGATAAGGGAATACGATATGATATCAGAAAACACCTGCTGCACACATCTGCGGTTATTCAGTTGTGTTTTGGATAGCCACTAATATTCCTGCATCAACTACGTTTCTTCTCCGGTTACCTTCGTTCGAATCAGCTCGATAGCATTGTTTAATTATCCATCGAGTCATCAATTTCTCGTTGTCGCGATGATTAGTCGAGTCCCGCTTGGCAAGATCGATCGACCTGTTAAACCACTCTCGTCATCCATCTTCCCAGCATTATCCATCAAAAAGTAATTGGAACGGTGCACACGTTAATAATGAAAGCGGCTTCGATGTAACCGAACCAAAAGCTGATGCGAGTTTCGTTGCTCGAGGAAATCTCGCGTCTCGAATTCACGTAAGTACAACCTGCGTCCACATACGCGAATCCTCCGTTGCATATTCAGCGCTTGACCGCTTTCGCTCACTGACCTACCGGAATGGAAATTCCGATTCGTGACGACACGGGCATATATAACATTGGTGTACGGCTTAATAGGATTCGTCCCATTCATATGGGGCTAAAGCTCGCAGTTTCTCGTTGACATAGTCATCTCTCCATTCAGCTTTGTAGCGGATTTTCATATTTCTTTCGTACAGCTTAAGTTTCTCCTTTGCTCTCACTCGCTTTTATTTCTTATGCCCAACTTTCATAGCACATGTTTTCTAGCCATTCGCAGCTTTGTTTGCTTTTAGTTTTGAATAAACCATCGGTAATAATGAAAATAACCCTTTTATATTTTGTTTGCCACTATACGGAAGCATTGTAAAGCCACAGTAGGAACAAAAAAAGATTTGAAAAATAAAGTATCGGATTATTTACTTGTCCACGGTTGCTGTGTTTCTCAATAATGCATGAAATAAAAATAAACACTTCTGCGTTCGATACAAGAGCGCAGGTAAAGCAGCATATTCATTCGAAGACATACTCGAGTTAACGGAACTTAATTTTCTAAAGAAATCATTGTGGGGTGCTATCAGTCTAGAGTCTGAAATAGTATATGAGCTGCGTCGAATTTTTTACTGTATTTTTTCTCGCAAACGGCTGAGCGTTGCATCGTATGGCTTTGCTATAACACATTTCTAGTGGAATCCTACAATAGGTAAAAGCCCCATCCAAATCCGTTTCCCGGCTATGGCGATGTCCCCTTATAAATCAGACATACAAGATCGAAGAATAGTATTTAGAAATTGCTCCAATACATCCCAATCGTTACTCTTTTTTAGAAGATCCCCGCCTCCCTCATCATCCCTAAACCTTGGTAGTTTGTTCATTGAGAGCAACGAGTTCAGAATTTGCGTTCATAAATGTACATATAAATTTAAAAGTCAGACGTTTATAATTGGAAAAAAAATTTAACAAGTCCTTTCTTCTATTTACTCCCTTTTTAAGAGATACCCTCGCTTCATTTTTTCCAAAGCTCGTTCATTTATTTATAACGGCCAACGTGTCGGGAATTTATATACATTTTATCGAGAAAGATTCTACCCCCCCAGGAAATTGTGGACCACTCTGCGTATGCTATACGTCACACGTGGATACGGGCTTCGTGAACCCGCGAAGCTTTGCAATATGTATGCATAGGAAGCAGATTATATACCTACACGGATGCACATACACAATCATAACGCGCATTCATCTCCGTCGAAGTTTATCTCACGTCGACGCGTATATACTTCACGTTCAGAGGCGCCCGGGTGTGCAGTACACCTCCCTCTATCATGCTGCGCGTTACAATCTCCCCATCAGACGTCGTAATGCTCCATCTCTCTCTCTCTCTCTCTCTCTCTCTCTCTCTCTCTCTCTCTCTCTCTCTCTCTCTCTCGTGAGTGTTTTCCCCTCGGGTTGGTGGAGCGTTCAAAAAAAAAAAAATGGGGGAAAAAATTGCAAAATCATCTTAATCGGATAATCCAACGAACTCATATTCACTCCCCTGCGGAATTTCCTTTTAAACGTGGCAAACTTCTGAACGAGTACGTTCGCTTGGAGTTTCTACATTCGGGGCCACATTGAGGGAGGAGTTACATTGCTTTTAAATTAATTTTGATATTTCGAGTGTTATTGTGATGGTGAATGTATTTGAACGAAGAGAAGTGATTTGTGATTTTGTCGATGGGTCTGCATCAACTTGCCCCAGTCAAAATGTGTATTCTCCTCTGAACACTCGCAGGACCCATTTATTTTGTAATGCACAAGCTGCCAGCCTCCGTTGAGCCTACCAAACCCGATTTGGCGAGTTCAGTGCCATGAAGAGGCCTGAACTCTTTGGTCCAGTGTAGCCTCTGTTAGTTCACCCAAGTCTTCTTTGGATTCCCAGTTTCAGTGAAACGTGCAGAACACAGGCCTACCTAATCTGCTTTCAACCTCAAGTCCGTCGCCTCGAGCCCACCTAACCTGCTTTGAGCCCAAATTCGATATCTCCTCGATCAACACTCCATTGTGGCCTGATCGGTAACCCGTTCGATGACAAAATAAATACGTTTTCGCTGAATGGAGGGTCCAGAGGGTCTACAGTAGGTCGAAAGAGGAACCAGTAGGTTCTGCAGGAGCGCTCGGAGTAGGCCCACCTGAGATTTCGCAGGTTTAGTTGCGCTCTGCATTTGCCTCCTTTGAGTGACAATGTCCAGTTTCTGCCATTCGGGAGGTTCATCGAAGGCCCTAACGTATTGGTATTCCAAACATTGTACCCTCGTTTAGGTACCCGATAATCCACTGTCGCCGATCTTTGCACGGGGAAAGATAATTTATTGTGCGGGTTGAACGTGGCTCAAAAACTTTGACTCAGCTGGGGCTTAAAAATCAGGTCCATTTTAAATATTTTTTTTTTCCGTCGAGCGTATCGGGCTGACGAGGTCAGGATTTTACACACAATTAAAACATAGTATTGCTAAATTTGAGGTTTTTTCAAATTGTAAAATATTGATAAACAATAAAGTTATTATTTGAGGGATCTGAAATGAAAAATGAAATATTGTATTTTTAGTATAATAACAAAACTTTCGTATAGCCGTGATGCTTTTTTGAAATTTTGAAAATTACGAAAACGCCTAACTTTTAAAAAAGAAAGTTCGATTTTAGACGAAAAAGCAACTTGAATAATTTGTTACTAACAAATGGACAAACATCCCAGTGATAGAAAATGTTACAAACTATGCTCTGTCCGAATTCGAGGTGAATCGGACTTAATCGCTGTTTCACTGTACACAATTTAATGTCGCGGTACCAATGGACCCAATGCGAATAAATCTTGTCCTCTTTTTTTTTTCGAGAGGAATGAGGGTGTTGCAGTCCTCGTACATTTTAACTTCCTATATATCACGTATCCGCGGCGTTTAAATTTCCTGTCCATACGTCGAAATAACGTATTCGACGAAAATGCATATAATTCAAGATGATTTGAATGATAAATGAGCTGTCGATTTTCGTGTTTCTGGCAAAGCCGGGCGAACTAGCAAAAGGGTCAATAAACGGTTCGAATAGCGAGAGAGAGAGAGAGGGAGAGAGAGAGGGAGAGAGAGAGAGAGAGAGAGAGAGAGAGAGAGAGAGAGAGAGAGAGAGAGAGAGAATACATATTGAAAGAACATTTATCGTAAACTTCTAATACACCTAGAGTGAATCGAGCTTTATCCTATGGATATACATAACCGGCGAAAATGAACGTGAATTGTAGGTCGCTGGATATATGAATAATCGGGAGAATAAATATTTATCGATGCGCCACGATGAAATTTCATTCGTGACAGTGAAAATCGCTGCAGAGAATTTTCCACAAGTTTCGCTAATTTCCATTTGCATATTCTCGCTTCCGGGCTGCTAATTCTCTTACGCTCTTGAATAGACACGTGATTCACCTCTCCCGTAATCGTTTCACGGAAATTTTCGTTACCACCAGTGAGCAAAAAAACAAAATATCGCGATATTCGCGTAGGTAATGGTCCGCATTTTTATTGAATACTAAAAAACGTTGTAGAACATTTACGTTATCCTTTGGTGCCTTCGATGAGTCCCCTCTTTGATTGGGTTCGTTTTTTATGAAAACGTTCCCCCGCTGATGTCTTTTTTTTTAAATTTTTCTTCCCGCACACTTGTCGGACTACTCGTTGTTTTCACTTTTACTCACTGCCAGATACGCACAAGTATATTCGTACGAATTTTAATATTTCTCGTGGAATTGGCCATTGTCATGGAGACTTTTCCGGGCATACAGAAAAGTCACGTTCGATCTTGTGGAATTGTAAAAATGCACTCGACGATATCGTTACGCAGCTTCTTGAGAATTTTCGGTTCGATTAATCTCAAGTGCGCCACTCGATTGAACGGGATCTCCCGATGGTGGTGAGAGTCGGACAGGCTTATTTTGCTACGGCTAACTCTTCCAAGATCGAAATTACCGAGGCCTCTTGAGATAGCTCTCCGATAGAGAGGGAGAGGGTTAACAACCGGAAGGACACTTTGCCACGGCTCGTTATAACAATGCATTTAAGTGCGGGAGCAATGGGGATGGGATACTGGAGTGAAATGGAGGATAGGGAGAGGGATGAAACTTTTCCATTCGAGCAAACGACGAAAAAATACCGGTAAATTGAGGCGTGCCTGTGAGCCAATGCAAAAATCAAACCAGGACAAATTAAGTCTCGACAATAATAAAACATTAAATCATAATTTTTTTGTTTGTTTTTTTTTCGCCAAGTATATACACTGCCGGCCAAAAGTTTGGATATACGAGACTAAATTCTTTACCGCACGAAAAGTTAGATAGCGAACTCAGAAATGAAGTTTTAAAGAGGACAACTTTACGCTTATTTTGCTGTTTTTTTTTTTTTTTAGAAAATTCTCTACGATTTCGCCCTGGTACGCAGTTTTGAACATGGCTATTTTTTGGCCGTCGAAAATTAACTGTAATGTTTGTGGAAACATTTTTCCTCACTTTTTTCCATGGTAAACTTAAAAAGGATGTCAAAATCTATATTTTTATTTTTTAGAAAGTCTCGTACGGTTTCTTTTCGCCTCAGTGTTGCATTTTTAGCTCAAAAAGATATGTTTCAGAAAAAAAGGCGTTATCGAAGAACTTTAGGGTTTCAGAGGAAATGTCAAGATGGTCAAAAGTTGCACGGGTTCACACTGGAGTAGCTAGAATTTTTTCAGAATTTTTTTTTTTAGATTTTTTTTTTACCATTTTTAGTTGGATTTTTGATGTGTGAAGAGGCTTCACTTGGGAATTATGGGGTCTAGGACAATATATTGAGAAAGGAAATTTGTTTACATAAACATCCTATGGCGGACATTACTTAATTTGCACACATCCTACGAGGTGTGCAAATTAAGTAATGAGACTGGCACCGTGAAACATTTTTTTCTAGTGCGTTCTAAAAATGAGTGACATCAATTACGAGCAACGGCGTGTTATCAGTTTTTGCTTCAGACGGAAACTTCTGCAAAACTTCAGCAGCCCTACGGATACAGTGTTTCGTCAAAGGCCCAAGTTTTCTCGGTGGTTTGAGACATTTTCAGAAGAAAGAGAGTCGATTGAAGATGTACTGAGTTTGTAAACTGTTGAAGATGAATCGAGTTTGTGCCTCAAGGCCAAATGGTCAATCAACACTTTTACCGAGTAATTCTTGAAAAACTTCGAAACAGGGTCATGCGTGTGAGACCAAACATCAAGAATAAGTGGGTGTCACGACAATGCGTCTTGTCACACAGCAATTTCAATAAACGAGTTTTTGGCCAGTAAAAGTATTGCTGTGGCTCCTCAGCCTCCTTATTCGCCTGACTTGAGTCCTTGTGACTTTTTCCTCTTCCCGAGATTGAAAAATCACCTCAAGCGACGTCATTTTGGGACGATCGAAAACATTCAAACGGCTGTAACCGACCAGCTGAAGACTATTCCAGTATCGGAGTTCCAGCGCTGCTATGAGGATTGGGAGAACCGTCTCGAGCACTGTGTGGGCTTCCAAAGGATGTTATTTTGAGGGAGAGAATATTGAATTGTAATTCTATTCGAATAAAAAAATTGAAAAAATCAGTCTCCTTACTTAATTTACCCACCTTGTATGTATTTTTCATTAAGAAATTGAAGAACTTATTGCGATAAGCCGTTTGTTCAAATCGTATTGTTTTTCCGATTCGATTCATAGCAGTGAAGAGCGTTGCACATAATCTACCGCGGCCTTCAATGATTTTTTGCACATTTGATAGAAGTCATCAACTCTACGATGATGCTTAAAAATGAAGAAAAGAATTAATAAATCTTTACATTCAAATTTAAAAAAATAAAAAAAGTATGGAGAAAAGCTTTTCGTATCAAATATTTCAATCGCTCGGTGGCACGTATCAGAAATTTCCGAGCCCAGTTGTACTTAACGCACATTGTTATTTTTCTTCTTATTTTTTTTTAACGTATTTTAATCATTTTTTGGCGCTGCGAGTGAATAAATTCAAACATCTCCCAACTAACGAGCACTTTGATGTTCTACGTATATGTATAAGTAGAGAACACAATTTACGCTCGAATATACAAGCAATTGGTAAATCCTCCGTTCGTGTGCCGCCGGAACATTCGAGTGGCCATTACGTCTTCGTTATTTTAACTCAAACGCTGGAGCTCGACGCCCCCGTACACCCTCGTCTACGACTTTTCGCGCCAGCGAGATTCTCATGCACCGAAAATTGTACTATGAATATTCAATTTATGACCCGCAAGGTGTGTTTCGGTGACCCTGCCACAACCTCAAATATCGACTGACACGACTTTTTCCACGAGCAAAAAAAAGCATATAACACGTATGTGTGTGAGTGTGTGCCTGTGTGTGTAAATTACATGATATTGTTACGCTCGACTTTTCGGCCGGTGAAAAAAAAAGCTCCCGCGATATTTTTCATGAACCCTTTTTTTCCACGTCCATCAACCGGCCAAAAATGAATGTCAATTTACCTTGCAGTAGAAGAGGAAATCGATGAAAATTTGTTTTACAGTTACAGAAAAAAAATGAGATTATCCGACTCTCGATTGACAATTTTTGCGCTCGCGGTCGCGAAAAGTTCTTTTTTTGTTTTTGGTTTCCGTTTAAATTGCAAACGACGGCTGCCGAAAGAGTAAAATGTAGAATTGCCGCTTTCGAAAACGAGGATACGCCGAAGCTTTTTGCTCGTCACGTTTTTTTTTTTTTTTTTTTTTTTTTGCTATCTGTTCAACTCGTATTCGCAAAATAATTGTAGCGGACGTAAAATATATTGTCCCTGTTATATGAATATATACAAATATGCACGCACGAACGTCAATATACATCAATATATGCATATCTACTGAAATTGTAATTTAAAACATATTTTTAATTGGAATTAAGACATTACTGAAATTGTCCTCAGTCCTATTTACCTTTTAGATATATTATATCCTAACTAATATAATAAATCTGAAAGTCTGTCTGCTTTTTTACTCAATGACGCCAAAACGGATTGACCGATTTTAATGAAATTTAACATGTAGATAGCTTATGACCTGGATTAACACCTAGGATACTTTTCTTTCTAATATCTAACATTTTTCTAATTATAAAATTATACTCAGATGTAATGTAATGATAAAATTGAAATTCTTATAGCGTATTGATTAAATATAACAGAAAATAGTTAATATTATTCTTATTTAATATAATCTATGATATTTAAAAATTTTGGTTTGGAAAATTTTCATTTCAAATCATCAAATAGCAGCTATAACGATACATTCATAGCGTTATTTCATGGCATACTCTACGCTACTCTCTCCATGCCATACTCTACTCTGCTCTCTATTCCATGGCATACTCTATCTTTCTGCGTGAGGTCTCGTGACAGATGACGAAACATAAAATTGAGATATGAAAGTAGCTGCATAGCTACCTTGATGGTTCGATTTTGGACGTTTCGTCTTGACAATAGACTTGACATCAAACATAGTTCCTAAGTAATCACTAAACGAAAGAGAAATTTGACCAACCAACGAACCATAGTTCTCTGATTCATCGAAAAACAAAGTGATTTCGATTTTATTTGACGGACAATGCGGCAAAGGATTTGACGAAGGAGAGTACATCTCTCCTACGGTGGGTAAATCATTTTCCACCATCATAGAAAAAACATTGTCAAAAATTAAGAACGACGTGTGTTCAGCATTTTTTGAAAAACCAGTTTGTTATTTATTGTTACGTTCCAATTTTAACGCGGGCGAAACCGCGGGTAAAAGCTAGTATATACAGGGTGAGGCACATAAAGTGTTACAAAGCAATAGCACTCAAACTATTGATCATATCCAAAAATGTTTCAAACAAAAGTTTCAGTGTTCGAGAAGGCCGTCATACTGGACCACCCTATTTTTTTATCGGTGGAGGCGCTGACGCTACGTCAAGGTCAACTCCACTTTTTTAAAGGAACTATGTATTTTTTTTTTTCGATGACATTATTACCGATTTTAAGACGCATTCAGCGACCTACAACACAAGGTCATTCTGGTCACGCAAAGTATGAAAATAGTCGAAAAATCGAAAAATATCGGAATAATCACTTTCAAAGGATCCACTAACCTTGGTTTGGGTCTACCTACAGAAGATGCTCGAAGTGATGACCCTCGACTTGTAAACACTTGTTTGATCGCTGGTTTCATTTCTTACGATACCAATGTTTCTTATCGGCAGCAAGTACGCGTTTTCTGTTGACATATCAGTTAGTCACGCATTACCTTCTAATGTGATTACATCTGATCGCGAAAATGAACGATTTTCAAGGATCTTTTGATTATGTTGATGGTGCTGGGGGAATGCCGTAAACATTACAGAAACGCCCAAGATTTATATGCGGCTCGTTATCCGGATAGGCAACAAAAATCGCACATGGCTTTTAAGCGACGACATGAAAGAAAGAATACGCCGAGCATGTACCGAAATTACACCACAAATGTTGGCTGAAGTTAGACGGTCTTTTCATCAGCGAATTAACAAGTGCTTACAAGTCGAGGGTCATCACTTCGAGCATCTTCTGTAGGTAGACCCAAACCAAGGTTAGTGGATCCTTTGAAAGTGATTATTCCGATATTTTTCGATTTTTCGACTATTTTCATACTTTGCGTGACTAGAATGACCTTGTGTTGTAGGTCGTTGAATTCGTCTTAAAATCGTTAATAATGTCATCGAAAAAAATACATGGTTGCATTTAAAAAAGAGGAGTTGACCTTGACGTAACTTCAGCGCCTCCACCGATAAAAAAAATAGGGTGGTCCAGTATGACGGCCTTCTCGAACACTGAAACTTTTGTCTGAAACATTTTTGGATATGATCAATAGTTTGAGTGCTATTGCTCTGTAACACTTTATGCGCCTCACCCTGTATATACACACATACAAAAATGCCATTTTGACTCTGTCATACCCACGTAAGTTATGCGATTTCGGATTTGGGATAGGACGTTCCTTAAAATGATCCTTAAAATAATAGCAAATCTTTCTCCTCTATCTTACGTTTTTTTTTTTTTTAAATATTCCAATTGTATTGTGGAAAATCTTATACAAGATACTGAAAAAGATTCGCACTACCTTATTGCGTAGAATTCGACATCATCAAAAACTTTCTTTCTCCCCTCATTTTTTCCCTAAAAATAGTGATCCGTAGGGAAAATATTGGAGAATAAAAAAATGATAACCCTTGATAACACGTAAATTCGTTTGTATTTGTTGGTTAATTTATTTGTTTATTTATTTATGTGTTTATTCGTTTGCGCTTATTTGCTTAATAAGAACGTAATGTTTGTTTGTTTGTATGCTTGTTTATTGCGATTGTAAATAACTACAAACGGTAATGCTCAAAATCCTCAATCATATGTCATACATCAAGCTGCGATGTCGTGAAACATTCATCGAAATCAACTTCGAAGATGACTTCTTTGTCAAAATAGAATTTTTTTACTCGCCTTGCTTAATACAAACGATCTGGAAGGAAGTTTTAAGAAAAAAAAATACAGTTAAAGCACCCCTTACAGTTTAATTGTACGTAGAGATAATGTTGAGCAATTGGCTACTATGGGGGCGGTCCTCGAAGTCGAACGTCTTTAAACCTTTCCGCATATACATATAACAAGAGTACGCGAATTAAATTTAAGCATCCCCCAAGGGTTCCGTTCCGAGGTAACACGATTTACCTTACAGCCCCTCCACTTCCGGTATAGTATTAAGCGCAAGCGAACGACATATACGCATATATGTATATAGTATCGAAGAGAGATGTCTCGAAATGATGAGAGAAGGAGATAAAAGGCAAGGTGGTAGGGTTACAGGGTACATCTCTCTGTATTGAAGAACACGAATGTTTCGTGTTAACTGTGTGTGTAGGTGTAGAGGATTTCTCTCTCTCTCTCACTCTCAGTGATATTAGCCTGAAGGGATACGATTCTGTCGAGAATTCTATTAACGACCCTTCCGCATGCTCACTCGTTCTTCGCGGATTTCGGGGGTGTATGAGGGTGCGTTAGGCGGAGTGAAAGAGGAAGACAGGGAGAGGGAGAGTTTTATAAATAATGGGCCGACGATAGATTTCATCGTGTATGACGTGAACCCACTTAGGTAGTTTTTCGAAGCGGAAATAACCTGCGACCCTCATATCACTGCATACACAAAGCCTTCTAACGGGGTCCCTCGACGCCGAAATTTAATTCTTCGGCCCGTCTCGCTTTTTGCTATTTTCATGCAAAATTTTCAATTGTTCCACCATCTATTCTACGCTCTGTCCCGAAAGGGGAAAGGATGTTTGATTGAAAAAAAAAGTATATATTCAAATCTCATGTCACTAATACAATTTTCGTTTTTCAATTAAGTAGTCGATTTTCAATTAAGATGCGATTTTCAATTAAATGCGATTTTATATATGAGATAAATACTTTTTTATTTGTTAATTTTGCTCTATTACGGTGCTTGGAAATAGGTGTATATTTGTTAGAAAAAAATTAAGCGGTCAATCAAATTTTAGGTTTAACGAATCGTCTATCTCGTGAGTAAAACTCCAGCCAACTATAACCGTTTCATCGCCGGTCAAATAAACTTTGCAGAGGATTCAAACCGTAATTGAATAGCCTTGTAGGAAAAAGAATTATCCCGACGGGCCACGTTTCGTTGACTTAATTGAACCTTTTTTTCCACGATACGTCGTATATTTGGAATTCGTACGGCTGCAAGTGCCGGTTCGTTTATGTACGTTCGCGGGAAATTGTAAAATCTTTCGTGCTTCGCATCGATACTTCATTTACGATGAAGCCCGCCCTGTACAAAAAAAATAGACAAATATGTGCTTGTGTGCATAACAGTTTATAGTGTATGTACATGGTGACGGGTGCATTAACTCGAAGCAAAAACCAATTTGAAAGGGAGAGACACCGAGAGACCCAGAGAGAGAGAGAGAGAGAGAGAGAGAGAGAGAGAGAGAGAGAGAGAGAGAGAGAGAGAGAGAGAGAGAGAGAGAGAGAGAGAGAGAGAGAGAGAGAGAGAGAGAGAGAGAAGAAGAAGAAGGAGACAAAAAATACAAAGTTGCGGACACACAGAGGAAGAGAGAGCTCCAGCGACACACACACACACACATAAAAAAGCGAAAAGAGGGAATGTAGAAAAAAAGAAATAGAAAGAGAGACAAAAAGAGGAAATGGGACGAAAGAGAAGGAGAAAGAGAGAGAGAGAGAGAGAGAGAGAGAGAGAGAGAGAGAGAGAGAGAAATACACCGAAAAAGAGAGAGATTGAGTGTGGGGGAGGCGGCAGCAGGTACAACTGCACATTGCAATGTGACCAGTAAAGCGTTGTATATGTGTTGTACTACTGGCGTGCTTCCCACGGGGTTGAAGGTCTCAGTGTTATATTGTGAAACTGTGCGGTCTGCAACGTTGTGGGAAAGGTCCGGCTTGCTCTTAAATTGAAAGCTCGAGAGAGGCCAGAAGCTCGGAAGATCTCTCTTTCTCTCCAACATTCCCCCTCTCCCTCTTTCTTTGTCTCTCTCTCTAAAATCTCTCTCGCAGCCGCAGATGGACGAGAGCAAGAGTCACCACCGGTATACGTCGTAAGACTAGAAGTGATCCAGGTATCGGTTGTATCTCATCTCTACTCAACGCTCCGCCTAGTGAGCGAGGCTTTGTATGTCCGGTTGCTCTCGCGCTCGATCCCGAAAGAAGCCCCGTATAGATCGACTACCACAACCCTTACATTTTTCTCCACTTTCAATCCCGTGTCCCATTACGGTTTCCACCCCCCCCCCCCCTTCACGTCGCTGTTTTTCCGCTTTTCCGTTCTCTGCGCATTGCCTGCCTCCTATATCCATTTTCCTAAACAACGAGGCTGTACAGGTCCGAAAGTCCTCGCAGGTTTAGCTTTCACTAAGCTTAAACACAACTTTGAATCTGGGGTTTTCGGTTTTAGGTACTTTCCTCTCGATCATATAGCCGAGTCACTGCTGAAACATTGTCGAAACGCAGGAATATCCCGTGGCTTCGCATCGCACCCCCAAACTCGTGGGTGTAGTTTTTAGGATTCCTCAGTCGAATAAGTACCCCTTATAAGTTTGTCATGTCCGTCCGGCTGGCTGTCGCAACCTCTGCAGTTTTAAACTTGTATGCCGGAAACTTTGCAGGTAAATGCTTCAGGTGGCATCTAAATTAATATTTAGACAAATCTTGAGAAAAAAAAAAACATTTAGAGTTTTTCCCTTAGACGTCGAAGGGACGATTTTTTTTCGCTCCCCATCGACAGGAGGGTCATTCGACAGGTCTTTCGAAATGAATTTGCGGTTCCATTTACCATTTTTTTACCATTTTTTTACCATTTTTAAGCCTCGTTTACTAAATATCAAGTTTTAATGTAATGTGCGATGTGCCCACGGCCTAATTCGTAAACCGTTAATTACAAACATCTGAAAAAAATCTAGTTACTGGTATCTGATAAGAACGTCCGTTCAAATGAATTCGATTGACTTAAATCAACAAATTTAGTTATTGCTGAATTGACATAATGGAAACTCCATAAGAGGTCTACACAAATAACTTTGTCACGTGTGGTTTAGAGCTTTGTTAATAAAATATCAAACATTGATCAACCTTCTACCCCTCATCGCCCGCCTGTGCCATTGTAGAATTATGATATTGAAGTTTGCATCGTTGGAACGCAACGAAAATTCGTTTTTTGGAATCATTGACTTGTCATTCTATTTTTTTTTTTTGCAATTTTAGGCTACTAGGATCAAACGTTTTTTTTTAGGAATTTCTCTAAGTTCTACAGCCTTAATCTGCAGATAAATATTTTGGGCGATAACCAAAGTAAATTAAAAATAATAATTTTCATAGCGTTCAAACGATGCAAAATTCAGGGCCATGAAGAATTATAGTTACAAATTATTAACTGAAATCGAAACTAGCGTGTTATAAATGATAGTGGTCCAACATACATAGTAATAACTATATATTAGTTATACGTTGATGCTACAAATGATAGCACCAAAAAATGACTACAGAATCGTACTTTATTTGCCACGCACTCGGCAGGCTGTCATTTTTAGTGGGCCTCGAGTCCCAAGTTTGCGGATAGATGTTTAGCTGTAATTTCAACAATGACCATAACTCCTCTTCCAATGTCATTTCGTTTCAGCAAGCTTCACCCCAACGACTATACGCCATAGAGTCTCTCATCGCAGCTCTTTTTCCCCTCTGATCATGGATAATCCCATTTACGATATTCAGAATTATTTAAAAAATAATAATCCATTCGAAATACGAAACATCGCAACATACACGTAATCGCAACTGTGAGATGGGAAAATGCACAATAAAGAGTCCCATGGAAAACTGCCCATATTGCTGTCTTGGTACTTCAGTCGCAATCTCTTGGTAAGACATTCTTCTGCAGAGAAAATTCTCCGGACCTGGTGATAATGGAGACCCTCTTCGACGCAAATAAAAGTGGGGAAGGAAAAAGATGATCAAGGGATCTGATCAAGTATACATGGAAACAAGGGGATGTAGATTCTCTTCCTGCATCACAAAGCCGACAATTGAGGCTAAAGCCGGGTGATATAATAATAAAACGGTGTGGGCTGAATATGATCGAGTTACGCTCGGCCTGTACACTTTATTCGCTTATATATATATATATATATATATATATATATATATATATATATATATATATATATTCTCATTATCATCACAGAGTGTAGCTCTTTGCCAGCACAAATCGGTTGCCGCGAATCTCCATCGTCAAAGCGGCTCCCCCTCAATATTGTGCGGTTATAGCCCAAGAACGAAGATCCGGTTGCGCCAACACGAGAGGGAGTAAGGTATACGCTAGGGAGACGAAAATTGGTCTCTCGCGAAGCCATATCTCCGCGTACGTACGTGTGCCCGTATATGGAAACGAGCGTGAGATTATGGAGGAAAAAATCCAAGCGTTGAAGGGATTGCTGGATGTTGATAGTCGTTGAGCAGCTCGAAAAAAGTGGGGTGCCCAATGGCAGGGGTATTTTCTGGACTTGAGACACGTTCAGGGGCTGTTGACAATGAAAATGGCGTGACCCGGGCTATTGGAAATATACGGAGTTGTGTCGATTGCGCCCTTATGCTTGGCTGATCATGATACGTGTATACGGAGCACTGAAAGGATGGTATAAAACGTTATCGGGGAAGAATCTGGCGGGCGAATCTCAGTAATCCATATATGGGTGTACAGCAGTTGGTACATATGTGTATGCATATAGATGTATATATATATAGGAGAGATCCTCGTACTATATATCGTTGCGACGTCGACTCGACATCGTCCATCAACCTTCGGAAGCAAATCCCGTGAAGATGAGGGTGGAAGGCGAGAGCCAAGCTCTCCATCCCTCTCTCCCTCGCGAGAATTCACGGGGGATAATGGATGGCGAATGCACGAACGAATGGCCATCGCTACATGTGCATCCACCCGGTCTTCTCATACGTACAGTGTTCGCTGGTGGCGCTCGATAGTTTGATGAAAATCTGCTGACCTCTGCGTTTCTACATTGTAAATGGTGTTGGCCTCCATCCTTCGCCCAAATGAACACTCAACCACCACCACGAAATATAGAATAGGGAGGGGCATGTTGAGCAAGTTTGGAATTATCGCCCTGTAATTCCTTAACAGTCTGCCGTATAAAAATGAAACCTACTTTGGTCAATAGGAACTTTATCTGGGAATGAAAAGTCTGTAGACGAAATTCCTGTTATCCTCATCGTTTCACAGATAATCGCTCTCAAATGACTAAGGCCATATTTGCTCAACCTGCCCCGATAGTGGGGTAAGTTGAGCATGAGTATGAGGTAAGTTAGGCAAAGTAAGAATTGCATTAAAAAAATCAGACGTATGCAACATGATTTGGTACAATGCAGTAATAAACCAACAGTTGTTTGTTAATTAGTTAGGTTTTGAAACATTAACATTAATGGCAATGAACTTTGAAATATTTTTTCTCATACAATGGTAGAAGAAAATCTTTCAAACACGTTTTTCTTTACTTTTGGGTGCGAAAATAATGAAACGTCCCGTGTTACTGTCTCGTGCGCCGCATGGCAACGGGCGATGGCGTGATGTTTTCCCCTCCTCCATACCTCTCTGTCCGCTATTTGATGCACCCGCGTGCGGTGCTTACTTTTCCAGATATTTCGATTGCCCAACTTATTCGACTGCACAACATGCTCCTCCCTACCCTACCGTCATTTAGCTTCGAGTTTCGATGCCTGCTTGGATGATTTGTCTTCGGATATTTTATCATCGCACGGGACACCATGGATTTAATCGATTTGAGTGATCCTACTAAAAGGAAAGATTAGGACACTTGTAGAAATTCTATTTTCCAAGGGTTACCTCGAATTTGGCTTTTGAGGCAAACGCAAATTTGTTAAATTGGCAGATCTTTGTGGTCCTGGAGAACTTGGTGAAAATGGTCACGCTCGTATGATGGTAAATAATTCCGGGATCCGATGTCATGAACCTTTGAACCATGAAACCCATAGTCAACGAATGGCATAATCTCATTTCGGCGGGCAATCGGCCGAAAGCTTCGGGTAACACAAAGTGCGCATTTCGCGTGTATGTAGCTGCATGGGCAATCCCCCTTCGAGCAAAGCCGTTTGGCTGTACATTCTCACTCTCGCCAATTACATGAGTACAGTACATCTACCCTCGTATAAACCATCGACCATCTTGTTATCTCTTACTCTTTCTCTCCTCTCTCCTATCCCTTTTCTCTTTCTCTCTCTCTCTCTCTCCCCGTCCTCGTGGAGCTGGTCTCAATTACCCTCCATGATCTACGTATCTCAAGCGTGATAATTGTGAATATGCGATCTCAGCACCAACTCTCTTTGCTCCCTACTGTAATCGTTATTCTTTGATTCCTTTGCCCTCTCTTTTGTTCTCTTTGTCCCGCTGTATTCTGTAGGCATATTTACTAAACGCGTATACAAAGATATTGTTTCGATCAAATGCCTAAAGTCACGGAGAAAAATGTCGGCCAGCTGATCCCAATATGTACCATAAGTGATGACGTTGGAATGCAATGAAAATGAATTTTCGTCGAATAGCCCATACTTTTTTTGCCCGATTTAGAGCAAAAAACTAGAGTATGAAAAATTGTTGATTAATTGAATGTGTCAGATGGGTTGCCGTTGCAACCGAATGATCAGACAAATATAAGAGGACAATCTAAATGACTGGGACGCTTGTTTCGGCATCTTAGGTTGTGAACCTGACTAGAAATTTAGTTACGGGGCAGACTAGAGCCGGATACTGCATGCCGTATCCCGTGCTACAGCACTGTACAGGCTGCTGAATCAGGGCCTTACTAGGCGTGGAACGTTTTTGGCATCTGGACTTGAAGTGGATGCTGGTTACAGACCTGATCAGTGCTCTCTTTCAGGCCCCGATTGGGCTGGCGTATCTCCGCCTGAAATGCAAAATTAAATCGTCAAATTATGAATAAAAAAATTATCGTAGTACTTTTTGTTTCCATATGCTTTATTTATGTTTCTGCATATATGAGAATTAGATTTAATCGTGTCCTGCCTTGCTTCTTTTCGATGCTTATTTTAATCATTCTAAAGAATGTCATTAATTTTATTTTTTTTCTTTACGTAATCTTTGTCCTTCAAATGAAAAAAAATTGCAATAAAATTGAGAAACTGGATTTTTAATAAACCACAATAATAAATTCACTTGTAATGAATTTTTATTTGAATATTATTTAGGTATTATAGTCATGACATATTTGGTTGAACTTTGGGCCTTGGATTAATGATCATTTAAATTATACTTTATTAAATAGTATCACTTTGGTCCTTAACCTATTCCTTGGGCGCCTTCGCCGTCGGCAGCCTCAACAATGAGCTGACAGCTATCCGGCTGCGGTCCGGATATCGCAGTAAGGCACGCCTATGTTCCTCGGA
Organism: Ophion ventricosus; assembly: GCA_963932345.1. NCBI lineage: Eukaryota > Metazoa > Arthropoda > Insecta > Hymenoptera > Ichneumonidae > Ophion > Ophion ventricosus. Next base: position 25,673,923 of record OZ010715.1, on the reverse strand, counting down.
TCGGTGCCGTATGTTCACCGAATCAGAGAAATCGTCATACGCGACTAAGAATGTATCCTGATTAGGCTGAAGTAAAGTAGCCTTTTTACTTCCGTACTACGGTTCCACTGATTCGATGTACATCCGGCACTGACCAGGTGTGCTTTTCTACGGTATTCCGAACCGCAGCTTGATAGCGGCCTGTTCAGTCTTCAGGCTGCCGGATCAAATTTCTAGTCGAGAAGAACAAGAATTCTAGCGTCGGCCCTTGCGATGACATTTATGAGTTTACTTGTGGTCGGTTTGGAAAAAAGCCTACCAGCCCCGGTGCACATGCCGAACATGTGTCCGAAACGGCCAATAACGAGTTGGACACGCGTTTGAAATATATTATAAAATACATCGATAAAGCGAAATTTGCCAAGCCCTTCAAACTAGTCAAAATTTGATACGAGAATTGCATGAATAGAAGCTGGTTTTATTTTTTATTCACACTAATAATAATATTTATTGCACTTGGCTGGTATCTGTTGGACATGAATGAGTACTACTTAAGCCGAATTAGGAAGCTGTGCCGCCGTTTCTCATAAGGCTTGTCATTATTGTAATTGTAACATTTCATATTTAGGTGGAGGCGCGTCATCAGAAGCTAAAATCTACAGATATAATGACAGAATGACCGACCTTTTTGGCTAGCTTGTGGTCATCGGCTGAAAGAAACAAACTCGAATGTTTAACAGAATTTTTATTGGAAAATGTGCAATCTACATTTCCAAAGAAACGATGTTGGATGATGATAACAGTGTTGCGTAATCTTTGATCGATCAATCGTCGGATATTGATTGATAAGTCATCAATCAACATTCATCGATCAAGTACGCGGTACTGGAACATCCTTGCCTCCCTGTTCTTTGACAAGTCACCTCAACCCTTTGGAAAGTAACCTCCTGATGGCAGTTGGCGGTCGTTCGCAACCGTGCCACTAGGTGGCATCGCCCGGGTGTCCCTCTCGCGAGTCGAGCGTGACCATCAACCATACTTATCACGAGGCCTCTCGATCTTTCCGAGTCTCGACACCCTCGTTACTCCTGTGGAACGTCGAACGGAAGTATTACCAGACAGGCCTACATTCAAACGTGGACTAAAAGGCACACTCGTTTAGCATCGGATTGCCGCACGAGGGCACGAAATGGATTCCATCCAATCATTCGCCGTCAAACCGATCGATATTTGGCTTGCTACGGCACGCGAACTCTATTTTTACCGCAACGAATTCCGGGGCCACGAAACATTCCACTCTCGACATTCAACCAATTCCTATTTATTCCAATATGGAAACTCCTTTTTCTCCCTCCTTTTTTTTTTTTTTTTGTTCTGCTGCACAGCCAGCAGTGGCATACGAGAATCGCTCGCAAGCAACGCGATACTATAACGGCAAGGTGAGGATTTTGCAGTGTCCCTCACACTTGTGTACCTTCGTATAGCTCTACACGTACTCTCGCCCGACAGTTTCCCGTTTCAAGTAGATGGCATGTGTCTTCGAGCTAATGCATTTTATAGCAGCAAGGGTAGCAGGAAACGAGCTCTCGGACCGGTGCAATCGAGCGAAGCCAAAGCCATCCATATATACATACATACATACACACACATACATGCGGAAAGGTGATTTTGAAGATACTTGATTTCGAGGACCGTCGTCATAATAGCCTATGGTCCCCATACTCAACATTATGTTAATCCCAATGTCTTCAAAATCACATTTTAATGAATGTAAACACACAAACGTACCCAAGACACACTTGCACACACGTACACTATGCATATAAGGAGCCCATGACACGTGATCTATTCGATTCTCGAAGGCGTGGTGTGACCCCGATTCCCATGGCCCAAGCTAGATTGCGATGGTTCGATCGTACACCTCTCGCACTCTTTCTATTCCCTTTGCCTCCAATACCACGCCAAATGACGCTTCACAAAGGCGAGAATTTGCACAGGTATATATAATACCTGCACACAGACAAACGCACATATGTATGAGCCTGACAATAATGTGGATAAACGTATTCGATTGAACAAGTCGATGACCAGTAGGTGAATGAGCTAGTCTATATATAATTCTTGAACTCGCCTACTTTCTTGTATGTGAGTGTGCGAGTGTTTGTACGTCACTTGGTACAAACTCATTTCCTAAGCGAGTTATCTCGATACTTCGATAAATATTTACCGATGTAGAAGCACATTCCTCGAACGTTCATATTTAATCATTTTTAACGGAAGTAACGACGACGAATAATTATGTCCAGGAAAAAAAACCACTTTACTTTTTTCTCCATGCGTTTAAAAAACAGATAGATTAAATTTTTTTTTTGTGTTGGGGGTATTAAAATTACGAGGTAGGGATTTTAGACACAATTAATATATGCTTTTGCCAAATTTGGGTTTTTTTTTTAATTCAGAAACATTAATAAATAATGGAGTTGTTATTAGTTGAACAAAATGCCGTCGTTACTGCATAGTCAATCAGTATAGGTAGTTCTAATAATTAGAGTAATTTATTTAAATTACCCTAATTATCAGAACCACCCACACCGATTGACATGTATCGCTGTGAAAAAATAATTTTGTACAGCCAATTACGTGTATAATAAAATCCCTATTTTGTAATTCCGATTAATTTTATGGTTTCGCTGAAAGAAAAATCACAAAATATGCCCTTTTTTTTGGCCTTTAGAGTGGCCTAAGGCCTTAAGCTTGTATTGATACCTTGATATATCAATAAATATTCTTACCATTTTAAACCCTAAAAAAATACATCTCCAATCATTCGCACAAATCCATCTCATTTCTAAATCTTCGTGTGTTCCTTTCTTCCCTCGACGGCTGTTCTAAAAAGTTACTATCTCTGTCATCACTTTTTTATTTTGTGTTGCTCAAATTCAATGCAAAATCCGCGGGTCTCCGATCCTCTTCATTGTGTATTATCCGTAAAGAAAGCGCTTGAACTCTCGAATGAAATGTTTAATTGACGCGGGTACCCTTAATTGAAAACGAAATAATTTTCCATGGAGATATATTAATTTCGCTGGCATCTGCAAACTTTTTTCTTCTCGTTTTCCTTTATATGGAACAGGATTTATTTGAATTATCTTTTATGAAATTCAATAGGTAGCGTATGATAAAAAAAAAAAACTGCTGTCCGGAGAAGCCGTCTGAACTTTTAGAAGAAAGAAAGGCAAAGAAGGGACATTCGCGTGGTGGAGCGCGAGTGATTATATTTGATCGCGGTTCATCGAGGAGTACGCCTCGTTCGCGCCAGTAATTCGTTTTGCGCATATATATATACAACGGAATTGAATAGTCTAGTCGATTACAAGTCTTCGACGTGACTATATGTGTCTGTAAGAGTGAGAGAGAGAGAGAGAGAGAGAGAGAGAGAGAGAGAGAAAGTCTGCGTGTGGTATGTACACGTATATACTCATGTCTTAAATATATCTATATTCGGATTTCCGAGAGCTTCACACTCTCATCTCTCGACAACCTCCTTGTCCTGGATTGATCGATTCTTGACGCTCGCATGGACTGAACACGTTCTGAAGTTCGACTTCTCGTTGCCTCGTAAAATGCAATTTCGCTTCCTCAAACTCTAGCTCTTTCTCTCTGTACTTCCCTCTTCTTGTTTTTCTCCCTCGTGCTACCCTTACGGGCGATCGGAATGAGTAGAAACGACGTGACGCAATAAAATGAACACGTTGAAGTTTGCACGCTTGAAACGCAATGGAAATGAATTTTTTGATTGCTCAGATCTTTTTTTTTCGCCAATGTAGGCTATGCAAATCGCTCGAATGTTTTCACGTATATATCTTTATCAAAGGTTTACTACTACAATCAGCAAAAAAAGTTTCGGATGATGATGAAAAACAAACGAGAAAAAAAAATAAGAAAAAAAAAAACTACAAAACGAACAAATAATTCCAACGATGCCAACTTCAACACCTTCATTCCCTATAGTCAAGCATGAGAATACCAATCGTTGTACTACTTCGGAGCTCAGCTCCATTGAAATTCTCCAACTGATCAAGAATAATTGACCAACGAAATAATTATGTTAATTGCGTTGGGTGTTGCGTCTCTGTGAGGTGATTATTCGCGTTCTCAGCACGAAATAATTAGACCGTCTAGTGTCCTTTTTCTTTATTAATCTGATTAGATAGCGCGGACACGAGGCGCGCACGAGGTGGATAAGAAGAACACGGAAAGTTAATGGCGCAAAAGAATTTCATTCCAACCTGAGTTTGGCCACGCGGGGTTGTGCGGCAACGGGGGTGGGGTGTTGAGAAACGAGTCTCGCAGTGGTTATGGGACGTTAAACCGTGAATAATGGAAACGGGACGAGGTAGCAGCGCCAGTTGAGAAAAGGGGGCGAGATCTTTTAGAAGTTTCATGTGCTCCTCTCCTCGCGAGATGTCTGTGTGTACACATATTTACATACACCGTGTGTGGGTGTGTGTACATATATGTGTATATATGGACGGACACGAATTTCTATTCCTATGTGGGTATAGAGATTCGTAGTGCAGAGTTGCATGAACGTGAATGCACGGAAGCGCCAAGTGCAAAACCACATACGAGCATGACTTATAAGAGCAGTTAATTCCTAAAGTTTCATGGCTCTTTGTCAGTCTGGTGTTAATTCTAAATTTCTATTCTAACTCAGTCCTCCACTGTACATATATCCATATACACTACTCCAAAGAATTAAAAGAACAGAACATTTCTTCCCTTTTTTTTGTCGTCTTTTGAAAAGCTGTATCTCTGTGAAAAATAGTCGTATGGAGATGAAAAAAAAGCATTTTAAAGCTTCAAGTCTCTAGTTTTGAGATATTTTCGCAAGATTTTTTTGTGAGCTTACGGTTATCTCGCAATCGTAAGAAATAGCGCGAGACAAAAATTTTCAAATTTGTTTTGTTTTTTTTTTTCAAGGGTCCACGAGCTTGGGAATTTTTTTTTCAGCTGAATCAATAGATAGGTCAGTCAGCTTGTTTATTCAGCTACAATTTCGTTTCTTGTCCGTCTCACTACGACCATTTTTTGCTGAAATGTCCGACTTTTAATGAAAAAGGATCCTTTTGTCTTTGGTAATTGATGTCGGAGCAATCAATAATCGCACAGGGAATTAAGGGGCAGTTTTGAAAACTTGAATACATTTCCTACAAGACCCTTTCATTGATTTTTTAGAAACATTTTTTTTCCACCCTTAACATTAATTTGAAAAAAGTACATAAAAAATTATTTTCTGGTGTTTCAGTAAATCTACCACGACTTTACTACGTTGCAAACCTACCTACCTAGCAACTACGTTGCTAGGTTTTTTTGTCAGCTCAGTGTACCTCTAATAGCCCAGTAAATTTCAAAATTGATCCATCGATTCATTCTTCCGGACCGATCGAACAAAGTTTTACAAAACAATTAAGGGAACAAGTGTATCGTCTAGAGGATCGTGTTGTCATCATCAAAAAACATTTTAAAAAAGGGAAGAAATGTTCTGTTCCTTTAATTCTTTGGAGTAGTATATACTTATACAAAGATGATTTTGAAGACATACCGTTGCGTTCAAAAGTATTGGGCCACATGCTATTGCGTGTGAAAAACATAACAAAATTTTTTGAAAATAAAACGAGATTCCAACTTCTTCACTTGACTCAGTACTTTGTTGACATGCCCTTATACCTTCGAAAAAAATTAATTTAATTAAGATCTATTTTAATCAAATAGGTTTTCTCCTTGTCTCGCGGCCTACTGCGACCCAATTTGTTTCAAATGTTTTTTTTTGAAGCTATTCTTTTTAAATAAAAAATATATTCAAATAAAAAAAAATAAAGATTAGATTTAAATGAAATAAATAAAGATAAAAGACGATATATCGCACGAATACGAGAAAGAAATATAGGTTCATGACATAATTGTGCGGTGAAAAAAGTTATTTTTCTTTTTTTTTTTTCCCACTAACAAGGCTGTTATTTAGGGAAAAAAGAAAGGTATCGCGTGCGTTTTATTAACAGGCGCGACTATTTAAAATTATATTCCTATCGTGAATCAATTTGAAATCCGGTATAAATATTCTTCAAAATCAATAATAAATAACGCATATTTTAGGATTTTTTAAAACAACCCCTAATAAAGGGTGCAACTGGTAATGAAGTTTCTATGGGCAAAAACCCACGTGGACGATGTGGGCGGAAGCTAGTTTAAGTATATATACACGAAGGTGAGTGTGTCCGTGTATCTGTACATAGTCTATGTATGTACACATATTAATATGTCATAGCTACGAATTCAGCGCGTTCCATACACGAGCTTGTACTCTAAAAACAGCGTAATGGAAGTAGCACGCGATATTGTTCTCCCTACTGTAAATTATTATACTCCATGTCTTTGTGTGTACGCAGACACATCATGCATATACATTTGAATCTCTACCATGTCCCCGTTTCGAAAATGTTTCCGCGCTCGTGACACCTGGCCATTCTTCAAATTTTGCCAAGAGTTAATCTTAATGAAATTTTAACGATGATTCTCGTACTCGACGAGAAGCAAACACAAAAAGGCGGAGAGCGGGGGATGAAGAGGAACACTTTTTAATTTACGTAAAATCTCCGAAAGGGATGTGGAAATTTAATAATTTTGCTATTTCCTTCAGATCATAATAAGATTTACAATCAGTTAAGAAATGTGATATACTCGTAGAATGAGTGTAGCTATTCAACGCGTGCGAATATTATCGATGCTCTTAATATTCGGATCGACATTTTTTAATCGTGGGCATATGGCTACGTGCTCTTTACGCACTTGTGAACTCGCGATTATTGGGCGTGATTAAAAAAAAATGGTTTATTAACCATTGGAACGGAAAATGAATTTCGGTAAACGGAAATACTCAATGAACAGCAACAATACACACGTTTTGCAATTTATGCGCAGGCATTTGTTTTTTTTTTTTTTTTACGATAGATTATTGAGCCGTTTTTACAGAGGGAACGTTAAAAATAAAGGAATATTTTAACAAATGACCTGTCGTCATTGGATTTATGGACTTGATCAATATTTTTTTTTTAATCAGACGTTCCGCCCTCAGTGGTTTATGCAGTGGAGAATTGCATTCGTGACGTAGATAATTTTTTTAAAATTATACAAATAACAATTGCAATCCGTTAACTCATTAACACTCGGCAATTTTGTTGGTCTTCAATTTATTTTGCTCCAACGTGGCGGGCATTCAGCGAAACCCAGCTCGCGCTGTTGCTGCGTGTTCAGTTGTTTGTTTTACTCATGGCACCAATTTCCCAGATCTCTTAGTTTATATTTGTTAAGTCTCCTTGTTGTCACGTTTTCCGTGAGTAGACCCGCCGCCAGTTCATTGGGGTGATTTTCAAGCCTCATTCCTTATCTTTGACTGAGGCGTTGTGTTTCTTCTTCGACGGTGTTTATTTTGAGGTCTCTGTGTATTATGGCGTTTGACACATACTATGGAGCGTTGACTATTATCCTGAGGGTTTTGGATTGCAGTCGCTGCAGTATTTAGATGTTTGAACTGCTTGCTGTACCCCTGTGTGGATAATTTCATAATTTGGAATTTACTGACGAAAGATTTATCATGTAGGACACAATTCATATGATTCAAGTCTAAGGCGTTACACCACGTTGGCGTTTGGAAAAATAGGTATACATATTTTTTTTTCAAATTTTAACGCGATTATTAAATATATAAAATAATTTTCATTCTTCAGAAATGTATTATAGTTTTATAAAAAAAATTGAAAAATAAAACGAATAAAAAAATATTTTAATGATGGAGATATAAGTCGTCTAGTAGGATCTTCTTTTGAAAATCCTTGCCGATGGTGGAATTTTTTTTCTCTCAAATCAAGAAAAAAATATGTTTTTGTAAAAAAAGGTAATAGCCAAATTGTAGCATAGGGAAAAAAATTATAAAAAAAAATTTGTACACATGACAGCTGTTTGAAAAACAACGTCGATCTTTACCAAAATTTTGAGTTTTAAAAATTGATGAAAAATGAACGCGACAATGCTGATTAACTCGAAGGACCGCCGGAGCCGAACCCTATCTGTCTATCCACTAGAGTTGTTATCACGAGTTACCGATAAGATCACAATGAAGTGTTTATGGAGGATATATCGAATTTAAGCTCAAAGCAGATTAGGTGGGGTCAAGGCAACGGACTTGAGATCGAAAGGAGATTAAGAAGGCCTGCACGTTTCACTGAAACTGAGGGTCGAAGGAAGGTTTGGGAGGACCAACAGAGGCTACCCTGGACCAAATGGAGGCCTCTTCATAACACTGAACTCGACAAATGGGGTTTGGTAGGTTCCACGGAGGCTGGCGGCTTGTGCATTATAAAAGATATGGGTCCTGCGAGTGTTCAGAGGAGTCTATCAATTTTTAATTGGGAAGTTGTAATCTATCATTGCAGTTTGCCTCATGGTGCGACCAAGATATAAATGAACTAATCAATCGACCTTCTGCCCTCTCTCTCTCTCTCCCTCTCGAGACTTTAAGTACAATATTCTAAATTCATAGATCGAAAAAATGTCACCAACTTCCCCCCTCCCCCGCCTCTCTATGCTTCTTTCCTTCCATCGAAGAACTTCGAAATGAAGCTCTTGTCCTATGCAGACAGAGGCTTCCTACGCTTTGTGTATTGCCTTTTGTACATATATATTCTATTGTGTACATACGTGAATTTCCATGTGTGTGGCTGGGTATTATCCGAGGTCAATTTCCGAACGTCAGAGGCTCTGCCAGATCTCGCTCGTAGTCTCCCGCGCGTCTGTTTCACCCTCGTTCTCATCGCCATGACGAAGTTTCGAGTTCGTCCCGTCTATCGGTTTACGGCTATGCTCGAGAGTCGCTTTTGGAAGATCCTTGCTCGCCTAAACGGCCGCGTAAGTGCGCGCTGGCGGTTAATTGGTAAAGTTTACTTCCGCCGTCTGACAATTAGTTGGAGATAATTCTAACATGGCGCGAAGAACAGAGAACAACAACCCAGGGTGATGTATACTTCCGCTACATTCTATTCCCAATATATATATATATATATATATATATAAAGCGAGAGGGAGAGAGAGAGGGGGGTAGAGGCCTTAAAGTTCAATATCCCAATATAGAGTGCAAGGTTAGGATCAGTCGAATAATTTGCATGAGCTTCCGAACCACTTTCAGATGGGGAAAAAATCCCCTTCAAGGGGATTTTTTCTTACGTGTCCAGAAAAACGTAACATACCTATACGGCATTCCACGCCAAATCGACCACTTTCCGGCCCGCCTCTTTTCGATTTGGCTAAAACTTTATTATGATATTGTTTTTTTTTTCTTTAAACCCTTGTGTGATTTTTTTCAAATTTTTTTACGTAATCACAAATACGTAGTGAATTTTTGAAAAAATCGTCCTTTTTTTTCAAATGCTCATATCTTTTTGAAAAATGGACCGATTAAGATCTTTTTTTTAAATTCTTCGTTTTGAAATGTTCTTTATGAGAAGAAATATTTCAAAAATATCCAAAGCCATCTTCGACATGATTTTTTTGTATTTTTTTTGTTTGTAAAAAAACGCGATTTTTTCAAAGAACGCCACTTTTGATTTTGGAATTTTTTTTTTGTAAAAAAAAATATGATAAATTTAGCATTTTTTGGCGTCAGACCCATCCTGGTAAGATTTTTCTTACTATTTTTTTTCTTAATTGAACAATTTTTATTTTTTGCAAATATAGCTGTTTTTAATGATGAAATCATTTTAAATGGTTAATTCTATCATACTCAATACTTTGTATATAATATTAACTCACTTAAAAAGTTTTCCAATTATATTGAATTATTGTCAAAGGATTATGTAATGGGGAATGAAGAAAATAGTTATTCAATTAATTGTTTAATAGTAATTAATTATGAATCTATTCATCTCTGTGGCATTTGAATAATTTACATAATTTGTGATCTCTTGAATTAGAGAAATTTTTAACAATAAGACTACCATTTGTGTCAGGTATCACACAGTGCAACTGCTGAGTTCCTGAAATGGTTTTGGTTTTCGGAAATCGATTACGGAGACCGTTTATAGCATTATTGTAATCTTTCAACGAAGAAAACAATCTGTGCCTATCAAACAAAAACGATTCTACTGAAACGTTTTTTGCTTATCGTTTAATATTTTAGCGGCAAAATTAAATGAAATAGTACACTGCATTTTTTTGGAAAACCATAGAATGTATTAATGGACATTATTGCACTATAGGAAACAGCTATATGTGGAAAAAATTAAGAATTAAATTTTTTCAATTTAGAAAAAAAATGGAAAGTAAAAGAAAAAAAAAGAAAGAAAAATACTAAATTTATAATATTTTTTGTACGAAAAAAAAATCAAAAATCAAAAGTGGCGTTCTTCGAAAAAATTGCGTTTTTTCCTAAAAAACTAAAAAAAACATGTCGAAGATGACTGAATATTTTTCAAATATATTTTTTTTTCATAAAGAACATTTTAAAACGACGAATTAAAAAGAAAGATCTTAATCGGTCCACTTTTCAGAAAGTTATGAGCATTTGAAAAAAAAACTAGCGACTTTTTCAAAAATTCCCTACGTATTTCTGATTATGTAAAAAAATTAGAAAAAAATCACACGAGCGTTTTAAGATGAAAACAATAACATATTAAAGTTTCAGCCAAATTAGAAGGGGTCGGGCCGTAAAGTGGCCGATTTGACGTGGAATACCCCCTATATATACAGCTGCTTGTCTGTATATATATGTAGAAAAGCCGATAGAAAAAAAAATTAATGTAATTTGATGTTGCAAAAAATTAAATTTGATATTGAAAATACATATGTACATTAGGGTGGTCATTATTTGGGGTCAAAATTAATCTTACCCTTTCCGCCCCCTAAATCGGTTCGAAATACGTAAAAAGTAACGCTGTAATTTTTTCAGATTTAAAAAAAAATGTTTAACCCTTGACCACAGGGGTTGAAGTTTTCCATTTAAAATACATGGAGTTTTCCTGCGTTTGCATTCACTATTTTACTGTGAGCCTAAATATGTTTGTAAAATCTTGACATTTTTAGAAATTAGTTTACAAGCATGTTGCTACATGGAAAAAATTTCCAAAACCCCTACCCTTAAAATGTTGTATAACATCACCATAATAATTATAACTTTTTTTTATAATTTTTTTTTTATTTTGCTTCCCCGTTTTTTTATAAATGTATTTAAAATAGAATAATTCTCTAAACGAGTTACAAATTCTTAAGTATTGTCTCCTTTTTTGCGTCTGGATGATTTTTTCGATATTCTCTTACAATTTGTAAAATGAACTGTTTTTGTTGTTCGTTCCGTGTGAGTATTTCATTGTAATCGGTGAACACTGTTCACTGATTACAATGAAATACTCACACGGAGTATCAAAATAAAAAAAAAATTATAAAAAAAAAAGTTATAATTATTATGGTGATGTTATACAACATTTTGAGGGTAGGGGTTTTGGAAATTTTTTCCATGTAGCAACATGCTTGTAAACTAATTTCTGAAAATTTCAAGATTTTACAAACATATTTAGGCCCGCAGTAAAATAGTGACTGCAAACGCAGGAAAACCCCATGTATTTTAAATGGAAAACTTCAACCCCCGTGGTCAAGGGTTAAACATTTTTTTTAAAATCTGAAAAAATTACAGCGTTACTTTTTACGTATTTCGACCGATTTAGGGGGCGGAAAGGGTAAAATTAATTTTGACCCCAAATAATGACCACCCTAATGTACATATACAGCGGAACACATGATGTTAAAGTTTGCATCGTTGGAAGGCAACGAAATATGACTTTCCTTTAATCGCTCACATTTTCTTTCGCTGGCGTAGGATACGAAAATCTCTCAAAAGATTTTTCCTATCTTTAGCACGGGACTACAAGCTCAAATAATGAAAAAAAATCGGTTATTATGAATATAAAGAAATTTATCAAAATAAAAAAGGACTTTCGTTGCATTCCAACGATAAACTACAACGCTATGTAGATCGTCTGCTTCATCGATAGATAAGAAAAAAGATGACTCTCTAAAGACCACGTTATCGTTGCGACTAGACGCGAAGCATTGAACATACACACGTACGCACAATAAACGTTAACCAAGTCAGGAATGTTTCATACATTATGCGCGCAATTCCACATTTCTATGAATCAACTCCTACACAGCAGTTTGCTGGCATAAATACTATTCCGACCCTATTATGTACACCTAACACGTGGCCGAGAAATATCACCAGGTCTGTAACACTAGTTGTATAAATAAGGTGTATCCACAGTGACGTTGAAAACTTTTTATTTTGAGAGCAAAAGCAATTGAGAATCATTTAGACTGGTATAAGTATTATTTTTTTATCATCTGAACTTTAGCGACTGATCCTCTCAAACCTATATTTTTCACTTCTGATCAAAATCCAAGGCATTTAAGTTAGTGTTTAGTTAGTCATTCATTTATTGCTTAATAGCGCACTTTATAACGATAACACAAGGAAAACAAAAATGTCGAGGAAAGTACATAAACAAAAGAAAAAAATTAAAACCGATGCTGCAGGAAGACTCGAAAAAAATGCTTCTTTCTAGAAAAGTAAGAAAGGTCGTAGAACCCAAATGGGGCTGATTCGGATACGAGGCATCTACGTTTTACTTATCGATGTCACTTTTCACGCCACCCTGTACATACATCCGATCGTTCTATTTCGTTTTGTGAAATTTCTCCCGAATTATCGGATTCGCTGGGTATCCGCAGGGCTATATCTTGGCTCAATGTCTCTCGCGCTCCTTTTCTCGCCCGCGCACCCCACCTGACCGCTTCTCCTCAATCCCATGTCTTTCTACGTTTGTTCGCGTTAATTACGTAATTAAGTTTGCTTCTTCGTGAATCCCTGAGTGCGTATAGCGCTGCTATAAAGTATATATATATATATAAATACTGCTGATAATCAAAGGGGCGTAAGCCAAAATTATTCGACACGTAAAACGTTAGGGATTAGGCTATTTTATTTCTCAAGAGTCAGTGTACACACGAAAACTTGCCCGCGCGCGTTTCGGTCGCTGGAGACTGACGGGATGGGAAGGGAACGATGAATTTTCCCTGGTCGCTCGAGTTTGCCCAACCGAAGCTCTTTATCTTCTTCGACGTCCCTCGGCTCCAAGCCTGAGTTTACTCTAGCAATCCCCGATGTGGACATTGCTCAAAAGAAAGAGACAGAGAGAGAAATCAAAGTCTTTCGACAACTTCCGCCGGAATGAAGCACGAGAACACGGCATTTTTTTCCTGTTTCTCGAAAATTACGGTAAAAAAGGGACAATATTTCCCAAATGATTACGACTAGGCTAATTTTTTAGACGTCGTACAATTTCGCGCTACCTTTTTTTTTCTGCTCTTCAATTGAATTTCCCCGTTGCTTTTTGTTCCAGGATGAAACTCGAATCATGAAGGTCGGCGACAAAAAACGTTGGATCCACGATCCGAACAGTGAGTAATTTTCATGTACTTCTCGTGCGAATGAGTCCCATTGATTCTCGTGTGATGTAAATCCAGAAATGAGATGCTAATGTATTCGAAGCGTTTTGATTTGTTTGTTTTGTTTTTAGTAATTTAGTAATAAATTTAGTAAATTTAGTAATTTAGTAATTAATTTAGTAAATTTAGTAATAAATAAAATAAATTTATTGCAACGAAAAAGTAATTATGGAGTTCCTCTTCTTTTTGAACGAAAAGATATATAGGAAGTTACTTTTGTCCAAAAAGTAACTAGTTCATTGCTAAAAGCAACCAGGAAATTGCTAATGGTAGCTAAGAAGTTATTAAAGTAACTAGGAAGTTGGTAAAGTAACTGGTAAGCTACTCAAAGTAAGTAGTAAATTAGTAAAAGTAACGAGTAAGTTACTTCTAGACTGATGATTCGTACATATATCCTGAATAGAAATTGTGCTAGCCTGTCTGAGTTACGTACGAGTAACTGGCTCGTCCGATTGAGCTCACACAAACTGGCTCATGACTGCCTCGCTATGAGCTAGTAATATTCTAAATGTTTTTTTTATCCAGCTCTTGTCTATTCACTACCCAATTGATTTTTACTATAGCTATCGCTGCGTTTCAATAAAAATGCCACTTAGTAACCAGGCGGTACTGGCCTACCTAACCATGGTTACGAATAACAAAGTGAGGTTATGTGACTACACGTACTATCATCATTTCGCCATGACCTAGCTAATGCTGCGGCTATGCACCCCTTGACTGCCTAGCCGATCTCAATTACAGATGTTTCAATGTGCAAACATTTTTTTCACATTATTTATAACGTGGCGTAATTTTACGATGTTCTTTACTCAACTGCCAATGTTGTTTACGATATATTAATTAATTCGAAATTATATCAGAAAACGTTTACGCGTGTGAGGTGGTTTCGACCCCGGTACCTCTGGGTGATAAGTCCACGACGTTTTCCACTGAGCCAGTTCTACTTAGTCAATTTATTCATTTCGGATCGTCTACACATGGAAAAAATTGCGTTAATAAGAAATGGCTGGATTAACAAATTTAAAGAAGATTATCGGATTGATTAAATTTTTTTTTTTTTTGCATTGACAGCTTCATTCGCATATAATTAAATAACCTCAAATTGTATTTATCCAATTATTTAATCTGGTTAGCGACGATTTAATGAGCACAATGTTACTGCAACGAATGATATCCATTATATAAACTCCTAATAACGATACAAACATTATATAAACTAATCACGATCGACTGGGTAGTCGCCAATTAAAAAGCACATAGCCGCAGTTGGCTAGTTTTGGCTAGATCATCGCGAGATACCCACTTGAGGATTTTTTTTTCTTCATTCGCAACGCCATCCGTAACTCAAATGCTTAGCCAGCTATGAGCCAATCGCTCGGTGGAACTACGCGCAGTCACATAACCTCACTTTGTCGTATGTGACGATCATCGGCTAGTCAGGTATGACTTCGCCATTAGGTGGTATTTTTATCGTAAGGCAGCGACATCTGTAATCGAGTTCGGTTACGCAGTGTCTACCCAAGGGGTGCATAGCCATAATTAGCTAGTGTTGTCTAGGTCATGGCGAGATACCCAATTGAGAGTTTCGTTTATTTGGAATGCCATCTGAAATTCAAGTTGGCTGGTCAGTCATGAGTAATTCGCTAGGTGATAGTACGTGCAGTCACATAACCTCTCTTTGTTATTCGTAACCCTGGTTGGCTAGTCCAGTAAAACCGAGTTACTCGGTGGCATTATTATTGTAACGCAGCGACATCTATAGTGAAAATCGATTGGGCAGTGAATAGACAAAGGCGGGATAACAAAATATTTAGAATATTACTACCTCATCGCGAGGGAGCCATTAGTCACTTCGCATGAGCTCAATTGGGCGAGCCAGTTACTAGCACGTAACTCAGACAGGCTAGCACAACTTCTACTCGAGAACGTGCAGGAAAAGATTTCGCGTAGCAATAAAAACGGAGGAAATGTATTTAAAGTAGTAGTCTCGCCACAGTCACGTTGAAAAGTTTATTCTCCGCTCAATTGATGAAAGCTTCGAAATATTGCGAAATATTCTTATAATTTAGATTGTACATCTTATCGGGATGTAAAATCTTATAAAGTAATGATGGAAAAGCCTAATATAATGTTTAGCTAACCCTCACTTTTGTATCAGGCTAGCCATTCCGGCTGCTAATACGTAGATAATCTGCGTACACGGATATGCACACACTACTGTAATCTAGTTCTAGTCTGCTCCAGTCGCTTCATGGCGCTAGCGTCGCTGGACATTGCTTTATTTAAACCGCTAGATCTCTGAAACTAGACGGTCAAAATTCATGATTTTTTTACCCACTTCGTCATATGTTCCTTTGTAATTGAGAATTCTAAAACCCTGAAATCTTTGATTGCCAATATCTCGAAAATGGAACGGTGAATTTTTTTTAAATTTTGCAGGTAATCACTTAATAGTGTCCTGAATGAGTTCTCAAAACAAATAAAAAAAATCTATAGATAAACGACTTGGCGAGACTACTACCTTGAAAAAAGGAAATAATGTTCGTTTCGTTCCAACGTTTCGAGCTCCTTCAACACCGTGAACTAACGTTTCGCTGATGATTAAATACACCGCCACAATATAATTGATAACATAACGATTTCATTGCTCGAAATTCCCTTTAACGAATTCCACCTCGACCATCAGCGATTCGCCCCGCAGACTCGTTAGTAAACTCGTTTTGTTCGCCGTGTATGAAATGTGCGCGTACAGTACGAGAATCTCGGTCAATTATTTATCTTGCAACCGGGACAGGGGCGGGAGGGGTTGGTGGGGGTAGGGTGGATGGGTGGAATTATACGAACGAAAACGACGCACGTGGGAAAAGCTAATCGCGTTGGGCCTGCGGAAAACTCCTAAGCCTCTTTGCCGAACAAACATGGGACCTTTATTCCCCGACGGTGGCGCCGGATAAAACGATTGATCCAGATTCATCGTAGCGTGTAACTCGAACTTGGTATCCGGAGGGGGTAAAAAAGAGAACGTCGACCCACCAATCTCATCGAGGATGCGCGAGACCGACTGAGAGAAAAAGAAAGTGGAACAAGAGACAACCTAAACAGAGGGTGTGCATGAGCGAGAGAGAGAGAGAGAGAGAGAGAGAGAGAGAGAGAGAGAGAGAGAACGGAGTACATGCAGGTATGAAGGAGAAAAAGCGTCGTCGCAATATCCACCCCCGATTCGTGATTACTCGTCGTTTATTCTCACTGGCGAAAATAACGGATTGCCGAATGTATATATAGATATATCGTCGTGTCGATATTTTTTTACACCCACACAAGTACGTTTTTATGTATATGTATTGCATGAAGTAAAAAGTTCTGAGTATTTTTTCGCTTTATTTCGACGATGAAATTAACATAGTTAGGATTATCCGATTTAGATCAAATATGCGCCGTTTTGTTCGATAACTTTTGTCCATTTTGAAGGCAATTTCATAATTCCGCGATTGAAGAAGTCCTCGTCCCTATTGGTAAAAAACTTGACCAGCTCATTTTCACAAGCCTCTCTTGAGGCCAGTTTTGTACCATCAAGAAAATTTTGCAAATGCTTGAAAAGATGTTAATCGCTTGGTGCCAGGTCTGGACTATACGGCGGGTGCGATAGAACATCCCATTCAAGCTCTTGGAGCTTCTGGCGCATCGTTAAAGATGTGTGGGGCCTGGAGTTGTCTGGATGGAACACAACACCCTTCCTATTGGCCATTCTGGCCGCTTCTGGTCGATCACCTGCTTCAATCTGGTCAGTTGTTGACAGTAGAAGTCCGAATTGAGTGTTTGGCCCGATGGGAGCAGCTCGTAGTGGATGATTCCCTTCCAATCCCACCAAACACACAGCAAAACCTTCTTGGCCGTTAATCCGGGCTTGGCGATCGTTTGGGCCGGCTCACCGCGATTGGACCACGATCTTTTTCGGCTGTTGTTCTCGTATGTGACCCATTTTTCATCGCCAGTCACCATCCGCTTAAAAAATGGGTCGATTTCGTTACGCTTCAGCAAAGAATCGCAGGCATCAATTCGGTCCAAAAGGTTCTTTTGCGTCAATTCGTGTGGCACCCATACATCGAGCTTTTTCTTGAGACCAGCCTTATGCAAATGGTTCCAAATGGTTTTCTGGCTAATCTTCAGTTCCTGGGCAATGGAATAAGTACTCACATGCCGGTCCGACTCGACGATTTCCATGGTTTTATCGACATTTTCGACGATTGGCCTACCAGAGCGTGCCTCATCTTCGACGTCCATATTACCAGAACGGAATCGTTGGAATCGTCGCTTTGCTGTTGCATTCGATACTGTATTGAGTTCATAAACAGCACAAATTTTTTTGGCCGCCTGCTCCGCCTTTTCACCTTGGTCGTAGTGGTACTGAAGAGTGTATCGAATTTTCACTTTTTTTACCTCCATTTTGGAACGCTGTAACACACAACTGGCTTCACCAAACACAAAACTGTCAAAGAACTTTTTTTGAAGCGTAATGTCACCTTTAAATCGCCGTATAGTATGACCCGATGCGATGTATACACCGTGAGATATGGCTCACTAAAGACATCTAGCGGAAAACGCTCAGAACTTTTTATTTCACCCAATATATGGATAAAAGTGATATCGAAGACCTTAGACTTCGAAGCATGGCCTCAAAAACATAACTAGATAATTCAAGTATATTGATATAAAGTTCCCTTCGAGGATCTTCCGCTCCAAAAATCGAAGATTCATTTTAAGAGAATTTAAGATTCGTCTTCAAAACAGCCAATTGTTCACTTAGATTACTATTTGTCCACTTATATAGATGTAACGAATTCAAAATGTATTTTCGCAAATACAGTGTGATTCACAACTATCAGGTTTCCATTGCTGAGCATATAGGATATGTCATTGCAAAACGCTTTTTTTTTTATATGTCGCGCGACAATAATTGTAAGATATTCGCGTCCAAAGTTTAACGCTGAGTAAACAATCGCATAGTAATTGCTCATACGCAATTTGTTTCTTTCCTCAAGTATTAAATAATAAAGGAAAATAATTGAATCGTATTATTAATTTGCAAAGCGAGTCCCCTCCGTTATTTTTTACGGAAAAAAAATGAACGTGGGTTTGAACCCGCACTCGATCCGGCTTCACGTTCCGCAGGTGAGCAACTACTGTCCCGCTGTTCACTACTTGGACTTTAAACGCCAATAAGTCGGTTAATTCTTATCGCACGGCATTTAAAAAAAAGTGTTTCACTCGCGATGACAAGCCTGTATGCTTTTAAACCCAAACAAACCCAAGCAAAGGGAACCCTGGTAATTGTGAATCATCCTGTATATATATACGCGTTCATACGTATGTGTGTGCATCTATGTATATGTACTTGTATACGTATCTGCAGCGCTGATAATAATGGGCATTCGGATGGAGGAGACCCCTGGTGATTCCCATGCCACCTACAGGGGTATGAAAAGGGGCGAGAGTCAGTCTCGTGGAAATGCGGAGAGCATATCGTACAGGGCACAGGGTCGAGTCGGGTCACGTATTTAATACCTATCCTTCCTCTCGTACTACCCATACATATAGTGAAACTTCAAATTTCCTATTTTATATATATATATATATCGGCGCGAAAAAAGCGAACTCGATTTCGCGGCGTTATCGCCTGATTCATCGATGAGAGAGAGAGGGAGAGAGAGAGAGAGAGAGAGAGAGAGAGAGAGAGAGAGAGAGAGAGGCGAGCACAAACATGCTCGACGTTGGAAGTAACAGAAAAAAAAAACCTTTCAAACGGGGTCGAGTACGATAAACATTTGTTATCGCTTACGCGCGATCCGCCTTGATGAGGCTATTTAATCGCAAGTAGACGATTCGAGTATGTAACGAGTTATATGCATGAAAGTAATTGTACAATTTTGAATTCTTGCTCCCGAGCTCATCTCATGCATCATTGTCAAAGATCCTTGAGACGCGGGATTTTTTCATTAAAATTATACTGAGGATATTGACGGATACATATTGCAAGGAAGGTTGAAACGAATGCAATTATTTGATTTCACTCGGTATGCTTCGCGTGTGTAAAATCCCCATTATCGGTACGAGTGTACTGGCCTTTGCGTTTTGCGAGTGTGAATTTTCGAAAACTTTAAATTCGCATATCTTTCGATTGAGTGAGCCAATCGCGATGACATAAAAACTAAATGTTACTTCAAGTTAAGCCCTATATTTTTCTGAAAATTTCATCCAGATTGGCGCCGGCAGTGTTTACCTTATACGTGCACAAACAAACAGACAAACCGACAAAAATTCCAAAAATGATGTTAATGCATTCTATTACTTGTCCTTCATAACGTCAATTAATTTCTTTGTGAATATTTCCAACGTACAGACACGCAAACCCAAACAGAATTTTGTACTATTTTCTTACGACTAGTACCCTTTTTCGAAAACTACCATTTTTCGCCTTTTTTTTTTCCTTTTCTGGTGGACCACGTTTACAAATTTTTTTTATGCATTTCTTTGACCGGAATCATAAAGGGGGAAGCTCAAGCTTCAATTTTGTTTTCTTTTTAAAGCTTCGTACGATTTTTTATTCCAAAGATATTTTGATTTTTTTTTAAGAGACAATTTGAAAAATAACGTGTAGCGCGAAAACGGCAAGGATTCAAGGAAAACCTCAAGATAATAAAAAGTTGAATCGGTTTTCGTTGAGTTCGCGAGAATTTTTTCAGATTTTTTTTTTCCACCTATTTTCGGTAAAAAAAAATCAGATGATTTAATTAGTGTAACTCGAGAAAAAAATGTCGAAAAAAAATCTGAAATAATTCTATTGCGTTGAAAACAGAAAAATACAATTTTTTCCTCTCTTGAAATTTTACCACAAACCCCTTAGTTTTCGAGTTAAGGTGATTAAATCATTTGATCTTTTACCGAAAATAGGTGAAAAAAAAATCTGAAAAAATTCTCATGAACTCAATGAAAATCGATTCAACTTTTTACTATCTTGAGGTTTTCCTTGAATCCTCGTCGTTTTCGCGTTACACGTTATTTTTCAAATTATCTCTTTTTTTCCAAAACATCCAAATATCTTTACAAAAAAAAAATCGTACGAAGCTTTAAAAAAAAAACAAAATGGAAGCTTGAGCTTCCCCCTTTATGATTCCGGTCAAAGAAAAGAATTTTAAAAAGTTTGTCTGTAAACGGGGTCCACCAGAAAAGGAAAAAAAGATGAAAAACGGTCGTTTTCGAAATAGGGCACTAGTCGTGAAAAAATAGTAAAAAATTTAAAAGAAAAAAACGGAATGAAGGTGAAATCCCGTTCAAAATGCCGTTTATTAAATTCATTTATGTCAACTATCGGCGAAATGGCATAAAAAATCGTTCCGGAACTTTTTTGAATTTTTAATCGGAAACTTTTTATATGTGTGTGTCACAAAATGACCTGATATTTTCATTTATTAATAAAACGTATTATTTATTTGAAAAGTACAAATATTTCTATTTTAATATAAGGTACAAACATGGAGGTTATGTGTATTAAACAATATCCGATAAATGGCCGCCTCGTCCCTATTTGCAAACGTTCACTCTTTTGACGAAATTTTCAATAACATTTTGGCATAATTGCGAACTAATTTCATTAACGGTGCGTCCAATTGCTTCCTTGAGCTTCGGAATGGTCTGTGGATTATTAGCATACATTTTTACTTTCAGAAAATCCCAAAGAAAGAAGCCCAATGGCGTCAAATCGCACGATCTTGATGGCCCATTTACATCACCGAGGCGCGAGATAACACGACCATGAAACTTCGTCTGCAGTAACTGCATTGTTTCACATTGCATTTTCACGATTTCCATGCGTTGCTCGATCGTGTTGCTCCATTACTAAATCTCAATACGTCCTGATGCCGCAGTTGTCAAAGATTAGTACTCTATGTTTGGAAGAAAAAAAATGGCGCGCGATTTAAAATGTCAGGTGATTTTGAGACATCCTTTAGAACTGTATAATTCGAAGCACCTGCTCCGTTAGGCGAATCGAATTACTTCATATATTCCTTTGTACGTATACATATGAGTACACATACATTCACATGTACATATATAATGATACATGGGAGGTAATGACGTAATAAACTTCAACTCGTCCAAACTACTAATACACAACAAAACTTGGCGGCTCTTGGTGTCTCACGCCTCCCGATAGTATTTCGAAAACTCGTTTTCGACGAATTTCCCTGGAGTCTGCGAGAAAGCCGGGGCGATCGTGGCGAGAGAGATTGGAGAACGAGCGGGACGATTCGTTGTAGTGCAATATACTGTTGCGATAGCCTCTCGTATTCCACTATCGTCCTCGTACAACCCATAGGGTTGCATCGAGCGAGTCCCATTCGCCGGAAAGAATTGACGAAGACTTTTAGTGGTAGCGGATCGTTCAACTTTTATTGACTCTTCATTAAGCTTCGTCAACAGCCAGGATTCTGACGCCACTGAAAACGGAACTTGGTTTGACACTTTTGGACACGAATGCGATGATAAAAGTATACTTATGGACGATGTTGAAGTTTCCATCGTTGGAATGCAACGAAAATTCTTTTCCATTTTTCAATTTCCTCGTTTTTATTATCATCCAAAATCTTTTCTTACATATTTATGCCGAAGATTTCCAATTAGGATCCTGAAAAACGTTTTAGTGATTTTGGAGGGCTAAATGTGGCAAAAAAAAAAGATTGTTCTACGAAACTTTCGTTGAGTTCCAACGATGGAAACTTCAATATTATACTTATGGAGAGGGAGGCTGTTTTTAGGGAAATTAATAATGAAAAAAAACTACAACCATAAGTGTATGCTTTGTCTGTTAGGATATCGGAATCATTGGAAATTCGTGTTTTTTTAAACGTCGGAAGTTCGGAATCTTCCTAATATTATATAAATTTAGCATCTTTTTGTAGAGGGGATTTTGTGGTTGAAATTAAGCTAGCAAGCTTAGCATACGATGCTGAGACGATATCTATAATATTCGGAACCTTTCAGAATTTCCCGGCACTTTGTTTCAACTTGACCTGTCAAGTAGAATCAATTGTGGAAATTTATGTGGAAGCTCTCAATAAACACTCAATGTAAATCAGTTCCATTGGCTTTGGGGGTTGTATAAGCTTGGGGTAAAAAAAAACAGGTCGATACTCAATATATTTTTCTCATGAGAATCTTTTCTCATGAGATCTGAACGTATTAATTCAATTTAAAAATTGAGAATTTTTTTTGTTGGACAGTTGAAACAGATGTACAGTCACTGATAAAATCTCAGTCAAGCACACGCCAATATCGTCGGATTTAACTGCAATTATTATTAAAAGAGGCAAATTTACATTTCTAAGTGTTAATTTATTATTAAATTAGTTATTTGTAAGGCTAAACATATACGACATGATCGAGACTTGTAAATCCACGATTCGCCAATTTTGACTAACTTTTTGCCCGCCGGTCCATCCAGTAATACCTTAAACTATTTCATAAAACATTGTTACGAGAAAACCGCAAGAGAAAAAAAGTGAATAGCACTTTCCGATTCGCCGTAGCGAAGTAGGTGATCTGATCGTTCACAAAAATCGTCCCAACTCAGCCAATTGTTGGAGTTTTTACAAAATCTTTGTTGCAAATCAGAGGTAAGCCCCTGGTCCATAAACCTATGCAATTAAAAATAATATTTTTGAAATTTCAGCGTATACAGACTGCTTAATTATAAACTCACGAAATTAATTGTTTTTTTTTTTCGTTCTGGTGATACGATTATGAGTATGTGTTGAAGTGTGAAAACAACGTTTTTTTTTAAATACCTACCAAATGTTTTCTTTCATAATAACCTTGATCCATCTGGCCCTTAATACGAAACGACCCTAAAATCCATTCCCGACGTACACATGAACCATATTTCCGACCTACACGCGAACCGAAGCTGGCGGCAAAGTAATCAATAAAGCAGCAAGAACACTATGTGTTCCGCCTCTAATCCTGGAAGATTACCCTCCATACTGCTCCGACACATCGGAAAGATCGTGCCATGTTTTTCTCCACTTGCCCATATCCACGGGATAAAAATGACCCTACTCGGAATCTAAGGATCCATCCTAAATCCTAATGAGCCATTATTCAATCATAATTCGTTTGGCTAGTGGGGTCTAAGGTGCGAGAAAATATGTGTATCAATAGAGCAAATTCCCTCGTTCCCACACCTCGTAAATGGCCGATCCCCGAACCATTTACTTTCCTCGCGTGTTCTTCATACGAACGAGGGTGTTTTTTCCCCCCATCGTACCCCTCAGTCCCGCAGGGTAACTTCAACCCGGTGGACTTCGAATTCTTCGTATTCAGGTGTATACTAGGCCACGTTGATAGATGTTAGATTACCCATGACCTACGTGGACGTATATGTTGGTACAGCTGATTCGTCCGAGCTAATCGCGTTTGCGTGCCTGGCCATTCGGGTCTCTTCACTCTCTCCCTTTATTTCACCTTCGTCCTATAATCTCACCTTGATCCGCAATAGCTGGCCGACTTATCCGTACAGCCAACGTGGCCATCGTTACAGGTTTGCCTACCCGTGCAGAAGTTACTTAACGATACCTAAGTTCTGATCAGATCCCGATCGGGATATGATACGGATTGCCTAGAAGGGGTATCCTCAACGGAATCCAGATGGCGCCCACTACGTAGCACAAGGCGGAGACGTCGTGGCAAGAATTTGAAATACGTATTAAATACATGATTCTTAGCAAATTAAATACATATTTTCTTAGTTTAAACGATCTCCATTTAATTTAAATATAATTACTTAGAATAAATAACTTATATCACTTTTCTCCAGGAAATATAAGTCTTTCAAGGTCTATATATTTTTTTTTCGAAAATTTTAATTAAGGGTAAAGAATTTTGTTCGAAATTCTTTTATTAAAATATGTAAGCTTTTACAATTATACTGTCGCACCATTTATTACCTAATCTTTTTCAGAACCTTGAATAAATGATTTCAGAAAACGTCCAGCGTCTCCAGCTGATACGGATCGGTATCTCCTGGCGATTTTTACATTCATCCCTGGGATTCGATTCGATATCGAACTAGATCTTATTTTAGAAGTTCGGGATTCTGACTAGAGTCCTTAGTATTAGTTCCCAATTAGGATTCTGGCTGGAATCTGATTTGCGAGCGTTACATTTCGCTCCCGGATCCGATCCGATGTCCGACTAAATCCCGATTGATAATCGGACTGTATTCATGATAATATTTCTGAACGGATAGTGGTTGATGACGTCGAGGCAATCGAGAAACGTCAAGATCAAAAGTAAAATTTTTGCCACGGTCGCCAATATGGAAACCACGTGATACGAGGCAACCGTACAGAGACGTCATTCCGTAATTAGCATTGCAACCAAGCAGTGCCAAGCAGTGTACCCATCTGTTCCGGTAAAACTATATATATGTCTACACGTACCCGTAGAACCCTCTGGAATGCATAACCATTTGTGCTCCAGTACAAAGACCATTCGTCGATAAGCTTCCATACGACAATACTCCAATCTACGTCAGTTTGCCAATGTCTGCATACGTCTTTGTGTGCGTGTGTGTGAGTGCCTGCGGTTCTATTCAGTTAACTCCACCTGTGATCAAGATTCGAATCAAGGCGAATCGCCGCATAGAGAGGACTTCCTAGTCCGTCGATGTGGCACGGGTGAACTAGCTCAAGCTGCGCATCGATCTTCATTGATTCTCTCCGCCCATCTCATTTGGTCCATTCTCTTCTGATGGTTCCTCCCAATCTTTGGGGCCGGAAGACCCTGCTGATCCGTTTGGGATATCATTAAGTTCTTCGTTCTTGACTCGCAATTAGACGCAACCTGGAATTCGAATTTCATTCACTCGCATTTATTTTCTTTCTTTATACTGGTATCTGACAAGGAAACTGCGTGAGGTGTCTCCACCCACCTATTTTCATAAAACTGCAGGTTTGTCGATCGGGCTGAAATATTCGACACGTATTTTTCCGTTTTCGAAGGAACTCTATTTTTAAGGGTATGTACGAGGTCTAGATAACCTCATAAGTTTTCTCACGGATGGTTAAGTTGGGGGTCGTACCTCCAGTAGGGGTGATACCTCTGTTGAAAATACATGCGGCAATGAAAGATGCCAGTTCGATAATTTTTTTTCGAGAAAAATATGTGTTTTGGAGCCAAGCACCAGAGAACAGCGTTGAAACTTTCGTTAGGTATTATTTTGCGTGTCACCACCCAAACGGCGTTGCAACAGATCGTCTGACGACAGATCTGAGTATATCGGATGAAGGAGTTTCTGAACCTCAGCCGCATTGAGGCGCAATCTGGATTTCAAGGGGGATTCCCCTTCTAGGACATTCGTATCATATCCCGATCGAAATCCGATCGGAACTTAGGTATCCCTAAGAACTTTCTGCACGGGTCTTCGTCAGCCTATAATATTGCGGATTTTATTTATATTCACTTGCAATTTGCTGCGCATATTTTTAAGCGACGCCTCTTTCCGATACCGCAAAATCAATTTTCTTTTTGGCCCGACAAAGTAGAAAGCTCCCTTGATGTTTCCAAAAAAATGAATTCTCATTGTGTTCCAACGATGCAAACTTCATCATCATGAAATCGAATGATCCGTGCGAAATGAAAAAATGCCACGCCTCCATTCGCGCGCGTATGCTCAACGCCACGTGTATTTTTTATACGTTATATACGATAACGGAGATGTGGAATGTTCGTTCTCGCTGTTCGCCATGCAGGAAATACCTCTGAATTCGTACGTATCCCGGTAACCCGGCTCAGCCATGCGAATGTCGGCCGCATGGATTTGTCTACAGGAAAGTATAGATATTGCATCCACAAGAGTGTCAATGTTGCGTGAACACACTCTCGGTATTGGCTACTCGTTCGATACTTTTGTCCCCCAAATGCCCGGATTGGACGTCACAAATTATTGAGGAAAAAATTCTCAACCTCCTATTTTTATATACAATATATGGGGAAAGAATATTTTGAACACGGCCCGAGTCAAAATTGTCGAGCCGCCTTCAACCCAAAAAAAATAAAGGGCTCCTTCCCTGAACGGAGATCGGGGATAGCGGATTATCGGGTACCTAAACGAGGGTACAATGTTTGGAATACCAATACGTTGGGGCCTTCGATGAACCTCCTGAATGGCAGAAACTGGACATTGTCACTCAAAGAAGGCCAATGCAGAGCGCAACTGAACCTGCGAAACCCCAGGTGGGCCTACTTCGAGCGCTCCCGCAGAACCTACTGCCCCTCCCCTTTCGGCCTAGTGTAGGCGCACTGTAGACCTTCTGGAGCCTCCATTCAGATTACTGTAGGCGCATTGTAGACCCTCCGGACCGTCCATTCAGCGCAAACGTATTTATTTCGTCATCGAACGGGTTACCGATCAGGCCCCAATGGAGTGTTAATGGAGAAGATATCGGATTTGGGCTCAAAGCAGGTTAGGTGGGGTCGAGGCAACGGACTTGAGATCGAAAGCAGGTTAAGGCCGTCTTCTAGTCTAGAATTTTGAAAAAATCGATTTTTTTTGCATATTTTCGATGTTTAGTATTTCAAGAATATACCCTCCAAAGGAAATTTGGAAATTCCAAATATTAACGGACGTCCAGGGGATTACGATCGGTCCTGAAAGTCACGCGTTCGCTCTCAGACGTGATGAACAGCGGATTCACCGCTCTGAACTCCGAACTTCTCATCATCAAAAAACATCAAAAGACTTCGATTTTGAAGAAGAAGGAGTATTTTATGGACCAGGAATCGCCGATTAACGAAATGTAAGTACATGTACCATTATATGACTTAGACTGCCTGAAACTGTACTCGAATCTTTAAACGCGTTTTTCTCGAAACTACTTTTTTCGAGACAGTTGACATGATATCTCAAGTTGTAATGAACCGATTTACTTGAAATTTTTTGTGGACCTTGTCTGTACACCCCTCTATCGCCCCTACCAGATTTATCGCGAAATTTTGTTACTAATAATTTTAAAAAAATCAACAATCGTGAAAAAAAACGGCAAAAAATGACCTTTTTTTTTAAACAGCCGCCATTTTGCGATTTTTTTTTTTGCCTGAGGTAGGGGCTATAATGATATTCTTACTAATTAAGAATCTATTTTTTTTTTTTTTTCAGATGACCAGGAGGGTTGGAATCAGGTCAACTAGGAGAGGCCGTTTTTTTTTCCACCCTCACTTTACTAGCTTGCATCTACCAGAATTATGGATTTTTTTTTTCGCCAATTTTTTTATACAATGTCAAAGGATGAATAAATATATGGTAAAAAGATAGATACGGAAATATTTTTTGTTTTTTTTTAATCGCATGTTGAAAAATCCCAAATTTTGGCCCTCTAGACTAGAAGACGGCCTTGAGGAGGCTTGAGTTCTACACGTTTCACTGAAACTGGGGGTTGAAAGAAAGTTTGGGAGAACTAACAGAGGCTACACTGCACCAAATGGAGGCCTCTTCATGCCACTGAATTCGACAAATGTCGTTTGGTACGTTCAACGAAGGTGGCTTGTGCATTACAAAAGAAATGGGTCCTGTGAGTGTTCAGAGGACGCTATAAATTTTGACTCGGGGGTACATCTGCGCTATGCTTTCAGCACATCTGACTCTTTCGAAGATGCTGCTCGAATCTGTTTTTAAACGAATCGTCGATTTTGGGCACAGGTCCTCGAAGTCGAAGGTTTTCAGGATCACCTTTCTACATGTACAAATATATTTGTGCGTATTTGTGTATCTGTATGTGGAGTGCTATCAGGGTTCCGACATTCGGCAAAACGAGGCAGTGACAATATATCATAACACGGATTTGCTAGACACGTGTGCATTTGCACTCACTAAATCTGGATTCAACGTATCAGCCGCATTAGCAGTAGAATGCCTCGGATGAGTGCAGACCAGGTGGTTCGAAGGGCTCCGAGTTTTCCACTTCATTCGCACGCCGTCGGGTCGATGCTGTGATAAAAAAAATGTAAAAGCGCAGAAAAAAAGATACGAAGATAAAAAAAATTACATTCGTCGGGGTTCATTGACTATAAATTTACACGTTCCTTGCATGCCCCTCTCTTCGTATCTCATGTGCAAGTGAGGCCTTTCTCTCTCTCTCTCTCTCTCTCTCTCTCTCTCTCTCTCTCTCTCTCTCTCTCTCTCTCTCTCTCTCGCTCTCGCTCTCGCTCTCGCTCTCGCTCTCGCTCTCGCTCTCGCTCTCGCTCTCGCTCTCGCTCTCGCTCTCGCTCTCGCTCTCGCTCTCTCTCTCTCTCTCTCTCTCTCTCTCTCTCTCTCTCTCTCTCTCTCTCTCTCTCTCTCTTTTGCGCTCTCTCTCTCTTTCGCTTTTCCGTTTCACCCGGAAAATGAAAACGTATCGATTTCAGTAGATTCGACCGGAAGTGACGCGTCCGATAATACGTTTCGCTGAGAACAACTCCGCGTGCAGAGGTAACCATCCGCACTCATGAACCTAGTTAATGACATTTTGTCAACGCTGCGGAATGAGAAGCGATGCAAAATTACCTTCTGCAACGACAAGTGCGATACCGTATATTATTTTACTTTCGCACCGTTTATTGTGAATAATAATTGTCACAATTATTATAATCGACAATCAATCAAATATATTCCAGTTTCCTTAATTGCCCGAATGTGTTTTTAATTTTTTACGAGAAACGGTATGCATGGGACCATTTGAATAGTAGTCTTAAACTTTTCCGGAAAAAAGCCTTACATGCAGGTAAAAATTGAAATAGAGTACAAATTAAAATCATATTTAATAATTAATATGTATACTAAGTTTGTAAATTAAGGCCTTAGGCCACTCTAGGATTTTCCAAAAATCGTCTTTTTTTTGTTATAAATGTACCTTAGTACCTATAAAATTATATTCCAAAAGATTATGGGTGTGAAAAATCTCTAAATACTCGATTTTCGAATTCTAGCGCAACCCCTATTGATTCATGGCGTGACTTTCTACTAACTTTAAACGCGTTCATCTCAAAACTACATTTTTCAAGTCGGCCGGACTCATAACTCAAACAAATTTCAACCGGTTCACTTGAAATTTTAACTGTATATTTAGAATTACATTTTCTGAGGCACTATAATTTTCTGAGGCGTTTTATACTTTTTGTTTTAGAAATGCGCCTCAGCCTCCTTATTCGCCTGACTTGAGTCCTTGTGACTTTTTCCTCTTCCCGAGATTGAAAACTCACCTCAATCAACGTCATTTTGGGACACTTGAAAACATTCAAACATCTATAATCGACCAGCTGAAGGCTAGTCCGGTATTGGAGTTCCAGGACTGCTATGAGGATTGGAAGAACCGTCACCAGCGCTGTATGGCTTCCCAAGGAAATTAATTTGAGACAATATTGAGTTCTAATTCTATTCGAATAAAAAACGTTACAACAAAACCAGTCTCATTACTTAATTTACACATTATACACAAGGTGTGTAAATTTAGTAATGAGAATGTACTTTTTCAACTTTTTTTATTCGAATATAATTACATTTCAATAATCTATCCCTCAAAATAACTTCCTTGGGAAGCCACGCAGCGCTGGAGATGGATTCCAATCTTCATAGCAGTACTGGAACTCGGATACTAGAATAGCCTTCAGCTGGTCGGTTATAGCCGTTTGAATGTGTATATATATAGAATTGTATTAATGAAAAAAAATTCTTTCGATATAAATTTCTTGCACCGTAGAAATGCCCAATGTCTATAATAAGAGACACATTTTATTGGCCACATATATTGGTTACAACTTGGATCTTATTATTTCCATAAAAACTTTAGCCTCGTATTCTTGTGAACTTGAACTGACATCTTCCGTAAAAAAAAATCGATTTTTTTATGCCGCTACATGTCTACCCTTAACTCGAAGGGCCACCGGAGCCAGACCACGACCGTCCACCCACCAGTGTCTGTAACTGTCGAATCGTTATATTTCCATGGCATTGAATATTGCAATTGAATAATAATATTAAATTACGGAAGAAAATAACGGTAATTTCGTTAGTCTTTCAATCCGAAGATTAGTGCAATTTCAATTGTTGATTGAGGAATTCCGCCAAACTTTGTCAATTGTCGATTTTTATCATGTATGATTTATGGCCTAAACGAATAAAGGGATTTTCGAATATCGCATCATCTAGTCACTCTCAGCTGGATACGAAGAATATGCATCTGTGTGTGTGTGTGCGTGTGTATACCGATGTCTACGTAAGCTCGTAAGCAGTTTTGCGTTCAGAATGCTTCATGGGAATCACCCCAGCATTTCCATGGTAACCGCCTTTCTCGATGAGCTTTGCTCTCCTCTCTCTCTCTCTTTCTCTTTCTCTCTCTCTCTCTCTCTCTCTCTCTCTCTCTCTCTCTCTCTCTCTCTCTCTCTCTCTCTCTCTCTCTCTCTCTCTCTCTTTCTGGTTGACTAATCCTTTCTCTCTCTCTTTCTCTCTCGTCTCCTCCCGGAAATCTCTCACAGGCCCTCGCAGCTCGTCTCGTCGTCGTTACCACACGCTGATTCGACGATTACGTGATTTTCGAGTGTCAAATTCTCTTCTCGGTCTCCGTACATACACACCGAGCCAAGTTTAATTTCATCCTCGTTACTTGTTTATCCAAAATCTCACGTTCCGTAAACCGGATTTTTTAAAAATTCTTCTCGACTGTTCGCACTTACGCGTTTCGCACTATTATTGACTCAAAAATTTTAATTGGGTTTAAAGTCAGTTAAAACATTCAATTTTAAAAGCATTGGGTCTATGCATAATTTCGTAGCAAAAACCAAGGTAATTTCAAACTCGAAATAATTACCAAAAAAAGCAATTTTAATTAACTCAATATGTTTGGTTCTGCTCAATGACTTCCAGATAAGATTTGAAAATTAAAGAGCCGCATTTTTGCGATCTTCATGGTCTGTCCGGAGAAAAGTTTCTGAATACATTGACACAATTCGTGGGATAATTATGGTGAATAACAAAATTGGGCATTCCGCGTTTTCATGCTGCGTACAAAAAACGGATCGAGGAGAAATTCTTAATAGTACATAAGCGTACAAATCTTTTTATTGTACTTATTTGTGCAATTTCTCGTCGCTAATGCCTTCCGGCGTCTCGCCATTGCGGAAATAAACGGATATATATAGGGTGGCCCTAAAATTGACGTGTAAAAGGAAAATATACATGCCTCGTATCAATACTTATCCGAATCACCCCCATGTAATCGTATGTTCTATGATCTTTTTTAGTTTTCGAGAAAAAAGCATTAAACATTCTTTTCGTGTTTTCCTGTTGTATATGTTTTTATTTATTTTTCTCTTTTGTGATTGTACTTTCCTCTTAGAAGACTTCAAACTTTATTGAGAGTCTTTTAGACTAGTGTAAGTATTTTTTTTATCATCTGCAGCTTAGTGACTGATCATCTTTATTTTTTTTCAACTTTTGACCAAAATCTAAAACATCTGCAGGAGTGTTCAGTTAGCCATGCATTTATTGGTCAACAGTACATTTCATAACGATAACGTAAGAAAAAAAAAACATCCCGAGGAAAGTACATATCCAAAAGCGAAAAATAAAAAATGCTTCCCGAGTCAACATTTATAGCCTCCTCAGGACACTCGCAGGACCCATTTCTTTTGTAATGCACAAGCCGCGAGCCTCCGTTGAACCTACCAAACCCTATTTGTCGAGTTCAGTGCCATGAAGAGGCCTCCATTTGGTCCAGGGTAGCCTCTGTTCGTCCTCCCAAACCTTTCGACCCCCAGTTACAGTAAAACGCACAGAACACAGGCGCTCTTAACCTGCTTTCGATCTCAAGTTCATTGCCTCGACCCCACCTATCTTGCTATGAGCCCAAATTAGATATCTCCTCCATCAACACTCCACTGTGGCCTGATCGGTAACCAGCTCGATAATGAAATAAATACGTTTTCGCTGAACGGAGGATCCGGAGGGTCTACGGTGTGCCTACAGTAGGCTGAATGGAGGCTCCAGAAGGTCTATAGTGCGCCTACAGTAAGCCGAAATAGGGGCCCGTAGGTCCTGCGGGAGCGCTCGAAGTAGGCCTACCTGGGATTTCGCAGGTTCAGTTGCGCTCTGCATTGGTCTCCTTTGAGTGACGATGTCCAGTTTCTGTCATTCGGGAGGTTTATCGGAGGCCCTAACGTATTGGTATTCGAAACATTGTACCCTCGTTTAGGTAGCCGATAATCCTGTATCGCCGATCTCTGGTCGGGGAAAGAGGCTTTTATTTTGCGGCTCGAACGCGGCTCGAAAATTTTGACTCGGGTTTGTTCTCGAAAACAAGAAAAAAATGTAGAACTTACATGGGGGGGGGGGGGGGGTGAGGCATCTGGATTTTCCTAATAGACGTCACTTTTTCGGCCACCCTGTGTATATATATACAGGGTGAGGCACATAAAGTGTTACAGAGCAATAGCACTCAAACTATTGATCATATCCAAAAATGTTTCAGACAAAAGTTTCAGTGTTCGAGAAGGCCGTCATACTGGACCACCCTATTTTTTTATCGGTGGAGGCGCTGAAGCTACGTCAAGGTCAACTCCACTTTTTTAAATGGAACCATGTATTTTTTTTCGATGACATTATTACCGATTTCAAGACGAATTCAGCGACCTACAACACAAGGTCATTCTAGTCATGCAAAGTATGAAAATAGTCGAAAAATCGAAAAATATCGGAATAATCACTTTCAAAGGATCCACTAACCTTGGTTTGGGTCTACCTACAGAAGATGCTCGAAGTGATGACCCTCGACTTGCAAGCACTTGTTAATTCGCTGATGAAAAGACCGTCTAACTTGAGCCAACATTTGTGGTGTAATTTCGGTACATGCTCGGCGTATTCTTCTTTTCATGTCGTCAGGCGCGGTAGGTGCTACTGCCATTACGCGTTCTTTGACAAAACCCCATAAAAAGTTCATTTTCGCGATCCGATGTATTCACATTAGAAGGTAATGCATGTACTAACTGATATGTCAACAGAAAATGCGTACTTGCTGCCGATAAGAAACATTGATATCGTAAGAAATGAAAACAGCGATCAAACAAGTGTTTACAAGTCGAGGGTCATCAGTCCGAGCATCTTCTGTAAGTAGACCCAAACCAAGGTTAGTGGATCCTTTGAAAGTGATTATTCCGATATTTTTCGATTTTTCGACTATTTTCATACTTTGCGTGACTAGAATGACCTTGTGTTGTAGGTCGCTGAATTCGTCTTAAAATCGGTAATAATGTCATCGAAAAAAAAAAAATACATGGTTCCATTTAAAAAAGTGGAGTTGACCTTGACGTAGTTTCAGCGCCTCCACCGATAAAAAAAATAGGGTGGTCCAATATGACGGCCTTCTGGAATACTGAAACTTTTGTCTGAAACATTTTTGGATATGATCAATAGTTTGAGTGCTATTGCTCTGTAACACTTTATGTGCCTCACCCTGTATATATATATATGAAATGAAAAGAAAGGAAAGAAAAGCACAAGGGAAAAAGAAGAGACAAGATTTTCCAAGTTGAGTAATCACGAAACAGTGCGGTTGGATGCGCGCAACATAGTGGTACAGCGAGTATTACACAAGGAAGGACGTGGAAGGAATGGGTAAAAAGTGCAAGATATACAGAGACTCCAAGCTAGAGAGAGAGAGAGAGAGAGAGAGAGAGAAAGGCTTGAAGGGCGTGGCACATGAAAGAGAGAAACGCGAACAGTCTCTACGTTGAGAAAGGAGAGACAAAATAAGTGTCGAGCGGCGAAGGTAGAAAACGGATACCTGCCAACTTTATAATGGAAAGTCTAGTCTGGTATGCCTATTGTGCAGAGAACGAGGGAGTGCGATACAATTCTGTATCTCTTTGTATACTCTTATCGCATTTTATACGCTGCTTATACGTATTACGTACTTGAGGAAGAAGACGCTTGGATAGTTGGGACGACGACGAGGATGCGCAGCAATTGTTTCGAGCAAATTAGAGAATCCTTTTCCTGTATGTATGCCTTAGTAGTTTGTGTTTTTCGGCTCTGTATAACTGAGTCTGCTGTCCCAGATAGATTGCCATATACTTATATGTATGGTAGGGCATTCAAAGGTTTACAGAGCAATAGCACTCAAACTGTAGGTGATATCTAAAAAAGTTTCAGATGAAAGTTGTATTATTCGAGAAGGACGTTTTACGGGACCATCATATTTTTTTTTCGGTGGAAGAACCAAAGCTACGTCGAGGTTAACTAGACTTTTTTTTTATCGAAGCATGCATTTTTTTATGACATCATTACTGACATTGAGACGAGTTCACTGGCCTACAATAAAAGTTCATTAGCGAACAATGAATTATCGAAATAAATGAAAACATTTCCTTGAGCAAGCAAACATGGCTAACGATCTGAAAGTAAGAATGAGCCAAGCATGTGTCCAAATTACACCACAAATGCTGATTGAAGTAAGACGATCTTTTCATCAGAGAATAAACAAGCGTTCGCAAGTTGAGGGTCAGGTTGACCCAAACCAAGGTTTGTAAATCGTTTAAAAGTGATTATTTCGATTTGATTCGATTTTTCGATTATTTTCATACTTTGCGTGACTAGATTGACCTTGTATTGTAGGTCACTGAACTCGTCTCAACGTTAGTAATGATGTCATGAAAAAAATAGGTTATTCGATTTAAAAAAGTAGAGTTGATCTTGACGTCGTCTTGGCGCCTGCGCCGAAGAAAAAAATACGATGGTCCCGTATGACGTCCTTCTCGAACAATACAACTTTTGTATGAAACTTTTTTAGATATCACAAATACTTTGAGTGTTATCGTTCGGTAACACTTTATATGTCCCACCCTGTAGATCGTGACCAATAACCAGTAGCCCTGTATATATGTACAGGGTGATTCACAACTATAAGGGTCCTCTTTGTGAGCATATAAGGTGTGTCATAGCGAGCAAAACCCTTTTATTTTTAATGTTACGCGATCAAAATCAGCCGAGATATTTACGTTCAAAGTCCAAGTAGTAAACAATGGCTCGACCAAATCGAACCCGAAACAATGTATCGAGCGCGGGTGTGAATTCACTTCAGACAAGTGAATTTTTTTTTTCGTAAAATTTGTTTTTTTTTTCGCTAAAAAGTAACGATCGCGTAGACTCGCTTTGCAAATTGATAATATGATTCAATAATTTTCGTTTATAATTTAATACTTTAATTGCACAACAATCATATCACAGACATTTGCACTCAACAATCTGACTTTACGTTTCACGGTTTTTTTTTTCATTAATTGAGGTTGTAGATCCCTGCTAAAGATGAGAAAAATCATTTGAGTGATTTTCGTACCCTAAGTCAGCGAAAGAAAATGTGAACAATTAGAGAAAAGTTATCTTTCGTTGACTTCCAACGATGCAAACTTCAGCATCATAATATCTCGGCCAATTTTCATCGTATGACATTAAAAAAACGTTTTGTTTACATATACATACCCTATATGCTCACCAAGGGACCTCTAATAGTTGTGAATCACTCGGTATATATATATATCCTTTCCCTATAGGTATGTGTGTGTGTGTGTGTGCAAAGTCTCAACCTCAGCTCATACAGTCTCGTGGATTCTTAAACAACCCTTCCTCTCTTTCTCTCTTTCTTTCACCCTTATACCTTCTGTCGCACAATTATTAATGTCCGTCTGGGGTTTTAAACTGACGGTCTCATTGCACGCCCCAAGACACTTTCACGATTAGGCTCTCTCGTTGTCGTCAAAGCCCCCCCCCCCCCCCCCCCCCCCGCAAGCAGCCTCTTGTTCCATCGTTCTCTGAAACCCAAACACACACACACCCACACACACATTTGCGTCACAAGATTCGCCTCCTTCTTCCCTTTCCCTTCTTCCACGGATTTAATACTTAATGCCTATACCGGATCGACGATCACGCTGCAGTCCAATCAAGAGAATTGAGACTCCCGCGTCGCTCCTTTCGTTCGGTAATAATTGATGTCAAACGTGCACATATTGTGGCTGGTCTTGGAGTTTGCAGCGTTGCAATTCAACGAAAAGTCTTTTTCATTTTTTCGTTTTCTCATTTTTATTATTCTACAAAACGTTTTTTTGCATATTTAAATTCTAGATCTCTAAATGAGCAACTTAAAAAATCATTGAGGGATTTTTGTAACGAATATTTGCCAAAATGAATTCGCGTGATTGAAGAGTCAATCTCATACATATGGATACAATTTGAATATGGATTTTGTATTATTCGAGAATCGAACTGACGATGATAACCGGAGGGTCTGAATGATTAATTAGTCGATTGAAGCGACTATTCAGGTGCTTGCGAACGGCTTCGTGACTTTTTGGAATTCTCGCTTGCGGCAGTAAATTCTCGGCGATTGTTCGGGCTCGTAGTACGATACGATGCGATGAAAGAAGAAAAAATCTCGATTGTTCGGGTGGAATTTTTATTATTGTATTAGATAAGTCGGAGGTAGCACATGGAACAATTTTCTCATTAGTGTGTAATTGCAATTTTCAATAGTTGTCCTATATGAGATTTAGGGTAGTGCAAGCACGTACTTGCAGTTCGCTGCTTAATATTTTTGTTATGTTACTGAGATATTGGACACAGGCGTGTACGTTTGAAAAGTGGAGAAAATTGACCAGGTATTTAGGCTTTGAAATCAAGTGGTTTTTAAACAGCGGTCTGCACAGAAAATTGCATCTACCACGTTTATAAATATTTCCCAATGGATAAATTCTAAAAGATACTTAAAACTGTATTCTTTTATTAAAAAAAAAAATAGAAATCGTGCATACGTTTTTTCAGAAAAAATTCACGAAAATTCCTCTTTTTTCTAGTGTAGGAGTAAGGTGTAATCCGTTAATTCGATTTCATGTCGTAGTTTAATTTGAATTAAATGTACTCATAATTTATTTCATCACCATATCATCCATGGTTGTTGCATTTACATGTATGTTTAAGTTAAGAAAGTTTTATTATTTTCTTTTCGTACAAAAAAATAATAGTCAGTTAGTAGGGCCATCTCCCCCGGATTTACCTTAAACTAATTATTATTTTAAATACGTTAACCAAAAAAAAAAAATGGCGCCCCTCGTTCACTCGTTTGGCTTCCTTTTCCAATTTCAACGTAATTCGAAAACTTTACTCTGATTGCCTTGAACTCAAACCAACATTGACTTTCGTCGATTTTAATTATTTGTTCTTGATCACAAATCATTTTTTTCCCCGTCTGACTTACGGAGAATTGTTCCATTATCGTAATAGTCGAATGAAGCGCAATTTCGACTTGAGTGCGCGTTAACTACGCTCTTAACGCGAGAATAGAGTCGCTTGGATGGAGCTATTTTCGCGGTACGGGACTGGAAATTTCTCGTCTCGGGGCTGAAGATGGTTGATGTCTACGAATAAAGTGCATTCAGTAGTCTATCTCGGTATTCAGTCAGACCGCTTTCAACGTCGTGCACTCTGCCGGGCCTTCTATGCGTATCTCTTTCTCTCTTTCGCTGCCTCCCCAGTTCGTTCCATTTCTCTCTTCTGGCCAATCGACCCGCGGATATCACAAGGCCATAGCCGATAAGATCTCGAGATCGAGTCTAAGCGTTCTCCAAGGTTTAGGGGAGCCTTGGCCTCGCGTGTTGCGCCAAGTTTTCGCCTCAAAGGACTCTCTATCGGTATCCCCTAAGGACTCTCTTGCACCAGGCACCATTCTCTTTACGATACCTGCCTTTGGTGGCCCTCGCCTCGTAAACCACCCACATGTGGATTTATACCTGTATATCCACCTATACCAGAGCCTCATATTCCGACTTTATACGCGATCGCGTCCGGCTGCCGTACTGTGCGAAAAGTCACGTTATGCCGTACGAAAAAAGCCATGGAACTCACTCCGAGCTTTCAAACGAGAATTTTGGGGCCCGCATCCTAACGTTCCATCGCCCACACACGGAAAATTATTCTCGTAAAAAAGACATCGAAGCTCGTAAGCGGAATGAAAAAAACCAAAATAGGAATGTATACCGTGAAACTTCAGTCATACGTTTTCCAAGGTGTACAGGAACCATGGCGTAAAGAATAACGTAGATGTGAAATACAGTATGTATCTGAAAGTCTTTAACGTTTGGAAATGACGATTGGTGCATAATTCGCAATTTTTTTTTAATAGCAGTACCTCTATTATGCCAATGTTTGGTTTCCCAATTGAACATTTGATTGGTAGTAATGAAGTAATGAGCCAACGAAAATTTCGCGATTCTTGTTTAGAATTTTAATTTAATGCGAGTTGGTATTGGGATGTTGAATAAGTTCTCGCTATTTTTTCGTGAAACTTGATGCTTTATTTTTAAAAATTAGTAAAAAAAAAACATGTCACTGAAAGTATTGTCCATCGCTAGGCACTACTTTTTTTTTCATCTTTTTGGCAGCATTTTAATGCTACGTCGGAAAAACGACACGTCTTTTTAGGCTATCCCAGAGTTAACCCAATTTTTGGCACCTTCGTAAGAATGAAAGTGCGGCTCAGCTAGGCCATGTGCCGTCGAAGTGATAATCGGAAGGGGCAATGTTTGGTGAACATGGCGGGTGGGGTAGAACTTCCTATTTAAGGCCTTCGGCCACTGCAGGATTTTCCAAAAATCGATTTTTTTTGTTAAAAATGTACCTTAGTACCTATAAAATTATATTCCAAAAGATGATGGGGGTGAAAAATGTCTAAGTACTCGATTTTCGAATTCTAGCGCAACCACCCTTTATTCATGTTGTGACTTTCTATTAACTTTAAACGCGTTTATCTCAAAACTACATTTTTCAAGTCGGCCGGACTCATAACTCAAACAAATTTCAACCGATTCACTTGAAATTTTAACTGTATATTAAAAATTACATTTTCTGAGGCACTACGTAAGATTTTTAAATTATATTGCATAGTTCCTTTTTTTATAAACAATTTTCTGACGATTTTCTCATGGCATTTTATACTTTTTGTTTTAGAAATAAAGGAGTCATCGGAAAAATGCTGCAAGGTCGTCATTTTGACATGTATCGCTGTGAAAAAATAATTTTGTATAGTCAATTACGTGTATAATAAAACCGCTATTTTGTCATTCCGATTTATTTTATGGTTTCGCTGAAAAAAATTACAGAATGTGCCCTTTTTTGGCCTGTAGAGTGGCCTAAGGCCTAAAGCGTTTCCAAGTAGGTTTTCACCAGTTTTTCAATATGTGGCCGAGCGTTGTCATGCCGCTCATACAGCGGCCGTTTTTTCTTCAATGCTCGGCTCAAACGCAACAATTGTAGTCGATAGCGATCTCCCGTGATGGTTTCGTTCGATTTGTGCAGCTCATAATAAACTACACCCAGTTGATCCCACCAAATGCAGAGCAGAAGCTTAGGACCATGGATATTCGGCTTTGCCGACGATGTTGATGCATGGCCGGGCTTACTCCACGATTTTCTATGCTTAGGATCATCGTAGTGTATCCATTTTTCATCGCCCGTCATGAAACGATGCAAAAAACCGTTCCTTGTCTGCTGTTGAAGCAGCTGTTCTCACGTGAAAAGACGCCGTTTGACGTATCTCGGCTTCAACTCGCACGGGACCCAATGACCTTGCTTTTGAATCATTCCTAATGCTTTCAAACGTTTCGAAACTGTTGTGTGAGCAACTCCTAATGATTCTGCAAGTTCAACTAGCATCTGACATGAGTCTTTGTGAAGTAATGCC
Organism: Ophion ventricosus; assembly: GCA_963932345.1. NCBI lineage: Eukaryota > Metazoa > Arthropoda > Insecta > Hymenoptera > Ichneumonidae > Ophion > Ophion ventricosus. The sequence continues at coordinate 25,633,523 of OZ010715.1, read as the reverse complement.
TGCAATTCTTCGTCTTCAAACTTTTTCGGTGCGCCAGAGCGTTCTTTATCTTCAACATCAAAATCATTATTTTTGAAGCGTCTAAACCAATCTCTGCATGTTTTTTCCGACAGAACATGGTCGGCGTAAATCTCAACAAGAATTCTGTGTGCTTCAGCTGCATTTTTTTTTTAAAAACAAAGTAGCGCAGTAAAATTTCCCGTAAATACTCTTTTTTGGCACGAAATTTGACATGTTTAACACTATCAAAAAAAAAGTTGTTTACACTTAGGCGACATTACGTACGCTGAATTTCAAGGTTGCTTATAGTATTTTTTTTATAGATGCGTTCACATCTTAAACTACGCGCAGGCAGTTCTGGTAACGCCATCTGATGGAAAACAGCAAGAACTTATTCAGCGTCCCAATCACGCTAAAGCTTTGACGTTTTAGGCCGGTACCAGGTGTACAAGTATGAAATGCGGATTAAAAAAAAAACACGTGAAATTCGGAAGAATGATAAAAAGTGCTTTATTCAAAGTATGCTCCATCGCTTGTTATACATTTTTCCCATCTTTCGGGCAATTTGTGAATACCACGCCAGTAAAAATCTTCCCCTTTTGCTGCGAACCATCCGTGATCCATCGATGCGAACAAGTGGTAATCGGAAGGAGCCAAGTTTGGTGAGTAAGCCGCATGGGGTAGAACTTCCCAGCTGAGTGCTTCCAACGTGTCGCGAACCGGTTTTGCCGTATGTGATGGAGCATTGTCATGAAAAAAAATGACTTTCTGTTGCCTCTTTCGGTATTCTGGCCTTTTTTCAAGCAGCGAACAGTTCAAATCAGTCAATTGTTGTTGCTAACGTTTAGTATTAACCGTTTCCCCAGGTTTTAACACCTCATAATAGACCACGCCGCTCTGGTCCCACCAAACACAGAGCATCGTCTTTCTGCCAAAGCGATTCGGTCTTGCGGTCGATGTGGATGGTGCGCCTGGGTCTACCCATGATTTTTTGCGCTTGGGATTCTCAAAATAAATCCACTTTTCATCCCCTGTAACTATACGGTGCAAAAACGACTTCCTTTTGTACCGAGCGAGCAAAATGTCACATGTGTTTTTGCGCTTTTTCATTTGCCTGTCGTTCAACTCATGTGGTACCCATCTACCGGTCTTCTGAATCTTTCCCATCTCTCGTAGCCGATTGGAAACAGCCTGTTGACCAACGCCCAATTGCTCGGCGAGTTGTTTTTGTGTTTGCGAATCATCTTCGTCCAACAATGCTTGCAATTCCACATCTTCGTATTTTTTTGGCGATTTTCCATGTTCCTTGTCTGCAATATCGAAGTCACCACTTTTGAAACGCCGAAACCATCGTTCACACGTATCTTGCGATGGAGCATGTTCACCATAAGCTTCTCGAAGTAATCGGTATGATTCAGCAGCAGTTTTATTCAAATGAAAACAAAAAATTAATGCTGTCCGCGAATGCTCTTTGTTCGGTATAAATTTCGACATATTGAACACAACAACACAACACTATGCACACACTCTTCCAATTTATCACTCGTGCGCGTCTGACACTTGTTGATGACACAACAAAATGGCGCAGTGTCAAATCTTTATAGCACAAACTGCATTGGTGCACCGTCTGTTGTCTGAAATCCGCATTTCATACTTGTACACCTGGTAAATAACAGACATGTTCGTATTAATAAGGGACACGTAAGCACAGTTAGGTACATGCATACATAGTACGATCCCAGAGTTTTACAGAGGAAAAAATCAAGGTACGGGTTGTAAAAACTGTTTTATACTTGTCTATTTTTTGTGTCACAGAGCACTTATTACCGTATAACTTAGAAAAAATGTACCTTAAAACAGATGCCAGGGAACAAAATTAATAACGTATAAGCGCGAGAAATGTATAAGTAGAAAACAGAAATAAAAGTGTATTACATTCTTTATAGACGGAATTTGCCGGGGCTAGAGGAATTTGACGTGTAAATGATAAAAGCGTAAGCAAAAACGTATGAACAAGGTTTCATTGTAATTCGCGTTGATGACGACGCTTTGGTCTTTTACCTTAATATATGTATATTGTCTATTATACATTTCTCAGTCGTTGAGATCCTACGTATTTTTCGTACCCGATCCTTTTATTGGCTCTTTCGGACTCCTTTCTTGTCTTATACTACCCGATGAAACCAAATCACAGATTTATCAGGAATAAATAAAATATTTAGTTATTAGACGATATTAAAACGATCTTTATTTAAATGAATAAATATATTTAAAATAAATCATTTCAATAATGGGATGCAATAGGAAAAAGTCCATTTCACGAGAAATCTAGTTAATTCAAATTAAAAAAAAATCAAATAGACACATCTAGTTAATGTCAAAAGGATTTTTCTGTCAGTGTACAGAAACACTTGAAAGAAATCTTCACTTTTTTCATTGGTGTTGGCCAGGATTCGAATCCGAGCGTGGAAGCATTGGGCAGCACAGCTCACTCAATGTGAACGCTTTAATATCGATAGACGTGGATGTGCAATGGTATACGAGATAGGAATGTATAGTCGGGGCTCGTTTCGCACAAGTGAGAGCAAGCTAGTGGATCCTGTTACAAATTCGGAAAGAATCTGCAATTTAATTACTTCGCTAAAGCGCCTGAGGGTACGGAGAGCCTGAATCGTTCGCTGAGACAGAGCGAGTTAGAAAACTCCGGAGCGAAGAAGATATATATATATATATAGGAGGTGGACGAGTTTCGCAAGCTGACGTTTCTGGAATACATTATTATATTCACCAGCTGGCGTCTTTTCTGACTGCTTACAGGCGAGCTTTGTCGTCCGCTAAACTGCAAGAAGAAGGAACTCTGCCTGCTCGAGGACACCTTCACGGCAGTATGCGTCTCGAAGAAGGAACTTCACAAGGCCGGGTGAGTTTTCTCATTCACTTATTGCAATATCAATAAAAGGATAATTTGCACTGTCGCACGTGACGCGACCTGAATCCACTTTCACGTAATTCTACACTTAAAGAAGGGGCGGTGGTGAATTGTGGTCTTGGAAGTTGCATCTTGTGGAATGCAACGAAAGTTCTTTTCCAATTTTTCTACATCTCTATTTCTTTTATTAGTCGCGAAGTTTTTTTTTATCGATTCTACTTGTGGATCGCTGATAATGATCATGAAAAATAAGTTTGAGGGATCTAGGTAGCGTGAAAATACAAAAAAAAAAAAATTGCCAATTGAAACGGATTAGTCTTCGTTGCATTCCAACGATGCAAGCTTCGGCAATGTGCGAAATTACCTCACGATAAATGTAGAAAAGCAAGATGTAGAAAAAAAAGTTCGATTTTGGAGCAAAAAACAACTTTAATGATTTGTTATTAACAAATGGATGGACGTATGAAAAAATCAACCGGTTGTACGATAGAAAATATTATAAACTATGCTCTGTTCGAATTAAAAATGAATCGGCCGAACGGATTTTGCGATACGACGTTTCATGAAACGTAATTTCAGGATAAATTTTAATTTTTACAAGCACCTTCGTTGTAAATTAAAGTTACGATCCTAGGCTATAAAAGTATGCAATAAAAAACCTTATTTTTCAAATTTCGTACTTACGCAGGCCTCTCTAGAAATATGATTGCCTTTGTGAAAAAAAAAAAATAATTGACTTTCGTGTATCCTCAATGCGTCTTAAAATAACAAAAATTTACTCTAACTGGATAATTTGGCTGCTGAAACAATTAAACGTTTGTTCAAAGCATATTTTATTATCATCAACAGTTTTGAAGATTCTCGAGTGGGTGGACTTAAATACAAAACTCTGTCAATATATATCTATATTCATACGTGGATGCAAAGTCCACACAGTCTGCACACCACATGCCGCTACCTTATTCCGACCACCTCTCCCATCGAAGCGCATTTCCATTATTACTTCAATCACTTGAAAAAAAAAAACGCCAAAAATTTCGACTCGGTCTGTGTCCCTTGTTCTTTCGTTTTAATTTTGTTTTGTTCGAAATGAACATTTTTTGTTTGTCGAATGAATTTTCGGTTGTGCCTAAAGAGAGGGAATAATCGAGAATTTTCATGTTATATCCTTATCGCAGTGACATTGTCATACCGAAATCGCGAGCTGTACAGCAGAGAAGGATGCGGCCAGTGTCCACGGTCGATGGGGAGGACGACGACGCGTTTTTCGATTCCGAGGATGACGACGAGGATCAGGACGAATCCAAGTGAGTCCTTCGTACACCGGTTCCTCCTTCGTATCGAAAATATCCGTTGCATATTCATTTCATTTTTTCCATTTTCATCGTCTTAGCTAAATGAATTTTGGTACGTCATTTTCGTACTTTTCATTATTATTATTTATTTAATCGTAAGTCTCGGAACGACGATCTCTTGAAATAATATCCATTATAGTAACACAATATTCAATATATTGGGTGAAGTAAAAAGTTCTGAGCGTTTTCCGCTAGATGTCTTTAGTGAGCCATATCTCACGATGTATACATCGCATCGGGTCATACTATACGGCGATTTGAAGGTGACATTACGCTTCAAAAAAAGTTCTTTGACAGTTTTGTGTTTGGTGAAGCCAGTTGTGTGTTACAGCGTTCCAAAATGGAGGTAAAAAAAAAAGAAAATTCGATACATTCTTCAATACCACTACGACCAAGATGAAAAGGCGGAGCAGGCCGCCAAAAACATTTGTGCTGTTTATGGAGCCAATACAGTATCGAATGCAACAGCAAAGCGGTGGTTCCAACGATTCAGTTCTGGTAATATGGACGTCGAAGATGAGGCACGCTCTGGTAGGCCAATCGTCGAAAATGTCGATAAAATCATGGAAATCGTCGAGTCGGACCGGCATGTGAGCACTTATTCCATTGTCCAGGAACTGAAGATTAGCCAGAAAACCGTTTGGAACCATTTGCATAAGGCTGGTTTCAAGAAGAAGCTCGATGTATGGGTGCCACACGAAATGACGCAAAAGAACCTTTTGGGCCGAATTGATGCCTGCGATACTTTGCTGAAACGTAACGAAATCGACCCATTTTTGAAGCAGATGGTGACTGGCGATGAAAAATGGGTCCCATACGAGAACAACAGCCGATAAAGATCGTGGTCCAATCGCGGTGAACCGGCCCAAACGATCGCCAAACCCGGATTAACGGCCAAGAAGATTTTGTTGTGTGTTTGGTGGGATTGGAAGGGAATCTTCCACTATGAGCTGCTCTCATCGGGCTAAACACTCAATTCGGACCTCTACTGTCAACAATCGACCAGATTGAAGCAGGCGATCGACCAGAAGCGGCCAGAATAGGCCAATAGGAAGGGTGTTGTGTTCCATCAAGCAACGCCAGGCCGCAGACATCTTTAACGACGCGCCAGAAGCTCCGAGAGCTTGGATGGGAGGTTCTATCGCACCCGCCGTATAGTCCAGACCTGGCACCAAGCGATTATCACCTTTTCAAGCATTTGCAAAATTTTCTCGATGGTACAAAACTGGCCTCAAGAGAGGCTTGTGAAAATGAGCTGGTCAAGTTTTTTACCAACAGGGACGAGGGCTTCTTCAGTCGCGGAATTATGAAATTGCCTTCAATATGGACAAAAGTTATCGAACAAAAAGGGGCATATTTGATATAAATCGGATAATCCTAACTATGTTAATTTCATCGTCGAAATAAAGCGAAAAAACGCTCAGAACTTTTTACTTCATCTAATACAATATGAACGAATATGTGAAAGAAATAACTTGGACGGAAAATTTCAAAATTGCTAAAATAAAACATTTTTTAATTTAAACTTCATTGTATCAGTTATTTTTCAATTACAAAAAGTAAATCTGAAAGAGTGAAAAGCAAATAGATACGTTGAAAGTACGAAGCAAGAATTTAAAAAAAAACATTCCTTATTTAATTATTATAATATTAAACTAGTTTATTGATAAATTACATGAACTTTTGAAATTTGATTTTGAAAATTCAAATGAAAATTGGAAATTTGAAAATACAAAAGAATATAGAAAGTCACGAGCGGAGTTTTGAACCCGGAACCTCCGGCTTACTACGCAGGCCCGCTACCGTCTCGGTCAGCGAGCCCCTTAAATGAAGTTCAATACTTTCTAACATATAAATTGTGAAATAGTGAGGGTGATTTTTGAAGCGTTTGAGCTCGTGAATGGTTGACTATCTAGTCCTATGGTGGGGCCATAGCAACACCATGAGGTAGTACTGCAACCATGAGTTGCCCCATCCCCAACTTCATTTCCCAAATGTGGCACTCCCCTTGTTAGTGCATCTCTACGCCCTTCAAGGAACATACCTTCCGAATTTCATTGAGATAAAAGCCAGGAATACGATTTTCTCATACAAAATTCAACACCCCGTTACACTCCTAATTAGGGGTTGTTTCAAAAAAATCCCAAAACATGCGTTTTATTATTTGTTTTGAAGAATATTTATACCAAGTTTCAAGTCGATACACTCAAGGAATACAATTTTCCATACAAACTTTTACACCCGATTTCACCCCTTTGGGAGTTGATTTTTTTTAAATCCATTTTAGTGCACCTCTACCCGTGCAGAAATATTGTCATGGTTACAGTCCTATTCGGACTAGGAGCCTGGTTTCTCAATCGGGATGGAATCGGACATCGGATCGGATCTGGGACTGAAATGTAACGCTCTTAAATTGGATTCCCGCCAGGATTCTAATTCGGAACTATTAAGGCGGGCAACCACTTTAGGAGACCGAAAATTAGATGATTTTTTGGATTTTTTTTATTGTGAAAAAAAAACGGAAATTTCCGCAACTCTGATAATAATTTATTCATATTTTTATATATCTCTGGTCATTTTTTCAAGTTATTTCATGCATTAATTAAGGTGTAATCCGCTGTGTCCCTTGGCGTGTCCTCTTCGTCGTTGTCGATTTGCGGGAATTGTGCAGCTCGCAATTCGCATCTGAAATAGTCCAACAAATTTTTATACATTCTTGAAATGTTTTTCAAGAACATGAACCTAAATTTTGAAAAAAAAAAAACGAGAATTGAATGTTGGAACGTGTTTGAAAACAAATAATCGATTTTTAGCATTTTTTTCCTAGCATTTTGCAATAATAAATATGATTTAAACAATCTGATCTTTCCAACTTTAGGTTCATGTTTTAATAAATTATATTATGTAAACGTGTTCCAAATTTGAAGATGATCCATCAATTAGTTTTTGAGTTATGATTCCCGCAAATTGAAAAAATGTTGTTTCGAGAAAAACACGTTTATAGTTTCACAAACGAAAAACTCAAAATCAAAAGTGTTTAATCAAATGATAAAGTGTCTTACCGATTACTCAGCGATTCCAGCACCATACCTTCCTCTTCCTCATGCAACTCATTTGAAGTTTGCATTTCCTCTTTACGAGCTTTTCGAGCTTCTTTTGTCTCTAATAAACTTTTTCTATTTTGCCGAGCCACGCGCATCTGATCCATTTGCTCGGCATATCCGTAGATCTGCCTGCCAACTATGATTTGTAGTTCATTCATAACCATGAGTAGTGCTGAATTACCTCGATTATTTTTTACCCAGAATGGAGATGTTTTGGAGCTAATCGTCAAACGGTCGAGTTTGAGTTTGTTTGGGTTATGAAAATCCAAACAAACAAACAAACTACCTAACTGAGCGCTCGTGGATACCTGAGCGCGCTTGGGAGTCGAGCGGAGAGTCTTTATCATTTATACGCATACCTTTAGAAGAAATCCGAATATCGTTTAGAAATTTTCAGGGTGTATTCTTAAGATATTTTGCTAACGATTTATGAAATAAAAAAAATTGATTTTTTGAAGCATCTAAAGTGGTTGCCCACCTTCAGGACTCTAGGCAGTATCCAAATAGAAACTTTGCATAGGATCCAGGCTAGAATCCCGAACTTCTAGAATAAGATCTAGTTCGACATCGCATCGGATCCCAGGGATGAATGTAAAAATCACCAGGAGATACCAATCCGTATCAGCTGGAGACGCTGGACGTTTCCTAAAATCACTTATTCAAGGATCTGAACAAGATTATGTAAAAATTGGCACTACGGTATAATTGTCGAAACTTATATATTTTAATAACAGAATTTCGAACAAAATTCTATACATTTAATAAAAAATTTTGAAAAAACAATATACAAACCTTGAAAGACTTATGTTTCCTGGAGAAAAGTGACATATGTTATTTATTCTAAGTAATTATATTTAAATTAAATGGAGATCGTACGAACTAAGAAAATATGTATTTAATTTTCTAAGAAAAATGTCTTTAATACGTATTTCAAATTCTTGCCACCACGTCTCCGCCTTGTGCTACCTTATGGGCGCCATCTGGATTCCAATGAGGGATACCCCTTCTAGGGAATCCGTATCATATCCCAATCGGGATCTGATCGGAACTTAGGTATCCCTAAGAAATTGCTGCACGGGTACACGTCCTAAAGAAAACATCTTCCAAATTTCATGTTTCTATCTTCAGCAGCTTAGGCCGTGCGTTGTCTATATGTCAGTCAGTAATGGAACTGTTTTATATGTATAGATTATGTCTATCATTGAATAAGTTGGTGAGCATATATTATCTTGGGACGACACAAGTTTTCGTGCAAGGGCGCAACGATAGATTTCTTCCGAGGACAAAATGCCCGATAGTGGATTCTGTGCAATACGTGCATAATATGGGAAAGGGCAATATATAGGAGGAAATGAGGCCCATATCTGGCCTCAAGCATCCTCGGGCTATTCGCTTTCTCTCTCTCTTCTTCTCTGATATATATCCCAAAGACTATACAACGGCGTTCTCGAGTGCTCTACGACCTTTGTGCCTCAAGACTCATATATTTTTCTTACGTGCTCTCCTCGCCGGTGAAGAAGACGAAAAAAAAAAAGATGGCTACTCCAGTTTTACATTTGTCACACGGAAGTATACCTTCGGAGGCTAAAAAACAAGCAAAGCAGTGGGAGAAATCGTACGTCGTGAGTGAGAGAAAGGTGAGGATGAAGAAAAAAAAAAAAAGTGAAAGAGACAGAGGAAATCCCTCGCCCGGAAGCGCAATGCTTCCCGTGCTCTGTGTTGGTGACCCAAAATTCTTGCAAGGTTCCCCGGAGGCTACCGTGTTTTAGCGGGCTACCGGTTTCGATGCAACTGTACAAAAAAAACTACATAGACTCGCTCTGAAGCCACGATAAAAAAAAAACAACAACAACCCGAATTTTGCCACGCCGAGACGAGAAAACACGAGAATCTTTTGCCTGAAAAAAGAAAACTCAGTATGCTTGTAGTAAAGTTGTTTGTGTGAAAAAAAAAGCATTTTAAAAATGTTCATTCGGAGAACGAATTGTTTGATAAATGCTTTTTTCCTAAAAGCGTAAATATTCCGAGAAGCTATAAACTTATTATTACTTGTACTATTATTTTTGTTATTGTCATTATTCGTGTTTTTTTCTTGTTGTACTATTAGATCGATTGTATTTATAAAGTTGGAATGGACATATGAGGCATTCTTCATCAACTGGGCCACTTTTTTTTTCAATCTCTCAAATTTTTTTCAAAATCTGCCAGTTTGAAATATTAGTCAAAAGGAACGTCTGTGATTTTTTTTAGATTTTTTTAGGCGTCCGTTCAGGATTTTCAATTTTTCATTACGAACACTGTATCCGAAAAAATATTCATCAAACAAAAAAGAACATGAATAAAAACTTTTTTATTTTTTCCGCTATATTGAAAAAAATCAAAATCATAATTTTTCTGCAATGAGAACATTGAAATTTGGCAAAAAAATGAGAATAACATTTTTTTAAACCTAATAACACACTTTCGATTTCGGTACAAATTTTACAGAATGTCTGTCATTAGGTAAAGAGTCTGCGAAAAAATTTTCAGAATGGTACTTGCAATGGTTAGGATGAAAAAAAATAAAAACCCCGCGAAATCTCATAACCGCATATATGCGGTTATGAGATTTCGCAGGGTTTTTATTTTTTTTTCATCCTAACCATTAGTTAGGATGAAAAATAAAAACCCCCCGAAATCTCATAACCGCATATATGCGGTTATGAGATTTCGCAGGGTTTTTATTTTTTTTTCATCCTAACCATTAGGATGAAAAAGGATTAGGATGAAAAAAATTTAAACCCTGAGAAATCTCATAACCGCATATATGCGGTTATGAGATTTCGCAGGGTTTTTATTTTTTTTCATCCTAACCATTGCAGGTACCATTCTGAAAATTTTTTCGCAGACTCTTTACCCAATAACAGACATCCTGTAAAATTTGTACCGAAATCGAAAGTGTGTTATTAGGTTTAAAAAAATGTTATTCTCATTTTTTTGCCAAATTTCAATGTTCTCATTGCAGAAAAATTATGATTTTGATTTTTTTCGATAAAGCGGAAAAAATAAAAAAGTTTTTATTCTTGTTTTTTTTCTGTTTGATGAATATTTTTTCGGATACAGTGTTCGTAATGAAAAATTGAAAATCCTGAACGAACGCCTAAAAAAAACTAAAAAAAATCACAGACGTTCCTTTTGACTAATATTTCAAACTGGCAGATTTTGAAAAAAATTTTGAGAGGTTGAAAAAAAAAGTGGCCCAGTTGATGAAGAATGCCTCATATACAGGGTGGACCATTTAACGTGACCACCCTAAATATCTCCGTTGCCTTTAGAGTGACGAAAAAGATGTCAGGAGGTAATTTGATTGATTTCGAAGGGCTGATACGGAGGTGAAAAATTCAATTTTGTCAAGGTCATGTGATAGCAGCGCAGGCTCTTGTAATTCGTTTTCGCATGTTCGCCGGCGTCGTCGGTACATCATGGTAAACACGATCCTCACTTTACTTTGTTACTTTGGATGGATACACTTGTCTACTGATTCTAATATTGGCAGATGGTAAACATTCTTCACTCTACTACAGTTTTACTACGTTACAATGCCAGTATTTACAAACATCAGAAACATCTCCGACTATTGACGTTATTGTATCCGTTGGATAACCTGCGCCGCTATCACACCAGAAACTATTCGAAGGTCAAGAGACTCATTCATCCGACGTCTTCAAAAATGTGTCGAGGTTAACGACCATCACTTCGACCATTTGTTACAATAAATTTTCTGCACAAAAAATTCAATTACATTATTCGGATATTCTTATTGTCAACACCATTATGATTTCCCGTTTTTACACGTGTATTTTGGTGAAATATCATTTCAAGCCCATGATATCATAGGTCGTTGGATTCATCTGAATATCAGCTACAATGCCTTAATAAAAAAAAAAAAACATGTTCCCATTTGAAAAACCATTGATGACTTTGAGAACGCAAGAACTATGACCTTGACAAAAATGAATTTTTCACCACTGTATCGGCCCTTCGAAATCAATCAAATTACCTCCTGACATTTTTTTCGTCACTCTAAAGGCAACGAAGATATTTGGGGAGGTCACGTTAAAAGGTCCACCCTGTATATCGCAACCTTCGTGGCATTTTCAATTTGTTTGTCTACGGATTGCACGAATTGTTTGCAAATGTCCACGACCGCATGGTTTCGCTTTGCGCAAAAAGGGTTTGTGTCTCGGTAATTTACTGGCGGTTGCTTGGGTTGCAAAAAGTGTGAGTACGTATGAGCAACGCAGCAGCCTCGTTAATTTGATGTAAAAAAAAAAAAACACGGGGGAAAAGTTACAGGTTCACTCGTCGTCTGAGCGTTAATGACGCTTCCGGTGCGACGAAGGGTCTGCGTAAGGCTGCACACCGCGACCTCTTGACGCAATGTAGTGGCGTCTCGACTGAGTTAGGGGTCCCGTGATTTACGCACAGCCTCGACCTGCCTAGACTTCGCAATGACGATGGCGGTGAAATTTGTATCTTTGCAATGATGGAATTAAATATTTATTAAACAAACATTTCGGATAGTAATAAATATTTTTATAAATTTACTAGCTTTAGCCCGTGGCTTCGCTCACGTATACGTCGAAAAGTTTGGCGCGTGTGGACGTCGCGAATGGATTTTAGGATCATGTCGTATTGAAGGCTAAATACCAAGGTTATTGTGGAAAAAAAAAACATTTCCTACATATTTGAAATAAACCACGTTTTCTGTAAAGTTGAAATATGTTTATAGTCGAATTTCGATATATTTTTTTTAATGAGTGTATTGGGATGTCGAAATCGCAATTTTACAGACGATTAATACACAATCTTGCCAAGTTTGAGTTTTGATGAAAAATTATTGATAAACAATGAAGTTTTTACTTAAGGTAGTAGTCTCGCCAATGCATTTTTCTATAGATTCTTTATTTATTTTGAGGATCCGTTCAAGACATTATTAAGTGATTACCTGTAAAATTTCAAAAGGATTTACCGTCGTGTATTCAAGATATTGGCAATCAAAGATTGCACGGTTTTACAAGTGTTCTTATGCGGAGTAGTGGCAAATTTCACATTTTACGCAATAACTTTGAAACTTTTCTACAGATTTTTTTTTTTCAATCCTCAATTGCAGAGGTACATTTGACGAAGTGGGTAAAAAAAATCATGAATTTTGACCATCTTGTTTCGGAGATATAGCGATTGAAATTAAGCAATGTTTAGCGACGCTAGAGCCAAATATCACGACAAAAATTAGCTGGGCTTGCGACATTGCCACGATCTTCGCCCTACGCAGAGTATCAACGTATTAGTAGCCAGAATGAATAGTATGATACAAAAGTGAGGGTTAGGTTATGGAGGGTACGTTGTTATTTTTGGAACTCTAAACATTATATTAGGCGTTTTCATCATTACTTTATCAGGTTTTTCATCCCGATAAGATTTACAACCTACATTATAAGGATATTTCGCAATATTTCGAAGCTTTCATCGATTGAGCGGAGAATAAACTTTTCAACGTGGCTGTGGCGAGCCTACCACCTTAAACAAAATGCCGCAGTTGCTGTATTGTCAATCGATGTAGGTGGTTCTAGCAATTACGGTGATCTGAAATTAAAAATAAAACAATGTATTCGGTCTATGCGTAAGTCCGTAGCGAAAATCGAGTAGATTTCAAACGCAAAATATTTACAAAAAAAAAGCGATATTAATCAATTAATTATGTTCCATTCAATTCAGTGACAGTCCGCCATCTCTCCACGAACTCCATTATTCCTCTTTCATCAGAAGTCCTGAGATCTTTAGGCAAAGAAGTTATCCAAGTGGTTTTTGAATACGTCCAGGGAACTGAAGGTTTTATTACTCAAACTATTCTGTAGCGCCTGGAGCAAGTGATAGTGTGAAGGCGCAAGGTCCGGACTATATGGTGGGTGCACCAAAACATCCTTCCCAAGCCGCAATAACTTTTGCCAGGCCATCAGAGAAACGTGTCGTCTAGCGTTGTCCGGTAAGAACAGTACGCCCTTTCTGTTCGCCAATTTGGGCCGCTACCGATCGATTGCTCGCTTTAATTTGGCCAGTTGTAAGCTGTACTTGATCAAAACAGTCGTTTCGTTGGGTGGCAGCAGCTCATAGTAGACGATTTCTTTCCAATCCCGCCAGATACAGAGGCATGACCTTCTTCGAGTGTAATCCAGCCTGTGCGATCGTCTGAGCAGCCTCCCCGAGCTTCGACCATGATCTTTTTCGACTGACATTGTTTTAGACAATCCACTTTTCATCGCCGTTCATCATTTGCTTTAAAAATGGTTTGTTTCGATAGCGTTTGAGCAGCAAATTGCAAGCTGAAATTCGGTCCATTAAATTCTTTTCGCTCAGTTCGTGCGGCACCCAACACCAAGCTTGCTTACCATCCCAAGCTTTCGTAAATGTCTCGAAACAGTTGATTGTTCAATGCTGACGTTATGTCCGCTCTCTTCGCTCGTCGAATACCGACCGCAGTCGATTAAAGCCTTGATTTTATCGACATCAGTAGTGACTGGCATACCGGAGCAAGGAGCATCTTGGAGATCAAAATCTTCGCAACAAAATTTCGCAAATCACTTCCGACGCACACCTTCGCTTACGTTCACGGCGCATATATTTTTGTGAGTTTGCGACGCGTTTTTGCCTTTTCGAAAATAAAAAAGCGAAATGCATCGATAATACACGTTTTTTCCTTCCATTCTCAAAAGATAATTAAACTTCCTTTACGTTATGGATCTCAATGGATACTTTTTTAGCTTTCACTTAATATACGACACTTCAACGACATCTGTCGAAATTTCGCTACTGAATTATTATACAATTTTTAGTATAATAATAAAACTTTCGTATGACACCGGATACTTTCGTTAAATTTTGAAAATTACGAAAATGGCAAATTGTGAAAGAAAGTTTGTTTTTTTTCGAACAACAAAAAACTTCAATAATTTGTTAATTATCAATAAATGGATGAACATATGAAAAAAATTATCTGGTCACACGAAAGAAAATGTATGAGATTTTGAGATAACGTCTTGCACCGTTTCATAAAACATAGTTTCGAAAAAAAAAAAAACGCATAAGACAAAAGAATTTTTGCAAAATCTTCGCTGCGAATTAAAGTTAACTCTCTAGGCTATAAAACAACAATAAAAAAATCGTGTTTTTGAAATATCATGCTTACGCAGAACCCTTAAGAAGCTTCGAGGAACCGATAAATAAGAAACCGTAAATAAGTAATTGTATAAAAATGATGAATTGCCTCGTAGGATTGTGCTGGTAGCTGGGGCACTCGTGATGAATAAATCTCTCTCGAGACCACGCGAGCTCAAACGAGGCTTGAAAACCGCGAAAGCTCGTTCCACCCTCGTCAGACATTATCCCGACATCATATATATATATATATATATATATACGCACGCGTGTTACCGCTTGCAAGTAGTGCAAGTACGCGTCGGGTCAGACCCCCGCGCAATGTGCGAGCGTATACACGTTTCACATCACAATGGAAAATACCTCTGCTACTCTCGGCTGTCTTAACGAGCTTCGGGTATTTAAATGCCCGCCTCCAGTCCCTCCCCCCGTTCCAAACCACCAACTCGTTCGTTCATTGTTCATAACGTCGCTGTGGAGACTGGCGAAATGTAGTCAAAGCGCAGAACCGTGAGGCTCGAATAATTGCACTAATTGCCTTGAACAACAGCTTCGTTAAATTGTCGCGGATAATTCGTTGCGAAATAGCCAAAAATGTTTAACGACAAGGGACTATTGACTGAGGAATAAAGAGAATCGGGAAGAGGTTGATCCTACCTGATGACTGTCTTCGCGAAGAATGAAATGATGGCTGAAGGTCTGCAAGAGTGGGAAAAGACGTGCCCGTTGAAGAATAGGGGAGCAATCCATGGAAACAACCCTCCATTTGGAATGATACATTTACTAAAGTGTTGGTTATGAATTGCTGTTTTCATTGGCTGCTAGGTTAGGTTTCTAAGGGCACCTGAAGTAGCTGCGTTGGTTACGTAAAAATTAGCAGTTGGTATTATATTAGGTTAGATATTTTTATTTTACTTTTGGTCCGATTAGTCCTTTCGAGTTTGGTTTATTGCAATAAATAATTCATCTGAAACCATTATTCCGATCCCGAATCATTGTTCCAACGGGCTCCATATTTTCAGCTGGGCCGAAGTTTTTTTCAATCTTCGGGAGTTTTTTTTCAAGGGAGATGGTAAAAAAACCGGAAAAATATCCATCGTTACCGAGTATCCATCCATATATTATTTATTGGTACCTGGGCTACATGGATTTTTTATTTATTTTATTTTACAATAAATTATTTATATTCGTGTACATTCGTGTACCTTTTATAAAAATACTCATTTCCATGGTTTGCATATCATAATTGCCTTATGGTTTAATGGATCTGAAGGGCCCATGAAGATTACTGTAAATTAATGTTATAGTCAGTCGAGGCGGATTTTTTAATTTCCAAAAAAAAAACATAACCCTTTATATTACCGTGTGACGTTTCTGTAACAAATCACCTAAGTCTTCACAAAATCTCATATTGACATTTAATCCTTTTTTAAATCAATGCCACGCGACGGTTACAAACGTACAAATTTTTATTACAATTCATGCCAACTATTGTAATTGGCGTTAGTTGGATGAAACTTCGTTCGAAGTTCACTTGTCGCGAGATTGCAACAGTGTGGGTAAAGTTAGCGAAAATAAAAAAAAAAATATATATAAAAACAACAGAAAATACGAGTTTGTGCTATAAATGTAGTAGGTAAGTTTATAGTTCTAACTATTTTTTGTTGATAACGCATAGCGTTCAGTAATTAGTGATATCATTATTGAACGTAACATGTCTCCCACACTCCCTTTAATGCTTTATAACTAGCCTTCTCATTAAAATGTTCAAAAAACTAAATGAATAGGTTTTTTTTTATTTAATAAAACCCATCATAAAATCAACTATGTTTAAATTTTTACGTTCAATTATGAAGGGTTAAAGTAAAAACTTTTTTTTCTCGTAATATTTCGCGTTTTAAATGCTTATGGGAAATGGTCTAAATAGCATATTAAAAAAATGGCTCGACAGGCTATAAAAAATCTATTTCCGAAGATTCAAACAAGAATAGGATTAAAAAATATGAACAACAGTTTCGAGCTATCGTGCAGACCATCTCGATAAATGTAGTTTCGAGAAAAAAGCGTGTGTACCTATCTGCGCTCGCGCCAGTCCCTTCGCCCGTGTCACATTGACCCTCACAGATCCGCCCCTAATTGAAATTACGAAATAATTGTTTTTTAAAGACGCGTTAGAGTTAAGAGAATAATAAACAGTATAAAACTGATTTTTCAAACGCTGGAGATACGTAACGCCTCAATTCGAATTTATTTTTCGAAAATAGTCATTAAAATTTTTTTAGGAGAAACGTATCGCAAAGGACTTTTGTCGCATAGTTTACTTATGTTACCATTCGATGCAGGTCACTTCGTAATGGCACCTGACTTGCCCTGTTGGGTTCAAGGCCTCCCTTACACACTCTCACTCGTTTCCGGTAATTTGCGAACCTCACACTCAGCTGTCTTCGCCACCTCTTTATCACCGACCCACTTCTTATATAGGCTGAATCTATTCTATTTTTACATTGAGTTCCGAACCGCCAACCTTGCGGAGTAATCATTCCGAAAAGTCCATTAATTCCGAGGCGGATTTCCATTTAAGAACGGAATGTCAGTACGGAGTTCAACCAGTAGTGCACGCTCTTTTCACCGACTTGATATATATATATATATATTTGTCGACCGATATGTGTATCGGTAGACGAGTGCAGCATTGTTCAATGTTCACCAACGAACAATGAGTGCTTCGCGAGTACGAAACGTGCTGTCCTCGTATTCTCTTTTGCACAAGCATTATGTTTTGCTCGCAACCCACGCCAGATACGTTCGTACACGTCGAGATTATGTATCAATAGTTCCACATAATTCCCGGAGATTTTCAAGTCCCCAGTGCATGTCCAGACCGCTCGAGAATTTCATTGAACAAGTAGGAAATACACGTGGACGTAAATGCAGAAACGGGGATGATCCATGTGCGAATATTCGGATATAGTCGACCGCTACTTAAACGCAGATCTACTATGTGCATTGCGTGTAGGTATCTGGCGCATTCCACGTCAGAACATGCATCCATAATTCACCTGTAATTAGGGCTAAAGCGGTGGGGACGCCGATCGCGTGAATTACCACGTGCTAAGAAAAAAAGTTGTAGTCACTGATGGAATTCGTTCACGTGTGGCACGATATAAAATACTAATTGCAAATTAAAGATGATTAATGTTGAATTAAAGATGAACCTGCACACCTATTTTTGGCATTTTAGGTAGTCGCACACATGGTGGGTCAAACGAATGATCTTGTTTCGTTTATAAATTATAAACGAACGCGTATTTTTAGCTTCAACTGCAGGGAAAATCGAGACACCGGAATCTGCTTGACACGAATAGGGACAGGCCGACGTAAAAACATTACTCATTCAAAAGTTATACCTATCGGAATGGAAAGTGGTCAGGTGCTTATTTATTCAAACACCAATGGAGTATCAAAGTTACCAACGGATGAGTCGTTTGCCATAGAATGCCCCACGCCTTTTGTGTATATGTTGATGATTGCATATGAAATCGTCCACTAGCAATAAATAACGTTAGATACACTATTTTTTCGAATTATTAAAAGTGCAATCACCTTAAAATTCCGACAGCATGCGTGGACTTTCATCAGCACTTTTCTTCAAATAGAAGCAATAGAAGCTTCCCAAAAGTTGCGTTTTGTTGGCACAAAAGTCGACATATTCAACGCTTAAGAAAATCATGTCTCTTACACTTCGGCAAAATAACACACTGAAAATTAGAGCCACGTTGTGATGCTTTGACATCAAATTAGTAACAATACGACCCGATGCGATATAGTACTAGTTACGATATGTCTTGAAAATCCCGTAAAATTAATGCACACACCTTATAATAAAGGGTGTCTCAAAATGATCTGATATTTTTAATTGCACGCCATTTTTTTTATTGTGGCGAACATAGAGTACTAATCTTCGACAACTGGCATCCGGAAGTATTGAGATTTAGTCATGGAGAATTACACGATCGAGCAGCACATAGAAATTATGTAAATTCATTGGGAAACAATGCAGTTATTGCAGACGAAGTTTCATGGTCGTGTTATCTCGCGCCGCACCGATGTGAATTGGCCACCAAGATCGTGCGATCTGACGTCATTAGACTTCTTTCTTTGGGGTTTTCTGAAAGGAAAAGTGTATGCCAACGATCCATAGACCATTCCGGAGCTCGAGGAAGCAATTGGATTCACCATTAATGAAATTAGATCGTAATTATGCCAAAATGTTATCCAAAATTTCGTCAAAAGAGTAAACGTTCGCAAATAGGGACGAGGCGGCCATTTATTTGATATTGTCTTCCACACATAACCTCCATGTTTGTATCTTATTAAAAAAAAAAATATTCGTACTTTTTAAATAAATAATACGTCTTATTAGTAAAATTAAAATATCCGGTCATTTTGAGACACCCTTTAGTTGGCAGTCTCGCTAAATCGACATAGGTGACATTTGTGCGGGCCGTCAACATCATCCTACTTAAATTGTCTTTACAATGGCAAGGTTGGATCCAAATGAGTCACATTGACGCGTTGTTAAGCTTCATTATTTCCTGGCAAAGAAATCAGCCGCGGAAACGCATCGTTTGCCAGAAGAAGTTTATGTCGAACATACTCCATCGAGTACGAACGTGCAAAAAATGGTTCCGCTACTTCCAAAGTGGTGATTCTTCTAGGAACAAGAAAGACTGCGAAAATCATTCAAACGAGGAGTCACGTGCAGTATGAGAGCTACTAAAAATCGTCAGAAACCTGGTGATCATTATCGACTGCAACTGATGCGTTTGAAACGAGCTCTGTACAAGAAGAGGCCGCAATGGGAAAATCGCCATCACAAGTTGATTTTGCAATACGACAACGCCAGGCCGCATGTTCCTCGACTGGTTAAGAAGTACTTAGATGGAGTCAATAGAAAAATTCTTCCGGTCGATGTAGTCAGCGCTTACGGCTCAGCACTGCACATCCTACGGAGGAGTCAAAAAATGGCTAAATGACTGAATTGCCTCTAAAGGACCGGAATTCTCCCTGCGTGGAATCCTATTGTTGGCCGAAAAATGGGCCAAGGTTGTCTATTCCGATGGGGAATACTTTGCATAAACCAGTTTATCCATTTTCAACCGAAACCCTATCTTTTCTTCGTTAAAAAAAGGGGCGGTTTCATATGCAACCATCCAATATATGGAAGCATCTATTACGTAACGCTCAATGCCACCAAAATCAATGAATTATTTTAAAAAATTTAACAATCAGATTTTCTAATGGTCAAAATTAAATAGATGAAACAGGCTCAAAATGTCCTTCACCCATATATGTTTATTCTGCACACGAACACGCACATATACAACGAATCTTCTCACGACGTTGACTCATCGATCCCGGCTAGTCTGACAGTACGTCCTGACGTCGTGCACGCAAAGGGCGAGTCTAACCAGTTGACGTTACTATACATTATGTAACGTAGTATAGCGAATACCGTGGATTGGGGTTACTTTGATTCGTGGGGTTGCTTGGATAAAAGCTTTGTTTTATTTTTAAATTCAAATTACGAAGTTCCTGATGGTGAACGAAAGTTTTTTTTTTACGGTTGGCAAGCCTGAATGTCTCTATGTCATCACTCAGACGCCGCACGAACGGACGGGCTTGAGTGACCGTGAAAATATAAAAAAAACGTAAGTAATGATATTAAACTATTCTTTATGCTTGAATAACTTAAAAAATAACAAGTTGAATGTTGCAATGATTCTAATTATTTTTTACTCATTTATTTTTAAATATTTTAAATTGTATTTTGGAAGATAAAAAGACTAATAAAAATTGATGTTCCCATTTTAAACAATTTTATTTTACGATATTATTAAAAGAGATTAATTGATTTCAATTTCAAAATTGATCAAAGTAACCCCAATCCACGGTACATAGTTTTGGCAATGAGGAAGATTAAACGATATATAAGCCTTGCTCGTATAAATATGTGTATGTATATATATATATATATATATATATATATATATGTACATGTACCGCAGAAGATTAATTATACGTCTGATGGACACAGAAAAAACTTGATTGAAATTAATGAGATTTCTTTATGATTAAATTTATAGCCGTTCTTTTACATTTCTCGGTCACGCACTTGGCCATTGCTTCTGTTTTTTTTTGCTTTCTGCGTCTGCAGTTAACGTGAATTCTCATTTGTTCGTATATTTCTTCACTTCTCGTGCTGCTTACGCTACCTATATATCTTTTCGCGAGGGACCCCCTGGGCGAAATTGAATTCTTCGCTGCTTCAATTGCATTTCGAGAAGGAGAGAGGGAATGAGAGAGAGAGAGAGAGAGAGAGAGAGAGAGAGAGAGAGAGGGAACGAGCGTCATTGGGGAAATTAAATTCCGCAGTAATAAGAGGGTTAGCTCACGTCTCCGAAATCCATATAGCTGCAACGACTTTTTACGCAGCTTACTGAATCGATGACTGCACTGGTACCATGAGATTGAAGCACACCGGAAGGGAAATGAATTTTCGTTTCTAAATCTGTGCACACACGTATACACATACACCAACGATCATCTTCTTCATCGTCCACGTCGAGGAACCTTATCCTCAACGAAGCATCGAGTCAATATCTCCGTGAAAAATGAACGCCCGGAAACGCTCAACCTTTGATGGAGAAAAAACCATTAGCGCGATGGGACGAAATGTGATCGAAAAATGTAAGATGAAGCAAGCTAGAAAAACAACTTCTTTTTACCAAGCCCAAGCAGGTACTGTTATATATATATATATATATATACAGGGTGGACCACGCAACGTGTGCACCTCTTTTACGACCAAAATATGCGTTGCACAAAAAAATATTTTATACAAAAGTTACATGGTTTATAAGGCTACACTATGTGGTGCATTTATTTTTTTTATAGATGGAGGCACTTCGAAGATTTGAAGGTCAACTTTATTTTTTCAAATGGAATGCTATATTTTTTATAGCGTAATATGATAGGGTATCGAATTCTGAGTAAAAAAGTATAGACCTTTATTAGCCCTAGAGTTAATAGCTAACGAGTAATTTCACTTTATTACTTTAAAATTTTCTTCACGTAATATCAAGTTGGAGATTCAAATCTACTACAAATTTCTGAATGGCAGTGTTTACATCACAGTGTTTATCAATATGAACACATTTACCACATCACACACACTTATCATGATTCACAATCTTCTCAATGATTGTAATCCAGTATTAAAGTATCCTTCGGTGATTGTGCGTGATTATTATCAGAACGATAAAAGTGAAAATGAATTTTTCTAATAGTGAAAAACTTGATATGCTATTAGAAAAATTCATTTTCACTATTATCTTTCTGATAATAATCACGCACAATCACCGAAGGATACTTTAATACTGGATTACAATCATTGAGAAGATTGTGAATCATGATAAGTGTGTGTGATGTGGTAAATGTGTTCATATTGATAAATACTGTGATGTAAACACTGCCATTCAGAAATTTGTAGTAGATTTGAATCTCCAACTTGATATTACGTGAAGAAAATTTTAAAGTAATAAAGTGAAATTACTCGTTAGCTATTAACTCTAGGGCTAATAAAGGTCTATACTTTTTTACTCAGAATTCGATACTCTATCATATTACGCTATAAAAAATATAGCATTCCATTTGAAAAAATAAAGTTGACCTTCAAATCTTCGACGTGCCTCCACCTATAAAAAAAATAAATGCACCACATAGTGTAGCCTCATAAACCATGTAACTTTTGTATAAAACATTTTTTTGTGCAACGCATATTTTGGTCGTAAAAGAGGTGCACACGTTGCGTGGTTCACCCTGTGTATAAATTTATTTCTTTATTTTTTGAGCTCCAACGTATACTCTTGCGGCTTTTTACGTATTACCCTTCCCAATTGAACTCCATCGTATCAATCCGTACCCGCACTTTGCTAATCTAACCTAACTCCCGTTGCATCCACATACGTCTTGAGGAGAAAAATACATGCAGCCACATAAAAAATCGATTTTTTAACATAAAATTTTAGATGCTGAAGGACTATGGTATGGCCCTGGAATCGTTAATTAACCGGTAACTCACGGACATCATTGAGTTTCGGAGTTAGAAACTTTAAACACGTTTTTCTCAAAACTAAATTTTTTAAGTTTGTGCAAAAGATCACTTTAAAAGAATTAATCGATCGTACGAAAATTGTACACACAATTTAATAATAATATTACCTTAAACCTATACTTTTTTATGAAATCACTTTTGGACAGTCTTTTTTGTTGCATAAAATGACGAAAAGGTTGTGTAAAATTTCAATTTTCTTTTCCGAATTGTCCCACTTTTTCAGTTATCAAATTTTTAAATGTTTCTTCGGTATAAGTTGAGCCTTTGCATGGTAAAATACTAAAAATTCTTGGCTCATATTTTTCACATCAATATTAACGTCGGTGGATTTTCCACAAACGGACGCCACTAAAACCTTCCTGGAAGACCACGCTATAACATCGCCATGTGACAATATTTTTTAATGAAAAAAATCATTTAAACAGGTTAATTATGTAATAAATTCTACCTTAAATTGCATAAATGTAAAACGTTTTTGTCTTTTCAAAAAAAAAAAATGATCGAAATTGTTTTTTTTCGTCGTTTACATGCATTTCCCCCTTCAGCCACTGATTCATTCTGTTGAATCCCAATCATCGCTTAGGAGTTGCATTCACAAGCAGGCACAATTATACCGGAAGTTCTAAATTCCAATTCGAAAATAGCATAAATCTAAAAAAAAAAGTATCCGGTAAATGTGTGACTAAGAGAGCAATTATTACGACGAATGTATCGTACAGCAGTACGGTTAATGAAAGAAGAAAAATTGCTGATTAGATTTGCAGCTCGAATTTGGAATACCACGGTTTTTGATATCCGTGAAAGTTCTGAGTATTTTTTCCCCGAATATGCGAGGGAGACACACGTTACTGGGTCGTCACGAGGGCTGTATGACCACGACTTAGGAATTATTCGGGCGTGTTTGCTACAATTTTCGTGAGACTCGACGGGATATGAATCTGAGAGATTGCGCGAGCTCGGAAACCCTCGCGACGAAAAGTAGGTTATGAACTATGTACGCTCTATATATGTGTGTGGGTGTGTAGGTGTGTGAAAAGGTGATTAAAGTATTAGTATTCGAGGACTCTTCTCGTCGTCCTTCTTAAAAGTCATCTTTCGATAAATCTTAGCATGTTCATACAAAGGTCATTCAGTCCTCGAAGGATCGGCCTGTCCCCAAAATCAACGATTCGTTTAAAAACAATGTGAGGGCCATCCGTGAGACAAATGTGTTGATAGTCAACATTACATTGACATAACGGGTTTTAAAATATACTTTTCCCATACATAACTCCATCATCTCTGCATGTAGTAAAACCGTAAGTGATGCTCTGTCTGCAGGTTTCGAATTTTCGTAAAACCTCTTTGTAGATCGTTCGTAATAACAAACTCGTGTGAGGAAAAAAATCGTATTTTGGAGAAAATTTGACTGTTTTTCTGTCTAAACGTTTTCCTGCTCATAATTCGAGGCCACTCAATCGATTTCAATAAATCTTTGACAGAAACACAGCTTGGAGTCTGCAATAGGTCTTTAGCTCCTGAGCCATATAGAATTACAATAAAGGAGGAAACAAAAAAATGAACAAAATTTCAAAAATTAACCGAAAATACGGGAAGGACAAACAATACAAAAAAAAATTAACAAAAATTTACGAATAATCAAGGGTTGTGTGTGCGTTTTCGAATTTTCAAAAATTTCCTGTATACACAATTATTATCGACAAACTCGTCTATATAAATGCTAACCGTATACAGGATGGCCCGAAAAGTGACGTCCTAAAAGATAATATGGATGCCTCATTTTCTTTTTTAGTTTTCGAGAACAAAGAATCTTTTTATTTTTGTCTTTTGTATGTGTGCTTTCTTTACGATTGTTTTTACTTGAGTTATCATTACGAAGTGCAATATTGAGCAATCAATAAATGACCAACTAAACACTAACGTAAATGCCATAGATTTTGATCAAAAGTTTAACAAATAGGTTTGGAGGGTCAGTCACTAAAGTTCAGATGATCAAAAAATAATAATTTTACTAGTCAAAATGACTCGCCATTGTTTTTAAAAACTTCTAAGGGAAAGGTTCATACACAGAAGAGAAAATAAAAATTAAAAAACTATCTTATAGAAAAATAAATAAAAAATGTTAATGTGTTTTCACAATGAGAACTAAAAAAGATCTTCGAACATAAATGGGGATAATTGGAATAGGTATTGATACGAGGTACCTAGATTTTTCTTTTGAACGTCACTTTTCATGCGGCCTTGTTTATAATAAAAGGTGTCTCAAAATGACCTGACATTTTGAAATGGGCACCACTATTTTTTTGTAGCAAACACAGAGTACCAATCTTTGACAACTTGCATCAGGAGGTATTGAGGTTTAATCATGGAGAATTACACGATCGAGCAACGCATAGAAATTGTGAGAATTCATTGCGACACCATGCAGTTATTGCAGACAAAGTTTCATGGTCGTGTTATCTCGCGCCGTGGCGATGTGAATTGGCCACCAAGATCGTGCGATTTGACGCCATTGGACTTCTTTCTTTGGGCTTTTCTGAAAAGAAAAATGTATGCCAATGATCCACAGACCATTCCGAAGCTCAAGGAAGCATTTGGACGCAACATTAACGAAATTAGTGCCGCAATTGTGCCAAAATGTTATTGAAAATTTCGTCAAAAGAGTGAACGTTTGCAAACAGGAACGAGGCGGTCATTTATCGGATATTGTATTCCACACATAACCTCCATGTTTGTACCTTATATTAAAATAAAAATATTCGTACATTTCAAATAAATAATACGTTTTATTAATAAACTAAAATGTTACGTCATTTTGAGACACCCTTTAGAACATGCCAGAAAACTGAATCAACAGACTTGGCAAATCTTCCAATCCACTTTAATTGCAAGGACGAGAGCCGAATCTATCTCTGCAGGCTTATAATTAACGTTGAGAAAATATTCGTCCCCCCTGCCCCGATCGCAGAGAGAAAGCACTCTGCGAATTAAAACTTATCATCTCACGCGAGCCCCAGCGTAGTTTTCTCGACCGCGGAACGTGCGAAAAAGGGACTCGTATATATGCTGTTGATCCTGTCTATAAAATCGACCGGATCCTCCGGATCACTATAACTGAAACACACACGCCCCTCTGAATTTTATCAACCTCTGTATTCCGAGGCTTACGAGGATGTGGAAGACGTGTGTGCATGCATACGCTTCACATTTTTATTCGGATACGTGTATCTACGACACGTGTCCGCGTTTGCGTGTGGGCGTGGATTTAATCAGCTACAAATTTGTTTGGGTTGGGCTGGAACTTTACCGGTCGGGTGGAGGATCAGTAAGAATGTTGATTCGGACGGGCAGTAGCCGAAGATAGGGAAATATTATTTGTTCTGCTACTGTTTCAGTATTTCTCTCTGGCTAAGCCTTTTTGTTGCTATCGAAGGATGTAATATGTTAATTATATATGTTTTTTTTTAATCGATTGGTATTGGTTAGGAATTTCGTTGTCTGGTGGAATCATACATTCGCATTGGGAAAATAGCAGCTTTGATCGTAAAATTCCGATGGGGTTAACGTTTACATCATTGAAATGCAATGAAATTTTTTAAGTGAAACTTTTAGCTCCATTTTTCGTTCGGTTCGGTTTCAATCGAATTTCGGTTACGCATTTCAAATCGTTCACTTTCAATTACTGCTGCTTGTATGCCACGTGGTCGGTACAATGCGGGAAGTTAACATAGAAAATTGGCGAACATTCTACGCGTTTAAACTTTTAATTACGAGCGCTCTCACAAAATCTCACGTTTTTTTTAAAGGTTGTGTTATTTTATTGTTTTGGTTTATTGCAAGTTTATTGCACATGCGTCAACCATATGAAGTGTCGTATATTAAGTGAAAGCTGAAATTTGTGCCGACATTTTGAAAACGTATCTATCAAAATGCCTAACCTATAGGAAATTTAATTCTATTTTGAACATGGAAGGAAAAAACGTGTATTTTCGATGCATTTCGCTTTTTTATTTCTGAAAAAGCAAAAACGCGTCGCAAACTCACAAAAAGATATGCGCCGTGTAAGGAGAGAATGCCGTAAGCGAAAGTGTGTGTCGGAAGTGGTTTGCGAAATTTCATTGTAGAGATTTTGAGCTGCAAGATGGTGCTCTCTCCGGTCGACCAGCCAATACTGATGTCGATAAAATCAAGGCTTTGCTCGATTCCGACCAGCATTTAAAGACTACAGAGGTCGAACATAACCTCAACATTGACCAATCGACTGTTTCGAGACATTTACGGAGGCTCGAGATATCAAACAAGCTCGATGTATGAACTGACCGGAAAGAATTTAATGGACCGAATTTCAGCCTGCGTTTTGCTGCTTAATCGCCATCAAAATGGACCATTTTTAAAGCGAATGACTACTGGAGATAAAAAGTGGATAATCTGCAATAATTTCAGTCGAAAAAAGATCATGATCGAAGCTTGGGGAAGCTGCTCAGATGGCCGCAAAGGCTGGATTACACCCGAAGAAGGTCATGCTGTGTATCTCGTGGAATTGGAAAGGAATCGTTTACTATGAACTGCTGCCACCCAACAAAACGATTAATTCGATCAAGTACTGCCCACAACTAGCCAAATTAAAGCGAGCAATGGATCGGTAGCGGCCCAAATTGGCAAACAGAAAGGGCGTACTGTTCTAATCGGACAATGCTAGACCACACGTTTCTCTGATGGCCCGGCAAAAGTTATTGCGGCTTGGGAAGGATGTTTTGGTGCACCCACCATATAGTCCGGACCTTGCGCCTTCACACTATCACTTGCTCCAGGCTCTACAGAATACTTTGAGTAATAAATCCTTCAGTTTCCTGGACGTACTCAAAAACCACTTGGATAACTTCTTTGCCTAAAGATCTCAGGACTTCTATGAAAGAGGCATAATGCAGCTCGCCGAGAGACGGCAAAAAGTCATTGAACGGAATGGAACATATTTACTCGATTCAAATCGCTTTTTTGGTAAATAATTTGCGTTTGAAATTTACTCGATTTTTGCTGTGGAATTATGCATAGACCCAATATTGAAGAATTTAAAAATAAGTATTCCTTTCAAATTAAATTAAATGCAATTATACTATAGTATAAACACAATTATTTAAAAAAATTGTATCCTGCTTAGTAGAATTCTGCTTATTTTATTTACTGCAATTAGAATAAATCACACATTTATAGAACCAATTACAAATGCTAAATACTTCGGATAAGTGCATTTTAGTAGCATTTTAATTAGTATACACACAAAATTATTTAAGTTCTCAGTTTTTGGCCCCCTGAAATTACGAATAATTTACATTCTTCTTAGTTTTAATATTGAAGCGCTTTTTCGAAGTTATTTCAAATTCGTAGAGTATTTTTATCCCCTTTTTTTCCTTCAATAAACAAAGATAAATTTTGCATCGCGCAAAGACTTTTTTTCCTCAATACTTTTTGAGCTAACGTGTTTTTGTATTATGAATATTAAAATTGAAAAATTGTAAAAAGATTTGTACCTGCATTTGCTTTCTTTCTCCTCGACTATTAATAATAAAACGATTAGACCAAAACGACGAGAACAAAATTACATACGTTCGACGATTTTGGGATAAAATCATTTAGGATTATGGCAAAAAAGTTTCACTTGCAGCGTGGTTTCGTAAGAACGCGCCCACGGTAAAAAAAAAATTCATTACCTTCCGTCTATTCCTGAGTTCCAACGTCCTTGCGAATTTTTACGTATAACTCTTCCCAAGTGAACCCTTTCCTATCACCTACTCGCACTTCGCTAATTCAATCTACATTCTGAAAAGTTTTCTGCGAAAATACCCGATTCGTCGCAGTGCATAAAAAATGCACGTTTAGCAATATATTTTGAGGCCACATGAACGGATGAAAATCGTCCATTGCTCCAACGCACCTGTTGGTAGAATTGCCTACACCTGTAGTTACGATGATAAATTGCTGTGTTTGCTTTTCTCGTAGTCCTCGTATGAAAATTGCAAAATACTCATTGCAGAGAAAGAGGAAAAACGTCACGAAAAAGGAACCTCAGAAAGAAAAGTGCTAAGCAATTCTATCACTGGTAGTTTTTTTTTTACTAGCCCATAGTTGACTGTATGACAGTTCGCGATATCAGTAGGAAGTGTTAGTCTTGCGGTTTGTACGAGCTTACTCGGCAATAAAAGCAGCCACTGGACGCTCGTTTTATTTTAATGCTATTTCATCTGTGTGTGTGTTTGTGTATGGATAGATACATATATTTTTCATTCCTATACTCGATGATGGGTAAGAGGATGTGCAGCCTCGCTGCTCGCAATTTCCTACTTTTATGTCAAGCTCCATACATACCTGCCCGAGGCTCTTGCCCGTTATCGCATTAGAGAAACAAGGAAGCATAGACTTCCATCGTGAAACAGATATTGACCCAAAGGATTCGCGTCCTTTTATAAAGTGCCTCGAGCCTGCCTTGCTACGCCCACATAGGAGGACTCTGAAAGGTTACCGTGTAAAATAAAGGGCACAGTGATTGGCCGCACCTAAGCTTTTACGATCCCATCCCTCTCACGTTTTTCCCTTCACTTGTCACTTTGCTGTTTTCAGTTCCCGAGAGAGCGTACCCGCAGGAGCTCCGACTCCGATCATTTTTGTGACACTTTCCCAGATTTCGGCCTGATCAGGGTAAAAAATCAACGCCTGATCAGGGTACAAAATCAAGCACTGATTAGAGCTCGATGTATTAAGGCTTGATCAAAATGAAAAATCATGGCCTAGTCAGTATGATGTAATGGAGCCCTGTTTAGGATGTCCTAATTATTCCTGAAATAAGAAATACCACGCATATTTAAAACAGAAAAAGGCACGAAATTATAATTCACGCTAATAGTTTATTTTTTAAACTGAATATCAATTTTTATTTATCGAATACATTTTTCACGTAGATACATGTTGAAAATAAATAACACTTTCTCTTAGAGATTTGATTGAATATGCACCGATGGCATCACATTCACTGGACTAAACTACGCAGTTAATTTACCATTGTTCGACAGCTTACGCTGTCCGACTTCTTGATGATCGCCTGAAGCTAGCCGAATCAGGCAAATTGAAGTAAGCCGTCAGTCCGGTTGCTTGACTAGCGCCTGAATCTAGCCGGATCAGGCAACTGGAGGAGAACGTACATCCAATTGCCTGACTATCGCAAGACACCAGCCGGATCAGGCAAATTAAGGCATGCCTTAAATAAGGCCTCCGTACTACAACTTGATCAGGCCCGGATCAAATATCAGGCCAGCCTGACAATATTTCTACTCGGGTATAGCCTTATAAAATCAGTTGTAATCGAAGAAGAAACCTTCGTTCAATCACTAGTCAATGCTATTTTGAAGAAGTGTGCAAAATTTCAATAAGATCGGTGCATTAGTTTTTGAGAAATCGCGTCCACCGACTTCAAAAATGGCGTTTTGAGAAAAATACGTATACCTGCGTAGTTCCCGGCTGGTCTTTCCCAACGGGGGGAATTCCCAAAGGCTCTCTCTCCTAGACTTTTACTCCAATTGACTTAAAACTTTGGGAGAATATTCTAAACATATTGTACTATTAGGTGTATGACATAGTTTTTCCAGATTTTTTCTTCGAGCTTAAAATTATATTTAAAATAGAAATATTTTCGCGGTCTTTTGTGGTTTTGAAAGGATCGGACACAAGGTTTCAAAAGACCGAACGACAAGTCTACGTTACATAACATCTCAGAATAGCAGAGTTTACGATTGCAACTGATAAACAGCACATTTGGCACTGCGTTTTATACGAATTCCAACAAGGACAAAATGCTTCTAAAGCACGGAAATCAATTTGCAGTGTTCTTGGTGCCGACGTTGTGTCTTATGAAACGTGTAATTATTCGTACAAACGTTTTAGAAGTGGTGTTTTCGATCTTAGTGACCAGCCGCGCCCTGGACAGGATAGGAAGGGTGTGCTTTATTACGAACTCCTGGAAACTGGTCAGACGGTGACTGCGGAACGCTACAGCCGACAATTGAACAAACTGAGCGAAGAACTTGATCAGAAAAGGCTATTTACTGGCCAACGAAGCAGGCAAGTGCATACTGCTGCATGACAACGCTCGACCTCACGTTGCTTACGCGACTCAGAAGACCCGCTTGAACTTAGGATGGGAAGTTCTCTCCCGCACGCGGCACATTCGCCAGACTTGGCCCTATCCGACTACCATTTGTTCCGGTCAATGCAGCACGCCTTAATGGATAAACAGTTCAAAACGCTGGACGATGTGCGTAAATTCGTCGATGACTTTATCGCCTCGAAGCCAGCAAGTTTCTTTCGCGACGGTATTCGTATGTTACCTGAGAAATGGCGCAAGGTCATAGAAAACGATGGCCAATATTTCCAAGATTAAGTTCGTTCTCTATTTTTTTATATTAAATAAATTTGGGGAAAAATCTGTAAAAATTAAGTCATACACCTAATATCAGATAATAAAATTAAAAAAACGGGTTTTTTTTAATTTTCAAACCCACTTAACCCTTTAAATATAATTACTTAGAATAAATAACCTCCATCACGTTTTACCAGGAAATATAAGTCGTTCAAGGTCTATATATAGTTTTTTTTCGAAAATTTGTATTGAATGTAAAGAATTTTGTTCAAAATTCTGTTATTAAAATATATAAGTTTTGACAGTTATGCCGTAGCACGAATGTTTGCCTAATCTTTTTCAGATCCTTGAATAAATGATTTCAGAAAACGTCCAGCGTTTCCAGCTGATACGGATCGATTCGATATAGCATTCGATTCGATATCGAACTAGATCTTGTCCTAGAAATTCGGGATTCTAGCCTGGATCCTATGCAAAGTTTCTATTTGGATTCTGACCACAGTCCTCAATAGTTCCGGATTAGGATCCTGACTGGAATCCGATTTGCGAGCGTTACATTTTGCTCCCGGATCCGGAGTTTTTCCATTTGCCACTAAATTTCGTTATCTTTTTTCGAACGATGGTCGAGGTGGTCATTTGCCACGATGGATATAGCCAACAATCGTGTATAACTGACCATAAGAACCGCACACGAGGCGTATTAAAAAAAAAAAAAAAATTGGCCGTACAGCTTTGACGTGATATCAGGGTCGTGTGCGCCGCACATCGCGAAAAAACTTCATTTATCGTTCGTGTGCAACAAACGCTACCCCAAAATACACAGTATGTATAGAGCGATAAAAGGAGAACCGTAAAATCATTAAAGAGTACACGATAATACGGAGCGTAATATCTACATACACGTCTTACCCCGCGCTATATATTCTGTACAAAGTTAACGAAAAAAACCAAACAACGAGACTCTTACCCCTTTTTAATTATACAGCAACACGTAACGCTTTATCTTTTATCGTCGTGTAATTTTTATGGGAAATACAGGGCGGGGGGGGAGGGGCATTTATACCGACGGCATTGTTTTACAAATTGCCCGAAGGGACTCCGAAGTACTTTGTTCGTTAACGAAGGCCGCTGGTAAAAATTCAATATATATATATGTGTGTGTGTGTGTGTGTGTGTGTGTGTACTTTTACGTATAGAAACATGTATGTGTGTACAGCATTAACGGGCATGCACTCCCTTCAAATAGTATTATCGCAACGTTTTATGCTGACCGAGCACCGCCTCGTGCCCGCTCAACATTCGCGATGAAAAACGTTTACGACGAAAACGAGCTCCGTGAGCTTATTGAACAATTGGGTTAATCCTCGGAGAAAGAACTTGAAAAAAAAAGTCTCACGAGTCGACTGGAAAATCTTATTGGGTTCACAAGTATGACTTTACCGATTTTTTTTTTTTTGGTAAAATAATACATTGAATTGAAAGATAATAAATAATTTTAACTTTATTCGAAATATGCTAGATGGGAAGCTACAACCTTTGTCCATCTTTCATGGCATAAACGGATTTCACACTGGTAGAAGTCTGGTGGATTTTTTTCTGCCACGTTAAAGCTGTGGAAATTGCTCAAATGTCTTTGAATATCCTTTATTATACAAATCTTGAATTATCGAACATTTTTTTGAATAATCATAAAAAATAATGAATCCAAAAAATGGAGTTGTTATTGTTAGGTTAAAATGCAAACTAAAACGCTTCATATCGTTGTCAATTACGAAATCAATGAACGCTATCGGATGCTCCGCGAATACTCTGCAAATTTTTGCGCACAAGAATCCTGGAGTACGATAAACAAAACGATAAATTTCACCAAGACCGCACTCAAATGTGAATCGATATCGAGCGTAGATATGTATATATATACTTTAGTTGCTTTTGCTTCGCACGTCGCAAAAAACCAAACTTGCGAAAGCCATTCAAAAGTAAGAAGAGCAGGGCTGAGGAGAAGCAGAGCAAACTTATGTCAAGAAGTCTGCGAGAGTATGTTCAATATCCGAGAGTGCACACACTTCCGGATTTCGAGCTCCAAAGAATGGAAGACTCGAAAACCGGAAGTTTGTCTCTGTATGGTGAAAGAGAGATAAAGCATATGCTTGTATTTGTACGTGTAAATATACATACATAGGAAAAGGAGATTTTTGAGACATTCACCTTCAAGGACTGTCATCATAGTATATATATATATATATATATATATATATATATACAGGATGACCGAAAAGTGATGCACGAAAGGAAAATCTAAATGCCTCGTATCAATACTTATCCGAATTGCCCCCATGTATGTTGTACGATCTTTTTTAGCTTTGGCGAACAAAGCATTTATTATTTTTCACTTTTTTGTATGTACTTCGCGATCTTTTTTACTTATGTTATCGCTATGAAGTGTACTGTTAAACAATGAATAAACGACTAACTGAAAACTAACGTAAATGCCTTAGACTTTGATCAAAAGTTTAAAAAATAGGTTCGAGAGGATCAGTTTAATAAAGTTTAGATGATAAAAAAAAAATACTTATAAAGGGTGTCTCAAAATGACCTGACATTTTTAATTGCGCGCCATTTTTTGTTTGTGGCTAACATAGAGTACTAATTTTTTATAACGGACATCAAGAAGTATTGAGGCTTAGTCATGGAGAATTACACGATCGAGCAACGCATAGGAACCCAAACAAACCCAAACAAACAATGCAGTTATTGCAGACGAAGTTTCATAGTCGTGTTATCTCGCACCTCGGCGATGTGAATTGGCCATCAAGATCGTGCGATTTGACGCCATTGAACTTCTTTGTTTGGGCTTTTTTGAAAAGAAAAGTGTATGTCAATGATCATTCCGGAGCTCAAAGAAGCAATTGGACGCACCATTAATGAAATTAGTCCCCAATTATGTCAAAATGTTATTGAAAATTTCGTCAAAAGAGTGAACGTTTGCAAACAGGTATGAGGCGGCCATTTATCGGATATTTTGTTCCACACATAACCTCCATGTTTGCACCTTATATTAAAATAAAAATATTCGTACTTTTCAAATAAATAATACGTTTTCTTAATAAATTTTAATTTTAGATCATTTTGAGACACCCTTTACTAGTCTAAACGATTCCCAATTATTTTTAAAAAATTCTAAAAGGAAAATACATACGAAAATGAGAATAAATAAATAAAAACCTATGCTACAGGAAAACGCGAGAAAAAAATGTTTTTTTTTTCTGTAAAACTGAACAATATCGTTGAAAATATTGGGTGAAGTAAAAAATTCTGAGCGTTTTCCGCTATATGTCTTTATTGAGCCATATCTCACGATGTATACATCGCATCGGGTCATACTATACGGCGATTTAAAGGTGACATTACGCTTCAAAAAAAGTTCTTTGACAGTTTTGTGTTTGGTGAAGCCAGTTGTGTGTTACAGCGTTCCAAAATGGAGGTAAAAAAAAGATAAAATTCGATACATTCTTCAGTACCACTACTACCATAGTGACAAGGCGGAGCAGGCGGCAAAAAAAAATTGTGCTGTTTATGGACCCAATACAGTATCGAATGCAACAGCAAAGCGGTGGTTCCAACGTTTTCCTTTTGGTAATATGGACGTCGAAGATGAGGAACGCTCTGGTAGGCCAATCGTCGAAAATGTCGATAAAATCATGGAAATCGTCGAGTCGGACCGGCATGTGAGCACTTATTCCATTGCCCAGGAACGGAAGATTAGCCAGAAAACCGTTTGGAACCATTTGCATAAGGCTGGTCTCAAGAAGAAGTATGGGTGCCACACGAATTGACGCAAAAGAACCTTTTGGACCGAATTGATGCCTGCGATTCTTCGCTGAAACGTAATGAAATCGACCTATTTTTGAAGCGGATGATGACTGGCGATGAAAAATGGGTCACATACGAGAATAACAGCCGAAAAAGATCGTGGTCCAATCGCGGTGAGCCGGCCCAAACGATCGCCAAGCCCGGATTAACGACTAAGAAGGTTTTGCTGTGTGTTTGGTGGGATTGGAAGGGAATCATCCACTATGAGCTGCTCCCATCGGGCCAAAAACTCAATTCGGACCTCTACTGTCAACAACTGACCAGATTGAAGCAGGCGATCGACCAGAAGCGGCCAGAATTGGCCAATAGGACGGATTTTGTGTTCCATCAAGACAACGCCAGGCCGCACACATCTTTAACAACGCGCCAGAAGCCCCGAGAGCTTGGATGGGAGGTTCTATCGCACCGGCCGTATATTCCAGACCTGGCACTAAGCGATTATCACCTATTCAAACATTTGCAAAATTTTCTTGATGGTACAAAACCGGCCTCAAGAGATGCTTGTGAAAATGAGAGCTGGTCAAGCTTTTTACCAATAGGGACGAGGACTTCTTCAATCGCGGAATTATGAAATTGCCTTCAAAATGGACACAAGTTATCGAACAAAACGGCGCACATTCAATCTAAATCGGATAATCCTAACTATGTTAATTTCATCGTCGAAATAAAGCGAAAAAACGCTCAGAACTTTTTACTTCATCTAATACATGAGGGTGGTTCGGATAGATATTGACAAGAGGCATCTAGATTTTGCTTTTGCACGTCACTTTTCAGGCCACCCTGTATATGTACGTACCTATGCACATGTATTTCTATTCATCCATTTTCAAAGTACAAACTACGTCGTGAGATTAAAGTTTTGTCGATTGCTGAGACTGAGTCTAGAAGACAGCTGAGACAAGCGCGCTTACAAATGTGGGATCGTGATACCAAGACTCCCGAAACCCAAACAGCCAAGTTCGAAGTTCTTCGCTTTTGTATGTACGCGCGAGAACGTCGCGCACTGTCATTAAAAACTACCCTCGCGTACGAGTGACTCAGTTGATTGAAAATGCGAAGGATCCCACTTATTTTGATCACAATAAATTTTGTTTTTCAACCGTAATGGAGAACGAAAATTATTTGAATATCGAGAGAAAAAAATCTGTGTGTACCGTGTAAACTGGAATGAAAATTGGAGAAGAGACCACTCAAATATTTGAGTGGTATGGAATGGCTTAATATGGAATACTTAGCTTCTCTGTTACTTATCGGAAATGCACAATTTTGGAAAATACACAAAGCTCATTCTCATTGAATAGATGAGAATTTCAATTAATAAAATAAGCGAAATTACGGAATAATAAAATAAAAACGAAAATTATCGTTCGATTTCTAATTGCAACGATGAAAACTTTCGACACTATAAAAGAGAGGTATTAAAAAAAAGCCACTGAGTACATATAATTTTCATATAATTACATCAATGTTTGTGTTAAGAACCAGTTTATATAAAAAGCCCAGTTTCGGAAACTACCTTGGGCTCATTCAGTATGCCACGAATGTCGAATAATAAGAAAAATATCAAAATAATGAAATTGCATTTCGTAACAAAATAAATAAATAAGTACAAATAAAGTAATAAAACAAATACGAAATAATTTTTTTTAAATACGTTCGATTTCCAGCTTAAAGGATAAAAACTTTTGACATTATAAAAGATAGGTATTGAAGAAAGAAAGCGAGATGAATATTTAATTTTTAATACAATTACATTTGTATATATGAGAAAAATCCCTTTGATGTATGGCAATATTTTTCGCTGTCCGCAGAGGATCGATGGTTGGTACGCAATCTCGCAAATACATGAGCAACGAGCACCGTCACGTTCCTACATAGGAATTTCCAGATCGACTATATATATATATATACACATCCGCACTCAAACTCGGGTCATTTATCAGAAAAGTTTCTCGTTCTCGCGCAGACATGACAAAAAAAGGTCTCGTATTTTTCATGGATTCTCTTACGCTATCGGTCTGAGAAATATCTGGCGCGCCGGTGAAATTTCCCAATCGCGACAGGGCGCGAAACTTTTTGAGCTTTATACGACGCGCGCGCGCGCGCGCGCGTTTTCAGGACGACGCGCGATTCTTCTCGGACACGAGAAATATATCGCGCTTCATCGTGTATGCGCTTGCGCGAATACAGTTCGAAAAATTGTTCACCCTTTTATACCCTTCGATTCACACTCTGCGCTCTTGTGCTCCGCTCGCAGTTTGTTACTGCGAAATGCGATTGAAATATACAAACTTTTGCCTCGGTTTGGTCTCGCGCGGTAGGGATTACATTTCGCATTCATGGAATTCCAACCCGATGTATATGCGAATATCCCCTCGCCGAAGGGACGGAGAAAACGGACGGTCGATCGGCCATCCCCCTGCTTCTCTCGGCCGCGAAATTAAAAGTTAAAGATCTGCACGTGCAAACGTGCTTCTGATGAAGTTTGATAAGAAAATCAATTTTATTAATGATTAAACTGATGTTGAAAAAAAGAATTTGGCTAATTGCTGAAGAACCCCTGGTGCCGAAGCATCGATGTACTGGGAATCTATTGATGCGAATTTTTACTACTTGCTTGTCCTACTCGAAGAATGTACAGTGTGGGTACACACGGAGAGAATTAAATGTTAAAAATTACCGTGCAGTAACGGTAACCAAATGACAACCCTGAAACTTCGCTTATTATTACTGAGTAAAACACAGATTTTCACGAAAATAAAATAAAATTTCTTCTTCAGATAGAAAATTTTACCAGATTTTCTAGTAAATTTTCATGTGTAACAAAATACGCAAAACTTAAATTTAAAAAATATATAATATCAGCGAAATTTTACTGTGCATTTTATTATTTTATGCCTTTCAAAAATGTCTATAAAAAAGTATCGTCTTTATAACAGTTATTTTGAGATTTATTATAAAATGTAATGAGTGTTATAGGAAAATGTATTGTGCTCTCGGTAAAAATTATCGTGCGCGCTACCCTTCTTGTATAGTAAAATTTTAGCTACGTATTTGAAATTTTCTGTAACGTGAGTTAAAAAAAACTTGTCGCATACGAATTATTATGCTATTCTCACTTGTCACCACATTAAAATATATGACGGTAATTTTTACCGTGAAATTCACGACAAAAATTACTTTTCAATTCTCTCCGTGCAGTGTTCGAGATTTCCCTTAGCCTTTATTTCCGCCTCCTTGAAAATATGAAGAAATCCATCACATACAGTGGGTAAAAAAAAGCACTTTCGAGTCTACATTGACGAGTTCAATCACTCGTCATTTTTATTCATTGCTATTTTGAAGAAGTGTGCAAAATTTCAATAAGATCGGTGCATTAGTTTTTGAGAAAACGTGTCCACCGACTTAAAAAATAGTTTTTTGAGATAAATGCGTATACCTGCGTCGCTCCCGGCCAGTCTTTCCCAACGGGGGGAATTCCCAAAGGCTCTCTCTCTCCTAGACTTTTACTCCGATTGACTCAAAGCTTTGGGAGAATATTCTAGACATATTGTACTATTAGATAATAAAATTTAAAAAAATGGATTTTTTGAAATTTTCAAACCCACGTAACCCCTTAAATATAATTACTTAGAAAAAATCACCTATATCACTTTTCTCCAGAAAATATAAGTCTTTCAAGGCCTATATATGGTTTTTTTCCGAAATTTTTTATTACATGTAAAGAATTTTGCATTTAATAAAATTTAATTTGCAAGAACACACCTCGTGTTTTTCAAGTTATCCTGCGAAAAAAAAAAATACTTCAGCATTTTTTTTTCGAAGAAAATTAAAAAGATCGAAAAAAAATTTCGGATAGTTTAATAGAAGGATAATTTTGATAGAAGGATATATTTTTTAAATTTAAGTTTTGCGTATTTTGTTACACATCAAAATTTACCAGAAAATCTGGTAAAATTTTCTATCTGAAGAAGAAATTTTATTTTATTTTCGTGAAAATCTGTGTTTTACTCAGTAATAATAAGCGAAGTTTCAGGGTTGTCATCTGGTTACCGTTACTGCACGGTAATTTTTAACATTTAATTCTCTCCGTGTAGGCAAGTAGGTTGTAGGTTGGATTCCATGTGTAGGCGAAATATTTGCTTCGATAAAAATCATATATTCTATGCATTTAATAGACGGGTTGTGATGTCTTGAACCAACACGCATACAGCTTGTAAAAATAATAAAATAACACACCAAATATACGTAAAAATAATACACTTAAGTGTGTAATACAAGACGCATGTGGCGAATCCCGAAATGACACACTCATAAATTTGTAAAAAGTGATCACAAGGTAAATTTGTAAAAGTGATAACACATGTAGCTGTGTTAAAACAACACACTTGGATTTCCAGTGCGTACACCCAGTTTGGGCGATTACACGCACACAGTTGTATAATTAGTTCGAATCTGAGGTGCGGTAATTGAGCTAATTAAACACCTCGGTTCCGAAGGCGAGGAGAACGCAGAGGAAACGGACTCGCTAAGAAGGATGAAGGGACGAAAACCAGGCAGGTACGCGAGAGGTTAGTTAAGACCAACGTTACACGAAAGGATGACGGTGAACCGGTGGGAATGTGATATTTCTCCAGAATACCGAACGGGAGAAAACGCTCAGGCATTCATGCGCTATTTCGCCCACTCTGCGCACCGCTTTATTCGTTTACAAATACACTCGAGAATTATCCCTCGTAATTCGGTACCTCATTGCGTGGGTTCCGAACGTCTTCCGGGACGACTCACGGGAATGGAGCAAAGTTGAATTTTCCACATTCGGCTGCTTTTTCCTTGCCGGTTGAATATTCGCGGTCTCGTTTTTAGTATACGTGTAGAGGGCGTCCCGTAAATAATGTGTCATAACTGAAAGGGTGCTGAATTGGATCATGAATATGAAATTTTTTCCTACGGAAAGAACCCAGCTTTTTTGCGAGATTTTTGGGCGTTTTTTTTTTCTTCAAATTTCGTAAAATCCCGTACCTTGCATGATATTTTTGCTGCGTTCTCCAAAAATTAGCTTTGTTGTAATATTTTTTGGCATCAAAATAGTCTTGGGGGTCATGCGTTCTTGCGACTTGGGGGTCGCAATGACCCCAGCCATGTTTAAACGATTGCCCCGTTGACTGTATCGTTCCGAATGACTCGTAAAAATTCAAACATTAGTTTGAACATTCTAGAATATGGCATTCTCGGTATTGTATTAGATGAAGTAAAACGTTCTGAGCGTTTTTTCGCTTTATTTCGACGATGAACTTGTGTCCATTTTGAAGGCAATTTCATAATTCCGCGATTGAAGAAGTCCTCATCCCTATTGGTAAAAAACTTGACCAGCTCATTTTCACAAGCCTCTCTTGAGGCCAGTTTTGTACCATCAAAAAAATTTTGCAAATGCTTGAAAAGGTGATAATCGCTTGGTGCCAGGTCTGGACTATACGGCGGGTGCGATAGAACCTCCCATCCAAGCTCTCGGAGCTTCTGGCGCGTCGTTAAAGATGTGTGCGGCCTGGCGTTGTCTTGATGGAACACAACACCCTTCCTATTGGCCAATTCTAGCCGCTTCTGGTCGATCGCCTGCTTCAATCTGGTCAGTTGTTGACAGTAGAGGTCCGAATTGAGTGTTTGGCCCGATGGGAGCAGCTCATAGCGGATGATTCCCTTCCAATCCTACCAAATACACAGCAAAACCTTCTTGGCCGTTAATCCGGGCTTGGCGATTGTTTGGACCGGCTCACCGCGATTGGACCATGATCTTTTTCGGCTGTTGTTCTCGTATGTGACTCATTTTTCATCGCCGGTCACCATCCGCTTCAAAACTGGATCGATTTCCCAACGTTTCAGCAAAGAATCGCAGGCATCAATTCAGGTCCAAAAGGTTCTTTCCAACAAAAAAACACAAAATTGCCTATTTTTTCGCTGTCTACATGTATTGCTTCCCTTAATTCGTCAAGAAGGCAGCAAAAAGATTATGCGCGGTAAGGAATTTAACGAAATTTTGAAAAAGTCCTAAAATCTACAAAAAAAAATCTACAAAAAAATGATGACCTAATGTCATCATTTTTATGATGACATTCTAATAGGTCATGATCCAAGCTAGAAGCCCCTTAAGTATGACGTGGTATTTACGGGACACCAGGTATACATGTGTGGGTATTTCTGTGGTGCGTTCACTCCTCGCATTTTCATGGGGAGCAAGAACCGAGAAAATCGTCATGCTGATAAAACTACACGATAACGCGGATAGGATGATCCGTGCGGAAGAGGGTTGAACGGCAAAAACCCTTAATGGACCCATCGGCGAGAAAACGCGGTGCACGGTTTCCTCTCTGGACTTTCTCTCTCCCTCCCTCTCTCTCTCTCTCTCTCTCTCTCTCTCTCCCTCTCTCTATCTATATATTTATCGTTCCATCTTGTGCTGTATATAAGTACAGTCCGTACGAACCGGAATTTCATACGCTATATATTCTGACCATCGAGCAGGACGAGAAATGCCCGGAGTTTCCGGGCCCCGTACGGAGTGAACGAATAAGGATATTCCTGAAAACCGTGTACAAAGTGTACGCGTGTGCTGTGTACAGATCGTGCACTACTACGCGATCATCTCTAGACGTATTTATTCCACGCTCGGAATTGCATCGCGGAATGACTAACGAGAACTCTGCGAAACCTTGGTGAAATATCTTTTGAGAAATTATTTCGCCATATTTATGGAATATCCCGAATCAATTGGCAAAGATCTAGATATGAAATTTTTCAGTCGAAATACAAACTCATCTCGAATGAGCGAAATCAATTCGAGTATTTCGAGAATCGTTTATCATTTGTCATTCATCAGAACTGGACAATTTACCATTTATTGTTGAGGTTGGAGGAAGCCGAGAGAAAATATAAATGTTTTGGATGCACAAAGGATTGAATTTCTTTGGCAGAAATTCTATTAAATTCTATTAAATTTATATCTAATATATTTTGGTTGCAGCGAAACAAAAACGGCTGACGCATTAAACGTAATTTTTGGTAACGTGAGATTTCTCGCTCGTCTCTCTTCGAATCCTCCAAGAGGACTACTCACCTCAACAGTTTTTTCTTTTGTAATCCTTCAATACCAGGTGTACAAGTATGAAAAGCGGATTTTTTTTTTCTAAAAAAAAACACGTTAAATTCGGAAGAATGATAAAAAGTGCTTTATTCAAAGTATGCTCCATCGCTTGTTATACATTTTTCCCATCTTTCGGGCAATTTGTGAATACCACGCCAGTAAAAATCTTTCCCTTTTCTTGCGAACCATTCATCGAGCCATTTTTTCACATCTTCGTACGAACCAAAGCGCTGCTCAGCAAGTGCGTGACCCATCGATGCAAACAAGTGGTAATCGGAAGGAGCCAAGTCTGGTGAGTAAGCCGCATGGGGTTGAACTTCCCAGCTGAGTGCTTCCAACGTGTTGCGAACCGGTTTTGCCGTATGTGATGGAGCATTGTCATGAAGAAAAATGACTTGGTGTTGCCTCTTTCGGTATTCTGGCCTTTTTTCAAGCAGCGAACGGTTCAAATCGGTCAATTGTTGTTGGTAACGCTTAGTA
The DNA here is from genome assembly GCA_963932345.1 of Ophion ventricosus. Lineage (NCBI taxonomy): Eukaryota > Metazoa > Arthropoda > Insecta > Hymenoptera > Ichneumonidae > Ophion > Ophion ventricosus. Next base: position 25,590,867 of record OZ010715.1, on the reverse strand, counting down.
TTAACCGTTTCCCCAGGTTTTAACAGCTCATAATAGACCACGCCCCTCTGGTCCCACTAAACACAGAGCATCGTCTTTCTGCCAAAGCAATTCGGTCTTGCGGTCTATGTGGATGGTGCGCCTGGGTCTACCCATGATTTTTTGCGCTTGGGATTCTCAAAATAAATCCACTTTTTATCCCCTGTAACTATACGATGCAAAAACGACTTCCTTTTGTACCGAGCGAGCAAAATGTCACATGTGTCTTTGCGCTTTTCCATTTGCCTGTCGTTCAAGTCATGTGGTACCCATCTACCGGTCTTCTGAATCTTTCCCATCTCTCGTAGCCGATGGGAAGCAGCTTGTTGACTAACGCCCAATTGCTCGGCGAGTTGTTTTTGTGTTTGCGAATCATCTTTGTCCAACAATGCTTGCAATTCCACATCTTCGTATTTTTTTGGCGGTTTTCCATGTTCTTTGTCTGCAACATCGAAGTCACCACTTTTCAAACGCCGAAACCATCGTTCACACGTATCTTGCGATGGAGCATGTTCACCATAAGCTTCTCGAAGTAATCGGTACGATTCAGCAGCAGTTTTCTTCAAATGAAAATAAAAAATTAATGCTGTCCGCGAATGCTCTTTGTTCGGTATAAATTTCGACATATTGAACACAACAACACAACACTATGCACACACTTTTCCAATTCATCACTCGTGCGCGTCTGACACTTGTTGATGACATAACAAAATGGCGCAATGTCAAATCTTTATAGCACAAACTGCATTGGTGCACCATCTGTTGTCTGAAATCCGCATTTCATACTTGTACACCTGGTAGTTCCTTTTTTGTTCAATTATTTCACTTGTCAAAAGATCAGTTGGATTGTACAGATTGCATAAAAATTAATCATAATTTTTTATATAATTTTTATAATCAATGATAAAATAATTATAATTTTATCAATAAATATCATTTTATTATTTAATTATTAATTTCCTTTCATTTTTTATTATTTAATTATTAAATGTTATCATAAAAAAATTATATAAAGAAAAAAGATAATTAGAAACGACGATACTGTTTATTGCGGTGACTTGACCTATATGGTAGCGATCCAACAAAATTCATAGACAAAGATGAATTTTGGCGAAAGGAAGAGTATAAAAAAATATCTCATATAAACCTCGCGTGTGGTGCACATTTCGGAGCACATACAACATTTTCTCCATTACCTTTCACTCGTGTAATGGGAAAGAGACTTGTGGTCCGAATACGGTTGCTAGCCTGTGCGCTCTTTTGTTAGGGACGACGGAAATTGGCTCTCGAGCATCTTCCACGTGCTCACTGACGAGCCCATTAGCCGTACCGAATGCTCTTCATTACATATATGCATAGCTTTAAAAATATGTATGTATGCATCTACATAACATGAACGCGAGATATATTTTATAATACACTGAAGAACTTTCAGCTATGAAAAACGATGCGTCCGGTAATTTTTTTTTCCAATTCAACAACTCTGAAAATACTTTGAAAAGATTTTTTCAATGTATTTCATAGACAATTTTAATGACGTTAAAAATTGCATCGTTGGGCTGCAATGGAAGATCTTTTTTATTCTTTTATTTTTTCATTTTTACTACTAACCAATGTCGATTTTGGCAAAGTTAGATTACAGATTTCCAATTAAAAAATCCTGTAAAATGCTTGATTGATTTCCGTAGTCTGAACCAGGCTGGAAGAATTTGGACGATCCGATAAAAAATTATTTTCATTGCATAACAACGATGTAAACTTCGACATTTATTTTATTCTGCAACTTCGAGTATATTAAGAAGATAATTCCTGGACGAGAATTTTATGAAACGACGTGTTTTCCCGAGGGCTAATTTTTCTTATGTTCAACTTTGTTTTACAGCAATAAAACTGTCATATCCTTTGTTTTGGCAAAACTTCGAAAGCACGCGTATAAGGAGTACAATATACATATACGTTTAAAAGCGAGCAAGCTGAAATTACGATTGGCAGGCTTTTCCGGCATCGCGCGCGCTCGAGTGGCTACTTCCGGCTCACACTCGAACGGAAAGACGCAAACTTTGCCACCGAATTCCGCGTCTTATGCTAATATTACCATAAATATTCAAGCGGTAAGATATTGAATGAAATCCCATCGGTTTCTTACTCCCCCGAGCTCCCTTCTCCCTTCCGCACCCTTGACTTGCCATTTTCCGCAATGATATTCCGCATGCGAGCTACCGTACGAATCTATGATCTTTCGCCTCACTGTATGTGTCGCGAAAAATTATATACGACTTCCTATGTAAAATGCGATAATTTGATATACATATATGTACTATAAAAAAAATAACTTGAGGTGAATAAATTCGGCACTGGGGGATGCCAACGGATTATCCATTGAAAAACTGGAATGGTAGGTTATTTTAAAGCATTAGGCCACACTAGAGGCCAAAGAAAGGGTATATTTTGTAATTTTTTTCAGTGAAACCATAAAATAAATCGGAATTACAAAATAGGGGTTTTATTATACACGTAATTGACTATACAAAATTATTTTTTCACAGCGATATATGTCAAAATGGTGACTGTGAGCATTTTTCCGATGATGCCTTTATTTCTGGAAGGTCAACGGCTAGACTAACAGCTACTATCATTTTTGACTTATGACGAGACACTAAAGTTTTTTCAATTATATATAAGAATAGCTATAGAAGTACGTAGGGTTTTTTTGATATATTGTTTTTTGTCAAAATGGCGCATTTATAAAACAAAAAGTATAAAATGCCATGAGAAAATCGTAAGAAAATTGTTTATAAAAAAGGAACTACGCAGTATAATTAAAAAATTCTACGTAGTGCCTCAGAAAATGTATTTCTAAATATACAGTTAAAATTTCTAGTGGATCGGGTGAAATTTGTTTGAGTTATGAGTCCGGCCGACTTGAATAATATAGTTTCGAGATAAACGCGTTTAAGGCAGTAGTCTGCTTTAGGAGCCGAAAAAAAAGCGTTTTTTCAACAATTTTTTTGAAAGGGAAGGAAATGATTGCGGTAAACGAAATTTTGAGACGATAGTATATTATATTCAAGCTTTAAAAAACAATTTTTATTATTACAAATTATTGAAATTTGCTAAAGTTGTAACGATTTTTCTGGGGCGCCTGGAGTGTGCACTCGTAAATCGGTGCCGGTGATGGAGGTCGTGCGATGCATCTGAAACAGTGGAACCAAATTTTTTTTTAGTTTTTATAAGTTCCTTTTCTATATGAACTAAAAAAATACCGAAGAAATGACGAAATTCCAAATTTTTTCGAAGTTTGAAAAAAAAATTCACTTTTTTGAAAAAAAAAATTCACTTTAAGTTGCAAAACAAGTAATTTAAATAGTACTTTTGTCCAACTTTTTTAGTTCAAATAGAAGATAATTCAATACTGAAGCTAGATCACTTTGGTTTTTTTCGATCGGACATATATTGTTTTTACTATCGCCGGCACCGTTTTCCAAAACTTGTGAAAATGAAAACTCGAGAAAACGGGCTGTAAAGTCTGCCCGAGCATTCGCACCTGCTCGACGCTCGGCCACTAAAACTGATCTAGCTTCGAAAATATGTCGAATTGGCCTCTAAAATTTTGAACACATATTCTTGGATAGTTTTGGAATAGATTTAAGACAAAAACGAAAAATCGATTTTTTGAAGCCTGTAAAGCAGACTACTGCCTTAAAGTTAGTAGAAAGTCACGACATGAATCAAGAGGGTTTGCGCTAGAATTCGAAAATCGAGTACTTAGAGATTTTTCACACCCATAATCTTTTGGAATATAATTTTATAGGTACTAAGATACATTTTTAACAACAACAAAAAATAGATTTTTGAAAAATCCTAGAGTGGCCTAAGGCCTTAAGAATTATTTATTCCATCGGACTTACGTATACTCGGTCTAATACATTTGTTTAGTTTTTCGTCTTAAGATTTCATTGGCTATTTGTGAACAGATAAGTTCATTGAACCAAGTGATTTTTTCTTACTGTGCAGTCTTTCCTTGACTGTTTAGAAGAAAACTGCTGCATAAATCTCCTAAATATAATAGATTCATCAAAATCTCAACAAAGATTTTCATGATTTTATTATATTGAGAAGGATTGCCGACGATTTTTGTAAACGGAAAACTGCGAAATATTCAGCAAACCTTCTAAATATTATAAATCGATAAAAATCTCTGTAAATATATTTATGTATATGAATTTTTTTTTTCATAATGGAGCAAAGTGGTAATAGTTATTACGTCGACACGACTCGTACGGGAAAGTTTCTTTGGCGTCTCGTGTGGAAATTGAGTTAGGGTTTTGATCGGGTCCATCTTAATTTTCCCTACCTTTATTAGGGCTCCGCAGTCTGGAAGCCTTTGGGCCATCAGTGTTCATTTACACTTTGCTACGTAAGGCCATTAAAGGCAATCTAATCAGGGCCTTTAAAATTGCCTCAACGTTGCCTCGTAAAAATCATTGCAGCCGTATGTGTACGTGTGTGTGCACTGTATAAAAGAAACGTATTGTTCAATAAGTTTTAGGCTTGAAATTCCGTTGAATATTTCAACACGTTTGATCTCGCGTTGTTCAAAACGAACACATTGCATGCGTGTTGGTTCACGGCATCACAGCTCGTCTCCTAAAAGCATAGAATATCAGATAATTCCAAAATAATATAAAATACTCCACTGACAGTTCTACATCATTTATTTTTTTAAATAATTCGTCATTCCCTGACGTTCTGAAATAATTTTCGTCGAAAAAAATATTTCGCCTACACATGAGAACCTACAACCTACCTGTCTATCTTTTACCAATACTACACACACCACCACTATAGTATAGAGTGCTTGTGGCATCTGAATGGCCGATATGGCATAGCAGACAAAAGTAATTCCTATAATTATTTGTTTCGCATAAACTATATCAATTAGTTGTGTCATTGATGTCATTGTGATAATTAGATAGTATTATCAAATGTCAGGCTATATATTTTTTTAATTCTTTTCAAACATAACGTAAAAAATAACAGTAGAAAGATCTTGGCAGGTTTTTATACATGAGAGGAATTATATGCCTGTTATATTAGATCGATTACATTTAATCGATTGTGATAAGTTTCATGCCATACATTATTTAATTAAGCTATTTATGCTGATTTGCCCCCAGTAATGGGACAAAGTCTGGTAGTATTGGGGAAATCTATACTAGGGAATCTAAAACTATGACCCTTAAATGTCCTCACTTGGTCTCTGTACTTAGGCCATAGTTTTTGTCAAGCTAGCTACCCTGTCATTCCGTGATAGGGGAGCGGTCAGGCTCTCCTATGGAAACCCCTACTAGGGAATCCACAAATGAGCCCTTGAAGGCCACGAATTGTATTAGGGATGTCAGTGTTAATTTTCCGCATGGTGTATGATTCGCCTTCGCCAGACTTGAAAGTGATTCCGACTATCAGCATATCCGGTAATTTGAGTCCTTGAATTTGTTTCGAATCTTTGATTCAGGGCACAGGAGGATCCTTGAAATGTCCTTTGCAAAAGTATGCTTACATACTTGTAAGCATACTTTTCATCAGTTGCATACCTGCAACTGATTTCAGAAATGTTATAGATTCACGCACTGTTGAGTATAGGGATAATTGGCTGAGGACGATCCGATAATGTCCCCGAAATCATATTTGCCATGTACAGAGAAAGAGAGGGAGAGGGATAGAGAGGAAGAAGGAGGGAGAGAGAGAGACAGATAGAAAGGGAGAGAGAGAGAGAGGTAGAACGAGAGAGAGAGAGAGAGAGAGAGAGAGAGAGAGAGAGAGAGAGAGAGAGAGAGAGAAGAGAGAGAGAGAGAGAGAGAGAGAGAGAGAGAGAGAGAGGGAGAGAGGGAGGGAAGAACAATGAGTCAACCCTTGACTTCTATACGTACTCATGGGTTTTCGCTTGCTCCCTCCCGCTTCCTCTACACCCACCGCAACCTCTCCTCCTCTTTCCCAACCAACGCACACCCAACACATTATATATTGTACAATGATAAAAGAATCTCAAATTTCGCTTCAGCTTATCTCGCCCCTTGCCGGTGAATCGTGAACTCGATCCTCTATTGCTCTCCCTTGTTTTGTCAACCCCTCTCGCTCTTTTTTCCCTCTCTCCCTCTCTCTCTCTCTTTCCCTCCCCCTCTGCTTTGGTTCCCTTTTTCACTCGCTCGCAAAGCACACATCGTATGTGACCTGGAAAAAGGAAACGGGCAGACACACCCCGGTCTTATTTGTAGACATAGGTATACCTGTATCTACTTCGCTGTTTTTCTAGCCCTATCTTTGGCACTATTTCATCTTCTTTAAGCGCCTTTTCAAGATTCCGCGTGCCTCCGGGCGGACCCTCGAATGTTTGCGTCGCTCTGAAATCGCAGGGACCCTCGGCTTTTCTCTCCGGAAATGAATATCTCTATTTCATGTTCGGCTGGATGACTTTTCTCTCATCCAAGTGAACTATGATTCGTAAAATAAACGGGAGAACGTTATGACGATCTTCGCGTGACGATGCGGCAATTTTCATGATCGTTGGGTTTTACTGTCGGATAGAATTTCGAGAAAGTGGAACTGGCTGATTTTCGTCTTTGCGATTGCTAGATTTCATCGATGGGAAAAGGATTTTTTAAAATGAAAAATGAATTTTCCAAAGAATAAAGTTTTTTTTTTTTTTTAATATTTCGTTCGATGTTATATTTTTTTTAGAGATTTAATTTGTTTCCGAACCATTTGCATGAATTTGATGGAACGGAGGAGAAAATGACGCAGGGTAACGAGGCCTGTTTGGAAAGCATTTTGGAAATTATTTTCAAACGATCTTGAGATTAATATTACATCATGTCTTGACTTCGTGTAGACATGATGACGGAAAAAGTGTTTTCTCTTGATAAAGAGTTTGAAAAGTTATGACGTTGATGAATATCAAAAGATGATGAAAATTATAGGGTTAATGAAAATCAAACAATCACGGAAATTGACGCGTCAATTGAAATTAAATGATAACGATCATTGTAGCGTTAATAAAAAAAAAGTCATGAAAATTGAAGTGTTAATAAAAATCAAACGGTCACGAAAGTTGTAAAGTTATTCGAAATCAAAAGATCAAAAACATTGCAGCGTTGATCCAGAGATTTAAAAAAATTGTAACTTTGATCCAAAGATCACGAATATTGTAGAGGTAATAAAAAAAATCACGAAAATTGTTAAAGCAATTTTGAAAAATCACGAAAATTACAGTGGTAATTTAAAAAAATCACGAAAATTGTAGAAGCGATAAAAAAAAAAAATTACGAAAATTGTAGAGGAAATTTACAAAATCACGAAAATCGTAGCGTCAATCGCAAGATCACGGAAGTTCAAGAGTTAATCAAAATATTTTGTGAATCCATTGTGCCTTATTAATTAATCCAGCAAGCCCAAACTATCTACGCACTTGACTTTTCCTGAGAAACATTCTCATTTTCTTTGTGTCTATCATATTGCAGATGCGTCGAGTGTCCGGTTGTGAAGCCCACTTTCCTCTGTGGCAATGACAACCGCACCTACAGTTCACCTTGTCGCCTCGAGTATCACAATTGCATACATCGCACGTCTGTGCACATTGCGTGCAAAGGATTCTGTCCCTGCAAAGGTAATGCAAAACGTTGGATAAGAGCTTCAAATATAATTTAACAGTTCTAAATATTTCGAGTAAACAAATCTATGTTGTTGTTTTTTTTCTGTCATTGAGGGAAAATCAGTGCCGTAGATTAGATTTATTAGATTGAATTTCATGAATAGTATAAAAAAAAGGCTGTAACTTTTTCAAATTTTTGCGCACGCGCAGTAAAAGATCGTTGAAAAAAGGACTCGCTTCTACACGGAGAGAATTAAAAAGTAATTTTTGTCGTGAATTTCACGGTAAAAATTACCGTGATATATTTTAATTTGGTGACAAGTGAGAAAAGCATAATAATTCGTATGCGACAAGTTTTTTTTTAACTCACGTTACAGAAAATTTCAAATACGTAGCTAAAATTTTACTATACAAGAAGGGTAGCGCGCACGATAATTTTTACCGAGAGCACAATACATTTTCCTATAACACTCATTAAATTTTATAATAAATCTTAAAATAAATGTTATAAAGACGATACTTTTTTATAGATATTTTTCGAAGGCATAAAATAATAAAATGCACAGTAAAATTTCGCTGATATTATATATTTTTTAAATTTAAGTTTTACGTATTTTGTTACACATCAAAATTTACTAGAGAATCTGGTAAAATTTTCTATCTGACGAAGAAATTTTATTTTATTTTCGTGAAAATCTGTGTTTTACTCAGTAATAATAAGCGAAGTTTCAGGGTTGTCATCTGGTTACCGTTACTGCACGGTAATTTTTAACATTTAATTTTCTCCGTGTAGGGAAGATTTTGCCACCGAAATTAAATGAAAGCAATGTGCAGGTATTCAACATTGTTTCTTCCGAGATAATCCAAAACATTTTTTTTCGGAACGAACTTTCTAATGAGCATTTTCCCCGGTCATTAGAAAAACGGATTAACGTTCCAGGTACGACTTCCGATTCTATACCGATATCCGGTGTTGTATTAATGTACAAATACCGCGTGGCGATAATCGCTTGAATTAGAGCTCACGGAGTTATGAAACGATGAAACTACCGAGATTGCTACTCCGTACACGTATACACATTCGGGAGCTATCGGCCGAAGGGATTACGCACGTATATGCGGTCTCTGTAAACACGTATTAGATAATCTATATGCATATGAGCTATCCGAATTTGTATATGGAGCTGGGCTCGTCGATGCTCCGCATATGCGATACTTATTAAAAGCCTTTGAGCAAACAACGGGTAACAATTGAGAATAAATATTCGCATTGCCCGCCGTCCGAATTCCTGCGATAATTATTTCTTCAAGCTATTCTTTTTAAATATTAAATATATTCAAATTAAATAAATAAAGATAAAACACGATATATCGCATGAATACGAGAAAGGAATATAGATTCATGACATAAAAGTGCGGTGAAAAAAAAGTTAAATTATTTTTCTTTTTTTTTTTTCACCAACAAGGCTGTTATTTGGGAAAAAATAAAGGTATCGTCGTGCCCTTTATTGAGGTGGGAAAACCCTTTAGACGCCCGAAAATGAGTCATATTTCACGATGTTTTTAAAAATAATCGCAATATTTTTAAATTTTGACATTATTACACCTTTAAGTGTTAAAAGTTTATTTATTTTCAAACAAAACAAAATGGCGACGTTATAAGATTTTTTTTTAAGCGTGTGTTTTACGTGATATCGAAAAGTGCTCTATTTGTCTGATTTTTTTCTATTGATCTGAAATAGAAACCAAAAATATTTTTCGATTATTGACATGTGTAGGAGAAGGATATACTTATAAAAATATAAAAAATTATAAAATCGAAAAATTATGTAGGCTTTTTAATCAAATTTTCATATATTTGACCATCTTCTCGACAATTTTTACCCCAAAAAGGTAATTTATTTACGCGATAACCTTAAAACTTCAACCTTATATCCTTCCGATAATGTTATAGCGAGAAAACTCCCAAAATTTCAGCCAGGTCGATCGTTAACTTTTTGAGCTATAACATGAGCAGTTTTTGAAAATGCCGTTTCGAGATAATCGCATATAAAGTTTCCCTAGTTCACAGCATGCGGTCTCGGCGCGCTCTCGACTATGTGCTATAACTTCGTAAATATTTCGTATTTCGATTTTTCGATTTTCCCGTATACTCTCAATATATTAGATGAAGTAAAAAGTTCTGAGCGTTTTTTCGCTTTATTTCGACGATGAAATTAACATAGTTAGCATTACACGATTTAGATCAAATATGCGCCGTTTTTTTCGATAACTTTTGTCCTTTTTGAAGGCAATTTTATAATTCCGCGATTGAAGAAGTCCTCGTCCCTATTGGTAAAAAACTTGACCAGCTCATTTTCACAAGCCTCTCTTGAGGCAAGTTTTGTACCATCAAGAAAATGTTGCAAATGCTTGAAAAGGTGATAATCGCTTGGTACCAGGTCTGGACTATACGGCGGGTACGATAGAACCTCCCATCCAAGCTCTCGGAACTTCTGGCGCGTCGTTAAAGATGTGTGCGGCCTGGCGTTGTCTTGATGGAACACAACACCCTTCCTATTGGCCAATTCTGGCCGCTTCTGGTCGATCGCCTGCTTCAATCTGGTCAGTTGTTGACAGTAGAGGTCTAAATTGAGTGTTTGGCCCGATTGGAGCAGCTCATAGTGGATGATTCCCTTTCCAATCCCACCAAACACACAGCAAAACCTTCTTGGCCGTTAATCCGGGCTTGGCGATCTTTTGGGCCGGCTCACCGCGATTGGACCACGCTCTTTTTCGAAATGGATCGATTTCGTTACGTTTCAGCAAAGAATCGCAGCCATCAATTCGATCCAAAAAGTTCTTTTGCGTCAATTCGTGTGGCACCCATACATCGAGCTTCTTCTTGAGACCAGCCTTATGCAAATGGTTCCGAACGGTTTTCTGGCTTATCTTCAGTTCCTGGTCAATGGAATAAGTGCTCACATAATGGTCCGACTCGACGATTTCCATGATTTTATCGACATTTTCGACAATTGGTCTACCAGAGCGTGCCTCAACTTCGACGTCCATATTACCGGAACGGAATTCTTTGGAACCACCGCTTTGCTGTTGCATTCGATACTGTATTGGGTCCATAAACAGCACAAATTTTTTTGGCCGTCTGCTCCGCCTTTTCACCTTGGTCGTAGTGGTACTGAAGAATGTATCGAATTTTCTCTTTTTCTACCTCCATTTTGGAACGCTGTAACACACAACTGGCTTCACCAAGTACAAAAAAACTGTCAAAGAACATTTTTTTAAAGCGTAATGTCACCTTTAAATCACCGTATAGTATGACCCGATGCGATGTATACATCGTGAGATATGACTCACTAAAGACATCTAGCGGAAAACGGTCAGAACTTTTTACTTCACCCAATATTATACTTTTGAAATAAATGAAAAAAAATCGATTTGTTGTACATTGTAAAGGATTTTCCCCCTTGACAGGCGCGACTATTTATGTATATCTTCTCCTCAACTGCAGAATGTTACAACAGTCTTCAAATGAAAACAAAGCCATGAGATTTTTGAGAGACTGAATCGTGTACCATTTTTCCGTCTTTCTCTTTTTTCTTACACTACCACATGAAACCAAATCACAGATTTATTAGGAATAAATAAAATATTTACATTTACAATAAATAAAATATAAAACATTTTTTTTAAATATAGAATCGAGGGTGTAGTTTTACCATCGATAGGATTTCAACGCGAGCTAAGCAAAGGTGACCGCTCGAGTTATAGTATAAAAAATGACTTCCCTTGCATTTTAACGATGCAACCTTTGACAGTATATCTATAGACACTGCACCAGAGGCTGGAAAAATATCTACCCCTTGAAGGTTTATCGGCAGCCAGGGTCGGCGGTAAAAATGATAAAAAATGCATGAAGGGATTAATGGGCGTCCTCTCACGAGGAAAACTTTATCACGATATTGTTGCACGAGAACTACGTTAAATTTGTCCTTGTCTGTAGGTAAAATGATCGATACACGCTCCGGACGTATATTCCTCGTTATATTTCCGGCACGTATGTGATTCCCGTTAAAATTCATTCGTCCACTACGCGTTTGATCGCGTACGCAACTGTGACAACCGAAATTTGATTATCACCGGGGACGTATTCGCGAACTTCCGATGTAACGCGTGTTTCCCCCATCACGATATATTCCGCGAAATATGATCTTGCCCATTGGCTCCACATAACTGTCACCGGAACACGAGCATTCGATGCATCGGTCAATTTTGTTTTTTTTTTTTTTTTTGGCTTTTCGTTTTACTATCGTCCGGTTTTATTTCACGCGACACGTCCGCGCAGGCACGAGCCGTCGTGGACGAGGAAACAAAAATTGGTTAATTGAATTTTATTACCCGGATGTAACGTCTCGGCGAACACGAAAATATACGCTGTAGTTTGCGCAGTACTTTTACGACTCCCGCAGGATGTCCGAGTAGGTAAGGCTCGCGTAAATCGCACCCCCTAAGGATTCTTCTTGACATTTGTAGCACCTTCGATTGTTGACATGAAGTATTAGTGCTACTGGTTAATGTATTTATTTTTCAGGCAAAACACGTAATAAAAATAACCAAATTGTTGACACATATGAGCATTTTTTTTAAATATTCATAAGGCACGATTTAGTAATACTATTGGAAATCTTGAAAATTACGAAAATCGCAAGCTGTACAAAAAATAAATTCGAATTTCGACCAAGAAAGCAACTCTAATCGTTTGTTATCAACAAATGGATAAAAATATTTTAAAAAATTAACGTGTTCTCTTCAATTTCCAGTTGTCGTTGTGCACTCGAAGAAAGCGCAGATGCAGAAGCAAAAATCGCTCCTCGGGAAAGTCGGTCGCAATCGTGACATCACACTGACACCCCGTGACTTCAACTACGACAATCATCACTATCAGTATCTCAAGTACAGCAAACGTGCTAAGGTCAGTTTAACTATTTGTGAAATGAAGCTATTTAGAGGTTTGCTATTATTATAATATGCATATATACCTTTAAGAGGGAACGCTACCACACAGGCCCGCAAAAAAGTTTCAAGCTTAGGAACTTTTTGTGCCTTGAGAAAAAAGTGCATCACAAATTTGTTTAATGAACTTCATTGCATTGATTTCAAGTATGTAAACCCTTCTTTTCGAATTCTTACAAATTGGCGGCCCTTGAGGCTTGTAAGCGTAACTGTTTTTTTTTGCAGACAGTACACCGGAACTTGCAGCATAGGTCTAGTAAATTTGTACCTTGAACGAAAAATCAAATTTATTTTTCTCAATAGCTAGAAAAATACGCACAGAATTCATAAAATGTTGTTCTTCGTCGATTAGAAAGAAAAAAAGTTTCATTTCCCGAACGAAGGATCGTGTCAAATTATTTACAGAACAGGAGTTTCCAGCAAGTTAAAAAAATCCCTACGTATTTCCGTAGAGATTTTATTTGAAAAGATACAGCAAGAATTTGAATCAAACCGAATCCTCGTTGTTCAAGTTATGCAGGAAATTGAGAAACGTTTTTGAAAAAAATGTCTAAAAATTTGAGTCACATTATTTTGAGTCAATATTTACCATATTGAAGCATCGTTTGCATCGTTGGAGCGCGACAAGAATGCATTTTTCTCAATTACACACATCTTTTGCTAAATCTTCAACTACGAAAAAAAAACTCCAACGTTTCTTAGGATCGTGTTAAAGATTTACAGCATAAATTAGCAAGAAAACATTTTCGATGACAATGAAAGTAAAAAAATCGAAGAAATAACAAAGTTCCCTTGCATTCCACCGATGCAAACTTCAGAAACGTAAAAAAATTTCATAGTAAAAATACTAAATTTTCCATATCCAAAAAATTTGCCCTTTTTTTCAAGAGCCCAAAGTATAATTTGACGTTTGAAAAATCATTTTTTTCAATCACTTTCGACTAGCATTACCCCTTAAGCGACGAGCTATTAAAGATTGAAAATCACAACGCGCAATAACGAGGTGAACCGTGCATCAGGCTACTTTCGATCTTGCACGTCTGCTCCTCACGAGAGCACGAGACAGCTCTCAGTAGATAAAGCCAGCGTGTGATCAGACAAGGCTCCTTTCTCATCGTGACTCACGGCTATCGCTTAACGAGCCTTATCGCAACATTGAACCATCCCTCGTGAACCACTTCCATCGAGGAAAAACGAGGTTAGCTGTCCAATCGGCTGTGCCACCGTTGCGCGCCACTTGTAACTTCCGGTTCGTGTGCGATCACCGACCGATAATACTTCGAGCCGATTACTCTCGACGAAATTGGCTAATTGCAATTTGTCCCACATACTCGTTATATTACTGTGAATCGAGCAATTAAGCATACTCCGCCGCTCGTATTTGTCAGATTGTCGATAAATTTTGTAACGAATTTGTAGAAATTACTGTCAACGAGTCAACCCCCCATATAGGGTCACGTAGACGGGAGTGAAAAAAAATATATATCAAAAAACCAGCGAGCATTTTGCGTGTATACTAATGACTTTGCTTTCACGCTTGACTGAATACTCTTTTTCCTCAATTCTCGTTAGCGCGTTCTTGCCTCTATTAATCACCCACTGGGTGTGTGTACCCCAGGTACTTGTATGTACCTCTGTGTCGTGTACAGGATGTTAGGGAGGTAGAGGACTAAACTGAAAAGGGTGCTCGTGGAGGTCAATTAGCCGATCGATTTTACCTAAAACAGTTTTATCCAGAGTTTAACAGTTTTCGAGATATCCGTTACAGTTTTGTTTTGGTTAAATGGCATTTTCAACATTTAAGCAGGGAAACTGACTGCTTGAAATGTAAAAAGTCGATAAAGTTTGTAATCGATAGAACACACTTAATCTCTAGAATACGAATAATACAAAATTGTGTACATTTAAGGGAACGTTATCGTCGAGAGATATGAAAAATACATGAACTTCGGGATTTGAAAAATACATGAGATATGAAAAATACATGAACTTCGGGATTTTTTTTTTAATATAAAATAAATACTTTTGGAAATGGATTTTAACGTATTTTATTCTTCTATCAATGGAGAGTTAATTCCAATTTTATTTATAGAAAAAAATGTAAAATGGCGGCTCCAGTTCCCGTCAAATAAATGCAAGGCGTGTTTTGGTCTGCGCGGGCGCTCCCACAGCCTTGCCAGTTCATCTTAAACAAAAACGGGTTTAAAAATTATTAAACTATTGTCTGTTATATTACAGAGGCTCATAAAAAACGGTAGAATGATTTTTGTTCATCTGTTCATTTGCTTTTTACGTTTGTGGTTTCGTGATTTTTCTTTATTTTTTTCTTGTTGCGCATAATGATCTGTGAAAGGCAGATTATGAAAATGCAAAATTTCAACACAACCCCTGATCATTCGTAAATTTTTGTGCATACGTTTATATTTCTTTATATGTTTTTTCAGTGTTCCTTTACTAGTTTAGTATTTCTTTTTTTGTTCAATATGAACGTTATGTTTGCTTGTATGCCTGTTCATTATAATTTTAATCAACGACGTAGCGTAATGCTCAGAGGCCTAAATCATATGCCATACTCTAAACTGTGTTTACGTGAAAGTTTCATCGAAATTGATTCAGCAGTTTTCGAGTTATAAACGCGCAGACATACAAACAGACAGATTGACTATTTTATTTTGAGTACGATTCTTATACTTGTTTTAGTTGATATAAACGATCTGTAAAGAAAATTTGTAACAATGACAATTAACAGATAAAGCACCCCTTACACTTTTATTATCATCATCATTATTATTATTATTATTATTATTATTATATATATATATATATATATATATATATATATATATATATATATATATATGTATATATAAAAACTTTCAACTATATGAATCCTCGTTCAACCCAAATATACCTATATTAGATGAAGTAAAAAGTTCTGACCGTTTTTTTCGCTTTATTTCGACGATGAAATTAACATAGTTAGGATTATACGATTTAGATCAAATATGCGCCGTTTTGTTCGATAATTTTTGTCCATTTTGAAGGCAATTTCATAATTCCGCTATTGAAGAAGTCCTCGTCCCTATTGGTAAAAAACTTGACCAGCTCATTTTCACAAGCCTCTCTTGAGGCCAGTTTTGTACCATCAAGAAAATTTTGCAAATGCTTGAAAAGGTGATAATCGCTTGGTGCCAGGTCTGGACTATACGGCGGGTGCGATAGAACCTCCCATCCAAGCTCTCGGAGCTTCTGGCGCATCGTTAAAGATGTGTGCGGCCTGGCGTCGTCTTTATGGAACACAACACCCTTCCTATTGGCCAATTCTGGCCGCTTCTGGTCGATCGCCTGCTTCAATCTGATCAGTTGTTAACATAGAGGTCCGAATTGAGTGTTTGGCCCGATGGGAGCAGTGGATGATTCCCTTCCAATCCCACTAAACACACAGCAAAACCTTCTTGGCCGTTAATGCGGTCTTGGCGATCGTTTGGGCCGGCTCACCGCGATTGGACCACGATCTTTTTCGGCTGTTGTTCTCATATGTGACCCATTTTTCATCGCCAGTCACCATCCGCTTCGAAAATGGGTTGATTTCGTTACGTTTCAGCAAAGAATCGCAGGCATCAATTCGTTCCAAAAGGTTCTTTTGCGTCAATTCGTGTGGCACCCATACATCGAGCTTCTTCTTGAGACCAGCCTTATGCAAATGGTTCCAAACGGTTTTTTGGCTAATCTTCAGTTCCTGGACAATGGAACAAGTGCTCACATGCCGGTTCGACTCGACAATTTCCATGATTTTATCGACATTTTCGACGATTGGCCTACCAGAGCGTGCCTCATCTTCAACGTCCATATTACCAGAACGGAATCGTTGGAACCACGGCTTTGATGTTACATTCGATACTGTATTGGGTCCATAAACAGCACAATTTTTTTTGGCCGCCTGCTCCGCCTTTTCACCTTGGTCGTAGTGGTACTGAAGGATGTATCGAATTTACTCTTTTTTTACCTCCATTTTGGAAAGCTGTAACACACAACTGGCTTCACCAAACACAAAATTATCAAAGAACTTTTTGTGAAGCGTAATGTCACCTTTAAATCGCCGTATAGTATGACCCGATGGGATGTATAACATCGTGAGATATGGCTCACTAAAGACATCTAGCGGAAAACGCTCAGAACTTTTTACTTCACCCAATATATATATATATATATATATATATATATAGGAGTGAAACAGAGGGTGCCCATTATATATTATACACGTTACGCTCAACGTCCTCGTTGGATGGAGAAAGGGACGAGTGATATATGAGAGTCACACAGAGCGCTTGAGGCTCGAGCGATATATCGCCCATTTTAAACTCCACATCCTCAAGTCTCTTTCTCTCTTCTCTCGGCTGTACCAAGACTGCGTATAGGTCACTTGACGCCTATTTAATAACGACGTATATACAGGAGTCGTTGACTGTTGGGCTTAGGGAGCAATGCGCTCTTTCCTCGGTGATCCAACCAAAGCAAAATTTCTACAAAATAAGGCAAAAAAAACAGTAAACGTGGTACGTAAATACAGGAGAGTCGGAGAAAAATATTCACTGACGATTTTTCGCAATGGCGTAAATCCGCAAGTCCGAGCTTCGTATGCATGTTCGGTAGATTTGACAGTGAGATGGACTTTAGGGAGGGGTGACTTTGTGTCGCGACGAAAAATAACAATTCAACGTATGCGAAAGAAGTAGCACGTACATGCGGTCGTATCCGTCCCGGAAATAAAAGCTTCTTTGAGATTGTCTTGTGCGAGCGAGTGCATATATATACGTAGAAGATTTTCTCTGCTGGAGGACCAGAAGCGAAGCACTATCTTGCGCGCGGTATTCCAATTTCCGACGATCAAATCGACTGAGCATGTCGTGGCAATGGCTTCGTACTTTTTCCTATGTCGTTTTTACGCCAAATTTCATACTCACTGACCGGAGCTGCAAAGATTGTATTCGCAGAATCGTAACATCTTGAAATTTGTTTTCATTTTCTTTCTGTCTTTCTCTCTCTTATTCTATTGTACGTTTTGTAATCCTATTTTTCTATTTTAATCCTATTTTTTCTTCGTTATTTCTTTACGGATTTTGTATTGTTTATTCATATATATATATATGTGTGTGTGTGCGAGTGTACAGTTGCCTGCAAACGTTTTGGGCCATCCTATTTTTCAGTCATATTGCATTGAAATACGATAGTAGAAAAAAAAAACTAACGAGTTATGACAACATGTATTCACTTACATTTGAAAACAATTAATTATATACATAGATATTGTTCTTAAATATTTGATTGTCTAATACTTTTGATTTAACGAATGTGCAAAAGTATTGGGCCATATAATATTGCGTGTAGAAAACATAACAAACATTTTTGAAAACAACACAACGAGATTCGGCCTTCTTCACTTCACTCAGTACTTCGTTGTCATGCCCTTAGCAGCGATGCGGCACATCGACATGGCATGGACGCTATTAATTGTGAGATCCGTTCTTGTGACAAGTTTTCCCACTCATGTCACAAATGATGCCACAATTCTGACTTTTTAGAGTGATTTTTTTGTTCCAACACGATCTTTTAAGTTTAGCCACGAATGCTCAATCAGATTTAAGTGCGGTGATTGCGATGGTCAGTCGAGAACCCATACTTGTCGTCTTTGTAGGAAATCTTATCGTTTTGAAAAATCCAACAACGCGGCATTTTTGTTTTCATTGCAAATGGAATAATATGGTCTTGCAATATATTTCTGTACATTGTAGCGGCCATGTTACCTTGAATGTCTACCAACGGACCAACGCCGTCGTCAAAAAATGCTCCCCAAACTTTAATTTTCCCGTCACCATGTTGGACGGTAGGAATTTGATACTTTACGTTGAATCTGGTACTTGGCGGACGTTTCACGTACTTCCAACCATCACTTTCGAATTATTGAAATTTGGATTCATCGGAAAAAAGCACTTTCCGCTAATCTCATGGTGTTCAATGCTGATATTTTTTTTTTGCACAATTCAATCTGGCCTTTTGATTCTTCTTACTGATGAGTGGTTTTTTTTACACCAATCCGTCCAATCTGTCCTACAGCCTTCAGACGCTGGGATACTGTATTCCGACTGATGTCGGCATGATTTTCACTACGTCATTCTTGCAAAATGCCTGCTGCAGTTCTTCGTGGATCTATAATTCACCTCCTTTTTATAATTTTATCAACGTATTCCGCAGTTCTTCGCGGTCTACCACTTCGACTTTTGTCACACGACGAATTTGTTAATTTATATTTACGAATAATACGATTAACCGTACTTTTTCCAATGGATAAAGTAGTACTCGCAATATCGCGAGAAATTTTTCCTCCCGAAGAAAGTTTTAACACGATTTTACGGACCTCAATATTCGTGTGTTTCGCCATCGCGGCACGAATAATACTGAGTTTTCATGGTCGAGCATGTTTTGAAACTAGTACGGAAAAAAATGTAAACAATATGTGCGTACACGGAGAGAATTAAATATTGAAAATTACCGTGCAGTAACGGTAACCGGATGACAACCCTGAAACTTCGCTTATCATTACTGAGTAAAACACAGATTTTCACGAAAATAAAATAAAATTTCTTCTTCAGATAGAAAATTTTACCAGATTTTCTAGTAAATTTTAATGTGTAACACAATACGCAAAACTTAAATTTAAAAAATATAAAATATCAGCGAAATTTTACTGTGCATTTTATTATTTTATGCCTTTCAAAAATGTCTATAAAAAAGTATCGTCTTTATAACAGTTATTTTAAGATTTATTATAAAATGTAATGAGTGTTATAGGAAAATGTATTGCGCTCTCGGTAAAAATTGTCGTGCGCGCTACCCTTCTTGTATAGTAAAATTTTCGCTACGTATTTGAAATTTTCTGTAACGTGAGTTAAAAAAAAAACTTGTCGCATACGAATTATTATGCTTTTCTCACTTGTCACCACATTGAAATATATCACGGTAATTTTTACCGTGAAATTCACGACAAATATTACTTTTTAATTCTCTCCGTGTATGAAACTGTGCGAGATAGTTGCCCGATACTTTTGCACACCGACGAAACTCGTTCGATGCTGTACACAAATAATACGTTATAAAAAGAAATATATATATATGACGCTGTTATTCATATTATAGCTCTCTTAACAATTTGGAATGATTAACAAGTTCAGGAATTAAATATATTATTACTTTCCGCAAAAAATAAGATGGCCCGAAACTGTTGCACGCCGCGTGTGTGCGCATCCTTTAACGGGTAATTTTCGTGAACTTTTTTTCTGGTACGACGCGTGCTGGTCGTCGGATTTTTTTTTCACATTAAAGCGTATGGTTTTAAGCGTCTTTTTTCTTTTTCGGTAAAAAGTACTTGATTTTCGGTCAAACAAAAAACGCTCTATTTTCATTAATACAATAAAAAAGAACTATGCATCGAAAAAAAAAAATTCGCCGTTCAAGCCCTGTTTTTTGATATGTGAAAGAAGCTTGTAAAATTTGAAGTTGATTAGTGCAGTGATTTTTGAGATATCGTAGTCACCGATTTCGAAAAAGTCATTGTCCTGTCAATCCTGACTTCCAACGCCCTTACGGGTTTTCCGATTAATAAAGCATTCTCCTATATACACCAAATAATGAGAATCAAGCACACTTCATTTATGGAGAAAAACTAGAAAGCAGGAGAAAAATGAAGAGAGAGAAGAGCCAAAAGAGCATTACTTTTATTTCTCCATTCTTTTATTTTCATCGTTCGTTCTTTCTTTCTTTATACATACATATATCCTAAAGTACCCAACCATGGCGAACAAAAACGCCACATATCACACTTTTATTCGTCTGTATACTATGTGCCAGTATACCATAGAAATGAGAAACGTCTTATGTCCAAAAACCTTCTTCCTCGTCCTCCCTTTCTCTCCGATCCTTTTGCTCTTAGTTATTTTCTCTTCCCCTCTCTCTTTGATCTTCTTGCTCTCTCTGTCTCTCTTTCTCTCTATCTCTCTCCCCCTCTCTCTCTCTTTCTCTCTCTCCTTTCCTCTTTATTTTTCTCACTCTCCATATATTCTTATAAATCAAACGGAACTTCGAACTTTTACGCATTTCTTTTGGCTCGCCGAATTCCACCAGTGCACACACACTCACACACACACACACACACACACACACACACACGCACATAAACTACTCCACTTTCTATGCGGTAGCCGCGATATATATTTTTCTGCTCGAACGACCATTCCTCTCTCGTTCTCCTCCATCCACTTCTGTTTCCGTTCGAATTTCCTTACATCATCTTTTTTCTCCCCTTTCTTTCGATCCTCGTAGGCGCGTCCATAGAGATTTGTGCACCTTCACGTCTCTTTCCTCGTGTAACTCGGCATGAGTGCAACAGTCCCCGGAACGAACGAGCCAGTGTGCGAAAATAAATTCTCTGACCTTTCATTGAAACGTCCGAGAATTTCTTTGTCCAAAACAAACTAGAACAAAAAATGCGAAAGGAAATAGCTTTGTGCAAAGAAGAAAATAGCTTCGCACAAAGAGGAATCGAGACGTACAATTCGGGAAAGCTTCAAGCACTATTGATATCGTGATGGATTCGGTAGGTTTTTTTTTTCTTAAACAAACTCCCAATACGTTCTTTCGAGAGTACCCTTTAATGTTCTGTTAGGGTTTCAGGAAAACTTGTGGATACATTTTTTAAGAAATTTCATACCGATAGTGTCAATGGACGAATGCCAATGTCAAAATGCCAGTCAATGAATTTTAACGTTTAACTGCTGTCATTGCTTATGTTATTCATGCTTTGCTCAGTATTTGCAAAGAGACGGTCCTTTTAGTTTATCTATTATTTATTTGCCGTATTAATTTATGTTCGGAAGTGGAAGGCCATCATTTTAAATTTGCTTTTTTAATTTTTGAAAAAAAAAATGATATGTATATTTGAACGACTAATATCAATTCCATGTACACAACTACTAATTAAATATATAAGAATTCTAGCTTTCGCCCGCGTGGAATTTGGCCTATTGAAACTTCGTTACCAGTTGCACCCCTTATTAAGGGTTGTTTCAAAAATCCTAAATCATGCGTTTTATTATTTGTTTTGAAGAATATTTGTACCAAGTTCCAAGTTGATACACTCAACGAATACAATGCCCTCCCCTTTAAGAGTTGATTTTCGATGAATCCTTTCTTAGTGCACCTCTACATATTCTAAGGAACATGTCTTCCAAATTTCATGTTTATATCTTCAGCGGTTTAGACTGTCCGTTGTCTATATATGTCAGTCAGTCAGTCACAGAACTGTTTTATATGTTTTACATTTTTTTCGGCATATTTTCTGAAAATCACTCGTACGTTTTTTGGATTCTTATCAGCGATTTTCAACATAAATTTGTAAGAAAAGATTTTCCCAGATAATGAAAATGAAGAAATTGAAGAAAAAAAAAATCCTTGCATTCCAACGATGCAAACTTGAACACCGTAGAGAATATGATAGCTACTTTATAACGACTCCACTAATTGATGAGAAACTGGCATATATTCAATATTAATTGTTATGAAAGGAGTTTCCGTGCATTCAGTATATGACAAAGAATCTACTGTATAAATTTGAATCAAATCATTTTAGGGTGCCCATCTTAGGGCAACGAGGACAAGATATAATCGAGATTCATCCAATAAACGACAAATACTTCGAATCATGAATCAAGGCTACATAACTTGACCTAGTAAATGTTGACAACAAAAACAAAAAGATAATCCGAAGACCGAATATTAATTTACAACGTTCAAAGACCGGATAAAATGAGAAAATACCCTTCGACTTTCACCGTTCGATTTCTTCGCTCGTCTCGGTATGTAGTATCAACCTAAACCACTTTACGCTTCCCATCGATGTTTGACATTCGGGTTGATCTCGATTCAAACAAGTTGCCCTTCAGTCCAAGCCCGAAACGAGGACAACATTATACCACTCGGTTCGTGTATCCAATTGTTTCGGTACTCCGTGTACCGCTAACTTTTGTGCTTTATGCCTCGTTAGATCAAATTCCAAGGCCCCCGCGAGCTTTTTTCCGTACGTTCACGAGCGCAATTGGGGTCAAGCCTTCTCCTTCTTGGCGTGCTCTGTGCTCGTTCCCGTTCTAAGCCTCGGCTGTTTTTTCTTCTACGTTTATTCCCTGTTTTTTTTTTTTGCCACGTCTGTGTACGGCGGAACAAAGAATTTTGCCAATTCTTGGTGTTCACGCGCGCAAGAACCCGTCACGATATGACTTCGTTATTATCACGTGACTCTGCAACTTTTCCTTGCAACGTTCCGCGCTTTCTCGTTGCGCCACTTCGTCCCTTCCTTTCTACGTGATAGACAGTTATTGCTTGTTTGCGTGGGGAAATCTTTGCAGTTGTCACATCCGGAAGGGATGAGAGCATAATTATTTGTTTCCCTCTTTGTTGCCTACGCCTAGCGCAATAGCACGGGATGAGGGTAAAAAGGGGTAGTGTGTGTTAATTAATGGAATTAAGGAATTTACGCGATAATTCGATGTTGGGAAATGATTTTTTAGATTCGTGTTCGATTGACTCGTATTTTATTAGAATTAACCAATCTGGGCAATCCTATCAATTTTGGTAATACATAGAAAGGAGGAAAAAATATATACATATATAGATAGATCGCTTACAATTGTCGATGTACACTCGTTCGCAGAAGTGTCAGCGGTCGGTCGTAAAGATTAGGGCCCTTCGCTGGTGGGCCAGGTACGCTCGGTGTTATAGTGGATGGTAGCACGAACACAAGGATTACGATCACGCGGACTCTAGTATATAGATATATACGTATCGCAGACCGAGAATGTAATTTTACAATTGGAAATACGGTTTACGATTCGTAGACTTCGTACAAAAATCGCAGTAAAACTTGTATAAAAGTATAAAGATTGATGTATAAAAATACGGAGATATGTCAGGAGACTGAATGTTAAAGAACTAACTTCGATGGAAACTGTCGTGGGAGAACTTGAGTCGTTGAAGGATGTTGGTCGACTGACTTGAAGATTTTTCTTCTATGATGTGGGAGTTTTTGGAGAAGCTGAATTTGTGGGAGAAGGAGCATTTGGGAGAGTGAGCTTTATGGTGATGCGTTTTCTAAGGATTGGTGGAGAGAACATAAAAATATAGGTTGACTCGCATGATTGGTCGAGGCAGCGTACAAGAAGGACTTCTAGGTCGTTATTGGGTCGCGGTTATGATAAACGCAGTTGCTGCTCTATTTCTGAGAATTGAGTTCAATGCACATGTTTTCCGTGGGTCTAGTTTTACGACCGGGCCATGTGGTCGGTGTGTGGCCGAGTTTTCTCGGACGAGTGTTTGGGTCTTAAGATAAGGAATTAGCTTTTCTCGAGTGTTCTGGGGATCTTTCGGGGCTGCACGTATATTTGTGCATAGATATATTTAAGGCTTTCCGCGTGGGAAAGTACGCACGACACTTGCTTGTTATCGCTATAATGCGTCGAAAAATAAGAATGTCGTATCAGTTTAATGGTTATTCACGATTTCCATGGGAAATCGCGCAGGCCAGCGTTCTCGCCGGATTTCAACAAAGTAGGAGAGAGAAAAAGAAATATTTTTATGCGCTTTTGCTCGCGACGTGACACAGTTTCGGATATTCCAAAAATAATATTCACGTTCGAATTAACTCATGCCACTCTCTCTCTCTCTCTCTCTCTCTCTCTCTCTCTCTCTCTCTCTCTCTCTCTCTCTCTCTCTCTCTCTCTCCTCTCTCTCTCTCTCTCTCTCTCTCGTTCAATAGGTTAAGATATTATCAAAGGGGCTGAAGCAATCGTCCTAATTACGTGTTACTTACCCAGCAAAGGAAATCGGAAATTAACGAGCCGCGGGAAATCTTCAGCTCGAGGAACTCCTCGATTTACAATTGAACCAAATTCTAATTTATACGGGCCAACGATTTTGATCCGGAGTTTAATTACCCCGGCATACATCACACGTACTCGTGAAGATACACGCATTGCACTTTGCATTCGGTACACATTAGATACGAGAGATTCGCGATTCGGTACGTGCTGCAAGACGGTTCGGTGCAATTTAGCTAAATATTTCGCTGGCTTTGAGACATTCCGTTCTACGTTTGTTCCTTTCTTCGTGCTCTTCCACAAAAAATCGACATTAACGCAACACGCTTCTCGTGAGATGTGGATTTTGAGACATAGACGTAAGGTTTTTTTTCCCAGCTTTATTTGTCGAAATCGAGATGAAGATTTATTAAAATTAAAGGAAACATATATTTTAATAATTCTGACAGGACAAATATCCAGACCCATGTAGTTGATTCAATTGCCAATGCATTCGACTGATTGCGGTACTAATGATAATCTGTGCGCGAAAAAAACAAAAGATTGACCTGCTAGCAGAAAAATCGTTACGGTAAATTTTATACTTTTGCAATGTTTTAACTAGCCGCGACTGAAATTACCGTAATTTCTTGAAAGAAACTCTAGTTCCCCATGTGGGTCTCCAACGTCGTAATTACGATTCGTGTCTCGTCCAATTATAATTGACCATAAAAATAGTTACGGTATTGTGCACGTTGAAACGAACCGCGGGCGTTAATTAAAAGCCGATGATATCACAGGGAAAAGTCACAGGAGAACTCGTTGCACCCTCGTTCGTGGAAACAACTGCGGAAAGATTTGCAGACAGAGAGGGAGAGAGAGAGAGGGAGAGAGAGAGTGAGAGAGAGAGAGAAAGAGAGAGAGAGAGAGAGAGAGAGAGAGAGAGAGAGAGAGAGAGAGAGAGAGAGAGAGAGAGAGAGAGAGAGAGAGAGAGAGAGAGAGAGAGGAGAAAGTAAGCGAGAAAGAAATGGAGTCTAGATTTGCAAGCCAACTTTAATACCCCTACATTTGCGAAATGGAATTTTCCCACGGAAAATCGCTGGTCTGGTCTGACGCAAACGCGCTTTTACTACTGCAGTCTACAATCTGCAAGAACGTTTCGCTATATAGTCAAATGGCTTGGGAAATTCTGACGCCAAAGGTTGCTGGGCTAATCACAAGATAGAGCAAGGAGGAGAGGGAGAGAGAGAGAAATACAGACGGAGAGAGAGCGAGAGGAGCCAATAAAGATAGACGAAATGAGAGAGAGAGAGAGAGAGAGAGAGAGAGAGAGAGAGAGAGAGAGAGAGAGAGAGAGAGAGAGCGATTGGTTAATTGATTGGTATATATTTGTCTTACAAAAAAATTGTGGCCGGAATAAAAATATCACAACTAAAATAAACAACTAAAACAAATTAATAATGAATATCGATATCAATAAATATATATATTTTTAAGTATAACTAATTTAAGGAAGCTCAAAGAATTAAGAGAAAAGGAGAGATTAATTAATTGATCAGTATATTTCTAAATCTGTAAAGGAGAGATCAATTGATTGATCTGTATATTAATATGGCATAGTAAAAACCCTTGTGAACATTTTTTTAATAATCGGAAAGTTTGTACACATGAATAACAAATATAAAAAATTAGAACATACAAAATACAAAATATATAAACAAACGAACCCAAACAAACAAAAAAAATGATAACTAATATCTCTATTTGGAATATATTATTCTATTGTAGCTATAAAATTAAATTGATTAAGCTTAAATAAAAGGGAGAGCGAGAGAGAGAGAGAGAGAGAGAGAGAAGGCGATGACTCGGCTTCAAATGTATATATTTATATGATGTGCCATAAATACGAATTATACAATAGGATTCACGAAGAAAAAAATTATAAAACCCTGAAACTCAAATAAACAAAAAAAAAGTAAACAAAAAGAACCGAATAATGAAAAATAATCATCTTAAGCATTTGGCAAACATATATACATTTTTACTTATACAAGTGCATGATGGAATCGTAATAGGAAAAGGATGAGAGAGAGAGAGAGAGAGTGTGTGTGTGTGTGTGTGTGTGTGTGAGAGAGAGAGAGAGAGAGAGAGAGAGAGTACTCAAGAGCAATTGAGAGACGCTACGGTACCAACTCGTGCTTCCGACCTTGTACGCAGCATTATAGAAGAGCAACGATGCTAAATCTCAGGAATTCCCTGGCGTTTCTTAGTCTTAATTAAATCAACGTACGATGCCACGAAAATGCAAGACGCACCTATCGCTCTCTCCCTCGCTTCCGTTTTCTGATTTCCAGCCTCTTTCTCTCTCTCTCTCTCTCGCTCTCCCCCCCCTCTCCCTCTCTCTCCCGCCCATACTTATCCAAATACATATTTCGTGTATACAAGTGAGCTCAGACAACAGCACGAGCTTTCCTCGATAGATTGTAGCGTATATCCGCCAACCAGAAGCGCATCGAAAAGCACAGCCTCC
Source organism: Ophion ventricosus (assembly GCA_963932345.1). Classification (NCBI taxonomy): domain Eukaryota; kingdom Metazoa; phylum Arthropoda; class Insecta; order Hymenoptera; family Ichneumonidae; genus Ophion; species Ophion ventricosus. The sequence goes on along the minus strand of OZ010715.1, from coordinate 25,563,761 downwards.
AGCGCCTTTGCAATATACGCAATCCTCCACCTAGTGCATATCAAGAATATTTTTGAACTTTGAATCGACATCACGCATCGACGAATCGAAAATCTAATGACATTTTACCAATGTAATATAATTTTTCCCTATCGATTTTGTTTGGGTTATTTTTCGATTCGTCTAATCAATCCTGAGATCTCATAATTTACGGCCGAATTTCCGAGTGATTTTTATATAAAATGGAATGTTCTAAAAAAAGGCCCCATGACATTTTGCGATAAGTCTGACAGTTTCGGCGAAAAAGTGAAAAAATCTTGAAATTTACTATAAATTCAACCTTGACCTTGAATAACTTTTAAAAGAATACATTTATCATAAAACGATAAAAGAGCTTTTTATAAAGCGTTCAATTCTCTAAAAAAAAAGACGTCTTCAGCATTGTCGTACGTTTACACGTTGACGAATTATAAAATTCAAAAGTAGCCAGCAAGGTTTTCTCCATGTTATTAGCATGGGAAATAGAAAATCGCGATGAGGATCCTCTAAACATTAATATTAAGGGCTCATATTTTAACAAGCGTCTTATCTGATCTTAGTGCAACTACTGAATACACTGACAGAAAAATTGTTCTGATATTAACTAGATGCGTCTATTTGATTTTTTAATTTGAATTAACTAGATTTTTCATGAAATCAAATTTTTCCTATTGCATTCCATTATGAAAATTATTTATTTTAAATATATTTATTTATTCAAATCAAAATTTATTTAATATCGTCTAATAACTAAATATTTTATTTATTCGTAATAAATATGTGATTTGGTTTCATCTGGTACTATAAGACAAAAGAGACAGACGGAAAAATGGTACATGATTCAGTCTCTCAAAAATCTCATGGCATTATTTTCATTAGCAGACTGTTGTAACATTATGTAGTTGAGGAAAAGGGTTAGTCTTTCTATACATAAATAGTCACGCCTGTTAATAAAACGCACAACGATACCTTTCTTTTTTTTTCCAAATAACAGCCTTGTTAGTGAAAAAAAAGAAAAATAATTTAACTTTTTTAATCGCACTATTATGTCATGAACCAATATTCCTTTCTCGTATTCATGCGATATATCGTGTTTTATCTTTATTTATTTAATTTGAGTCTATTTTTTATTTATTCAATTTGAATATATTTAATATTTTAAAAGACTAGCTTGAACAAATAAAAATATATATTTGAAAAAAATAGGGTCGCATTAGGCTGTGCGACAAGGAAAGAACCTATTTGATTAAAATAGATCGTATTTAAATTAAATTTTTTTTTTTTTTGGCAGTTTAGGAGAATTTGATAGTTGATTTGTTTCAATCACCCTAATATTATATCTATATCCGCGCGTCCTATCCGAGTACATAAACCGGTCGCACATAGAGATATCTTTTCCCGCTTAATGCCTGTTTCAAGCCCTTCCGCCAACCCTGCTCCATCATCCTCATTTTTCATCCCTAGTTCCGCAATCTGACGAAAGTGTATAACCGGAGAACGCATGGAGTGTGCGATAAGGCACACCTCGGCATTCTTCTAGCTCATCTTCGCCACTCTTTACACCGATATTCATACATTAAGGATGTATCTTCGATGCACAGCATTCAACTCTGTAGGATATTCCTCGGTCCTTACTGATTTATCATTTCTTTGATAATTTCCTCCCGCGTTTTTGTCCCTGCTCTTTCACTAGGTGCATATACAGGCTTATTCACAGCTATCAGGATTACCTTGGTGAATATATCGGGTATGTCATTGCGAGCAAAACACTTTTTTGTTTGAATGTCGTGCTAGTTTTTTTTTATCGTCTTATCACCATTATTTTCGGGCCTACAGCCCTATAACTGGTGTTTACGAGGTGTCGTAATTATTACCAAATGGATAAAGGTTCAACTTGAACGTTAAAAATCTCCAAAACTATGTTGTAAAACTGATTTTGATGTTTCGCCAATCATTGCATCCTAAATTAATCGCTCGGTGATATAAATTTCAATCGCCTACCACCATTTCGATTTTGGTATCGAAACTCCTTAAGGTAGTAATCTCGCCACAGTCACGTTGAAAAGTTTATTCTCCGCTCGATCGATGAAAGCTTCGAAATATTGCGAAATATCCTTATAATGTAGGTGGTACATCTTATCGAGATGTAAAAATTTATAAAGTAATGATGAAAACGCATAATATAATGAGTTCCAAAAATAACATCGTTCCCTCCATCACCTAATCTTCACTTTTGTATGAGACTATCCATTCCGGCTACTAATACGTACATACTCTGCGTATACGGATATGCACACACTACTGTAGTCTAGCAAGCACGGAGATCGTGGCAACGTCGCAAGCCCAGCGATTTTTCGCCTTGACATTGGGCGCTAGCGTCGCTAGACATTGCTTAATTTAAATGGCTATACCTCTGTAACTAGACGGTCAAAATTTATGATTTATTTTTACCCACTTCATCATATGTTCCTCTGTAATTGAGAATGCAAAAAAAAAAAAAAATCTGTACAAAAGTTTCGAAGTTATTGCGCGAAATGTGAAATTTTTCACTGCTCCTCATAAGAACACGTGTAAAACCGTGCAATCTTTAATTGCCAATATCTCGAATACACAACGGTGAATCCTTTTGAAATTTTGCAGATAATCACTTGATAGTGTCCTGAATGGGTTCTCAAAATAAATCAAAAAATCTATAGAAAAACGCCATGGCGAGACTACTACTTTAAGAATGAACAAATGTCGCCTGTACACGGAGAAAATTAAATGTTAAAAATTACCGTGCAGTAACGGCAACCAGATGACAACCCTGAAACTTCGCTTATTATTACTGAGTAAAACACAGATTTTCACGAAAATAAAATAAAATTTCTTCTTCAGATAGAAAATTTTACCAGATTTTCTAGTAAATTTTCATGTGTAACAAAATACGCAAAACTTAAATTTAAAAAATATTTAATATCAGCGAAATTTTACTGTGCATTTTATTATTTTATGCCTTTCAAAAATGTCTATCAAAAAGTATCGTCTTTGTAACAGTTATTTTAAGATTTATTATAAAATTTAATGAGTGTTATAGGAAAAAGTATTGTGCTCTCGGTAAAAATTATCGTGCGCGCTACCCTTCTTGTATAGTAAAATTTTAGCAACGTATTTGAAATTTTCTGTAACGTGAGTTAAAAAAAAACTTGTCGCATACGAATTATTGTGCTTTTCTCACTTGTCACCACATTGAAATATATCACGGTCATTTTTACCGTGAAATTCACGACAAAAATTACTTTTTAATTCTCTCCGTGTATACGTACAATTGATTCTTGGGTAGAGGTGTATGGGCTTACGGGCGGAGCATAGTAATCGAAGTTTAATGGCTCATGAATGATTACGAAACGTACGGATGGTACATACATATATATATATATATTTACACATAGGTATGCATCCGTATCACAAAGATGTTACGATCATGAAATAATCTTCAACGAGTTTGGAGAAGCGATAAAATTTAAGTACATATTCGGGCGAGCCGCAACGCCGGAGCCTCGGTACAGACGTAAAAGAGTTTAGGGAGAGTTTACAATTGGGCTCTCGCGACGAGAGGAACAACCTCGTGCGCTTAAATGGGCAACGGTGAATTACGATTCGAATGGCGTCGCGGCGCCTACGACTGTGGGATGCGAAGCGCATGGGTATATAGAACACCTTATAGAAAAGACCTTTGGATATACATAGAACATGCGACGAGATGCTTGTGGAAAGACTACCGTCGTTACCTCTCTCTGCTCCTTTCTTCCGCTCTTTCTGCTTCTCTCTGTCACCCTTTCTCTCCGGTAGGGAGCTTCCTGTTTTTCCTTCTCTTTCTCTCTTATCGTTCTCCCTCTCTCTCTCTCTCTCTCTCTCTCTCTCTCTCTCTCTCTCTCTCTCTTCCCGTTTCTGTCTCTCTCTTTCTCTCCTCACTTGGTCTCTTCGTTTTCAGTTGCACAAGCCTCTTGAGAAGACTTCACCCTTGCCACGATGTCGCGATCGGGTTAACCGAGGAACACGACCAGCGGCACTTAACTTTGTCGCAGTCACCGCGGGAAGCGAAGTACTCCCTGTAACACTCGCGCATGTGCTTTCGTATGAGCAAACTCCAATATACGTAGGACCCACCACGAGTGTTTCAAAGCCCAACATAAAAGCCGATGCAACTATTCTCAAGCATGAATCACCAACCGCGATGGAGAAACATTAAAACATTTCAAAAATGATAAATTGGAGACTGCACAATAGCAGAGTGCGCCACCATTATCACGCAAATCTCTTGTTTCTGACAAATTTCATATACGACCAGTGAACAATGTTATCATTGTATGACGGTTGGCCTGATGTGGATTGAAAGGAATTGACGTTTCTACTAATGAATCGGCTGACAGGGATTTGTTTGGGCTTGGGTACAGTTATGGAAATTGAATAGATTCATTATTGTCCCTGTCATTGTCCTCGTGATTGTTGTCAGTGCGGTTTTCGTTGCTCATTAAAGAAGTGCAAGGAGTATAGAAAAAGAAAGAGCATTCGAGTACACAGGTCTAGTGTTTCAATCGTATTTCGACGAATATCGGAACACAAAAAGTGTTCCAGAGATTTTGCGAATGATTTGAGAATGAAATAAAACCCTTGTATGACCGCATACTTTCTGGAAGTTTTGAAAATTACGAAAATGCCAAACTGTAGCAAAAAAAAAAAACTTCGATTTTCGATGAAAAAATCAGCCTGTAATACGATAGAGAATGTCTATGAGATCGCGGACGGAGAATGAGAGAGAGAATAAAAATCCGCACGCAGCATAAACTATGTTTCCTCCGAATTTACATTGAATTGGACGAATAGATTTTGACACACGACTTACACCGTTTTATTAAACATAGTTTCGAGCATTAGCCTAGACGGGTGGGAGATCTGGGTGGGCACGCCCCCACTGAAAGCCCCCCCCCCCCCAAATCGATCCAAAATAATTTAAGTCAAATAATCGATTAATTTTATTCAATTTTCACCCAAGCATGCATGAAAAAAAAATGCAATAAAACTCTTCCCTTCGTCGTAATTTCATAATTTGTATAAAAAGTAACTATTTCATTGCGCAAATGATATAGATATTTAAATTTTACAATTAAGTCAACTGTGGGCAAAAGCAATACATTAGATTTGCCGGCCGATACACAACGAGAAGAATACTGAAAAATCAACATTCACTACCAAAAAGTAGAAATATCATAGTAATACAAAAATATCATGGTGAATCGAAAACGCCGATTTAAGAATCAACCGTTAGCTCATGCAGTTGTTGAATTTTTAAAATTGGATATGAAGAACGGAGAGCATTTCATCAATAATTTATGGAAAAACATAATAACTCATACGTCAGTCTCAGAAGCTGAAACGATGGTCATGAAAAACATAAATGGTCATGAAATAAGTGCGGAAAATTTCAGAAAGCATATTAAAAAGTAGAACTGCCCTAACTCATATAAGCTTTTCCAAGCAGGAATAGTACCCCTAATAAGCTCCGCCGGTTGTAAGAAAAGTTTTTCTGCTATGAGGCGGATAAAAAAGTGACTTAGAATCACAATGCTTCAGGAACTATTGAACATGGAGAATGGCATTGTTAGAAAAAATCCAGCTGATAAAAATGTTGGGCTGATTTGCAAAAAAAAAATAGAAAAATAAGCCTTATTTAATTGAGTACCTACTAAAAATAAAGTTTACAGACTCGTGACTGGATTAAAAAATAATGCAAAATTAGTTGATTATTCTCTACGGAATTGCAAGCGCTTCATATTAATGTTCACATCAACGTATGGTTAAAGCAAGTTTCATATATCATGTGTGTTACGTGATTATCGCCTATTATGTAAATTTTATTAAAAAAGAAAAATATTATTGTGATCAGAACCATTTTTATCAGGCCAGCACCCCCCCCCCCCCCCCCCTCCCCCGAGAAACAAATACCTGGCTACACCAATGGTTGCGGAACAAACGCAAAAGACTAAAGGATAAAATGCAACGGAGTGGTTCGCCGTAAAGTAGTGGGCGATCTTCAAAAAAATTGTCATAATTCGGCAAATGGTCGGAATTTTTACAAAATATTTGTTGCAAATTAAAGTTAAGATCGAAGGCTATAAAACGATGCATTACGAAATCCTATCCGTTAAATTTCAAGCTCATGCAGATGCCCTTAAAGTACGCGTACGTTAAAACTTTCATAGTAAAACTCTCTTTTGGCTATAATGGAATGACATCCCCATTTTATTTTACCCATTTTTCGTGCGGAATCCTTTTAACTCATTGAATAAAAGATACCTCGGTTTTACAGATCGCATCAGGTGGGCTGAGCAGATACGACGACAAGCATTTTACGAGCAACGAGATCGAGAAAAATCCATCGACACTGAAATCCATTTTTAGTCCCCAATCGCCGTCACGCAACGCCGAGTGCCCACCATCCTCAAAGCCAGCGATGGCTAATCGACTGTTGGATTGGTTTTCCGTCGTTATGTCGGATGCCAAATGCCGGGGTCAGCACGTCAAGTCCAAAGGTAATGCAACTTTAATCAAGGTCAGAGTTACCACACGCAGCCCTCTGCTCAGAATAGACCGAAACAGATACAGTTGTCACAGCGTGTGTCACACTGGACATTTTGTCGATAAACACGCAGATATTACCATTTTCATTGTCACTTTGTCGAATGAACAGCGGAAAAATAATTCATGGTTCCGGCTGATCTTTGATCCTGTTGTACACATTTAGCATATCTGGTGTGTTAATAAGGCGGCATATGGACGTGTGCTTGACAGGTCATTTTCCTGCTGGATGCCAGACCGAGGTCAGGTGGATGTTCGGACACTTGGACAACGACGGTGATCGACGAATCTCACTCTCGGAACTCTACAGCCTTGAGCATGATCAGAATGAACCGTGCCTCAAACCGTTTTTGGACGCTTGCGACATTGACGGGTAATCGATCAAAGCTTCTTGATTTTTTTTTTACACGACCATTTTATAAGTTAGGATAGTTCTAGCACGAATGACAGAATTCTTGCTCTTTCGACAGAATTTATTAAAATTCTGTCGTAAAAAAAGTTAATGAATAATTCTCTGATGTGGGGCAGCGATCCGAGTATAGACTCGATCGAAATTTCAATGCTCAACCATCAATTGTTCTTGATATCTTATCGTGTGCGATCAGGAAAACTTTTTGACACCGTTGTAGCACGAGACTCCGAGAAAAGAAATAGATACTCGATAGCTACGATCACCGAAAAAAAATGTTAATGTAAAAAATAAAATAGGGAGAATTGTCGGGGAAGCAAAATATTTTTTATTCTCTTGATATTGTCGCTTCTTTGACGAACTTTTTGACTGTACTGAAAGCATTTGCCATTCCAATGACAGATAAAAACAAATGAGATAGAAGATAACTTATTGCAAAAATATGTCATTCCAGTTTTGGGACAGTCATGCATAGTTTCAAGAAAAGTGTGGATACGTCTGAAAAATACGATACATGTGGATGTATCTTGTACAATTTTTGTCCAACATTTGGCACGTATAAAACATATAGCTACATTTTATTTGCGGACACGAAGTTTTTTACTTCTCTATAATGGAATTAGAAGAGTGTCTAGAATATCCCAAAATCTTCAATAAAATTGAGAAATGAAAGAGTCAAGCAACCCGAAACAAAGAGTCAAAAAACCCGAAGCAAATATTTCATCAGTGGGGCTGATGAAATATTTGCGGATAAGGGGCCACCGGTAATGGCCTCAAGGAGATGCCTAATTGCAATAAGGATCGACCATGTAAAACCAACCTCTCGTTTACCAGCAATATATCCTTTGTCGAGCTCTCCTTTTGCAGTCTCGTTTGATGAATTAAAACGATGAAGGTTCGGGGAAAAAAAACAGTGATAACTCAACAACAAAATGACTGCAATCTAAATACTGTTTAGTATTTAGAATTTAGTATTTAGACAAATAGTATTTGCAGTAAAATAATACGCATTGATTTTTGTTCTTCGGAGATCCGGCTCAATAAATCTGAAATAATAATTTCAAATCAGAATTTCAGTAGTTCGCGATTTGACAAAAATCAGACACAGTCAAAATATATGAATATTCATTTCGGAAAATAATGCCAAAAAATTATTGAGTTGCTAAAACAAATAATTGTACAACAATTAATCAGTAAAAAAAAACAGTCTTCTTATAGAATGGAATCGTTGATTTTTCTGAATATTTAGAAATTATTTCAGAATATCCTTCCTTTTTTTAAACAACTCTTTTCCAATTTTTCAAATATTGTATTTTTCAAACCGTTCGTTCAATTACACGTAATTTTCCCGAAGATAATGTGAAGCCTTTGGATCACAAAAAAAGAGGAATCGCGATTACTTATTTACCTTTCAGTATTTGAATTTAAAAAAAACATAAAAAAGGACTAAAAAATATCATACGTGTTCTTAAAAACATAAAAGCACAATTAAAGAATGACATCAGATCCAACAAGATCGACACGATGTCCCAATTCCTACTGGTGACTATTAGCAGAAGAGATTTTTTTCTTTTCCAATAAAAAAAAAAACAACCGCGTCTTTATTTATTCACAGCGATATATTCGTGAGCGGCGGCGAGTGGTGCGAATGTTTCTCGAAAGCTGAGCGACCTTGTGCGGCGGTGCGTAGACGATCATCCCCGGAGTACGCGCCGTCGTGCGACTCTCGGGGCTACTATCGGATTACCCAGTGTCACCGGGGCCTGGGTTTGTGCTGGTGCGTGGATCCCCACGGCGTCGAGTTCGCCGGTACAAGGACCCACGGTGCCAAACCCGACTGCGGTAAGTGTACGTATTGAAAATCCACTCAGCCACATTTCGTTCACTCGCTCGGCTCTTTTTCAATTATTTCCTCAACTCTGTCTTACGAATAGTAATTTCTTTTCTTTTTTTCCGACACGCAGACGCGATAGTGAACAAGATAAGCAGCGGAGGTCTGAATACGAACAGCGTGGATCTGGAGGAGGACGACGACGAGGACAGCGATCAAGAGACTGCGCAGGACCTCGAGGGCTCGGCCGACCAGCCGCTCGACTTCTAAGTCGATCGAAGATCCTCGCACGGATAACCAACAAGTAATATATACGTATATATAAATATGTATATATATATGTGTATATATATATATATATATATATATATATATTTGCTGTAACCCTTCCTGCAAGAAAGAACACGAGAAAGCTGGAGACAGAGGAAGAAGGACGAGGAAAAAAGCTTCCTCCTGACGTGCATCCTAGTTGCGATCGGAGATTTCTTTTTTGTCGGTACTACGGCGTACAACGGCGTCGACCCGTGATATATCACTGCTCTCGTAAGCAACCTCCTGAACGTGTTATGAGCGAACGATGGAGCGAGAAAGCAACCAACAAACAAACAAACAAACAAAAAGAGAATCGCACTGCTACGGGTATTCGTGAACCACTTGTAGTACAACTTTGATATTCCGATCCATCGATCATAATTCCCTGTACGTCGGCTCTAATAATGTCATCCTGGACACTTTCGAACGGAGCACGAACGAGACCGAGTCGAACTGTAAGAAAGCGAAGATTATTTCACCGCGCCTGAGAGCATCGACCGCGAACGTCGACGACGTGGAGAACGACGTCTGTACCCCGGGATGATCTCCTTTGCACAATGCACTTACGAGTAATATAATTAAAAACTATTTATGCGCAACCTAGAGGAGAGAGGGAGACAAAATAGCCCAGCGAGAATATGATCCAAGCGAGAACGAAGGAAGTGAGTAAACGAGAGGGAACGAGGAGAAGAGAGAGCCAAAGACAGAAAACCGTGCGGATCGACAGTGGCAATATTCTCGCATCTGCAAAATCATAAGTCGGACGTATACCCAACGACGTGTTAAATTTGTCGTGTGTATGATGCACGCTTGAACACGAAAGAAGAAGAAACAAAAAACGAGAGGCAAAAACGACACGTGGCAGAAAATAATCTTTATGATTTTTTTTATCGCCGGGCCAATGGTAATAATAGAAGAGGGTTATAAATAGAAAGGCGTAAACCCTTGGATTGTTTTTCGTTTTTTTGCATATGTTTTTTTATGGTTAAAACCTGAATTACGTTGAACACCCGGTATCTCTAGTCAAAACTACAGTTGCGAGCCGAACAAAAAAGTCTGAAGAATTCCCAACAAATAGACACTGCCCTGAATAATATCCGAACTGAATAACAAAGTTGTACTAGTTTTTACTAGTCAAACTGAATTTATATATAAACAGTGGGTAAAAAAGTATTTGTACACCGCGTGTTTTTCAAATCGTCCTACGAAAAAAAATATAATGCTTTAGCATTTTATTTTTATTTTTTTGAAAATTTTTGTCGAACTTTTTATTTTTCTTCGAAAAAAAAATGCTAAAGTATTTTTTTTTTGCAGGATAATTTGAAAAACACGCATTGTACAAATACTTTTTTACCCACTATATATTATTATTATACAATGATATAATAATAATAATATACCATTATTGCATGCATTATTTGATTATGTAATACTTTCTGACTGAAGTCTAAAAGCGCTTCGATAATTTTTCCATTTAATTGGGGGGCAAAATCCGCTGTTTAGTTTTAAACTCGAATAACCGAACAACTATTCAATAGATGTAAAATGTGATTGAAGATTGTTACAGCTGACCCATGGAGGTTATAAAATCTTTTTTCTTAATCTCGATATTATTTTTACACAGATTACAGCGATTTAAAAAATATCTTTTTTATTGTTGATCGGAATGCAGGCGTTTTTCCAACAGCTGCAATTTGTATCAGAATAATGTCATCGCGATGAAATTTTTTTTTTATTCGTTTTCAAGCCACGAGGGTCAGCTTTTAGGCTCTTCAATAAAACTTGACAAGTATTGATAAGTCGGTGAGTTATTTAAGTTTGAACGTGTAGCGCGAATATTGCGTGTTAACGAAGCAAACAAAATTATCGAGCGCTACGACTCGAACTCGACTCGGAGAGCTCAAGTTTAATAATATTGTTTGGAGGGTAAGATGATGTTTTTCTCGATAGTCCCCAGCCCCCTTCCTTCGTGTATGGTAACGGCAAAAATTCGATTGAAATAAATGATAATTTAATTCTATTTACTTAATCGTTCGGCTCGAAACTAGTATTTTCTAGGGAAAACGGGTCGTAACGTAATGCAAACTATATATTAAGATCCTAAGATATATCTGAAGATCAAGAGATTCATCTTCATCTGTTTTTCGCTCGTCATGTCCTCGTGCTACGAAGCTATAAATCGGAATGATCGTCTCGATGAAAGAATAGGATCGTTGAAAATTCAACAGCACCGAAAGGTGCCTTGTTTCCCGTTTATTCTTGTCCACTGAAACTTGATTTCATTCGCAGCTGCGGAAATACATGATGTATGAATGATATTTTGAAAAAAGCCAAGCTCAAAATTACCAAGAGTATATCAATGACCGGGGCCAGAATAATCATATATTAGGAACACGTGAGACAGAAATGGAGGTGTGAAAAATATACGCCTGTATAACCCAAACAAGCCTAAACAGCGAGGATAAACGAGAATACGACGCACCTCTCGGACTCAATTTTCAGCGTGCTTCATCTTGAAGTTGAAATTTGTAATTCCGATGCGTGAGACCTTTTGGGAAAATGTTTGACAAACGATACCAAACGCTATCAATGTACATGCGTACATCCGAGCGCAATACTCTCTACGATTCATAATACGCGATCACGAAGGTAAACGAAGAATATGAAAAAGATTTAACGTAGCTGTGTCCGATAGAAACGAAGCGAGGAATGACGTACGAACGGGAATTGCCCGGGAATTCCCGCGGTTTTCTCTCGCTCCCTTCGTTTCTTCCGGGTACGCAGGCGTCACACATCGAGGCGCGAAATTAGCTTAAGTCGTTACGCTTAAAGAGAAAGAGGCAAGAAGAAACGAACGACCTATCTCTCAAACCCGCTGCGATCCAAAAAAAGTCGCGCTTTGCGAGCGAGCCCTAATCCGCACGATTGGCCCGAACGAGAATCGTCCGCTTTGCAACTCCCGTGACCCATCCCTTCATCATTCAATAAGCACGTAGATCCGAAGAACCGGGCGATGCAATACGTTGGGTCGAGCAAAAAAGAAATGACGAGAGAGCAAGATCGACGTTCATACGTGATTCGCGATTGCGTAACATCGAGAGATCGAGACACTCCGTGTTATCGTCGAGTGCTCGTTACCGTATGAATAATTTGAAATGAAGAAAGAAACGAGGGGTAATTGAATATCCACTCGTAAACGCCAAACTCTATTTGGCTGTACGCGAGCGCGACGTCCTTATTCGTCTGCATTTCCACCGTATATAACGATAAGCATTTTTACTTACCGACTTTTACTTAAACGAGTATTCGTGCGTAAACAGTGTAGATTACGTATAGACTTAAACGAGAAGAATAAGAAAATAAGAAGAGAAGGCAAGAAAATGAGGAAAAAAAAAACAAAGTATAAAAAGAAAATGTAATCCGTAGAGAACGATCGGTGTGACTATGTGAATAGACGATAAAGTTTAGTGGCAACGAGAACAAAAATAAAAAGAAAGAAAAGAAAAACGTTACGTAGGTGAAGCAAATAATCCTCACGTAAAAAGCTCTTCCGTCCCCCCCGTAACGATTGCAATTCTATGGACAAACACACTCACAGATTTATTTTTCATCGCCATTCCTTGACTTTTAGGGCAATACACACTTGTGAATTCTTTGAATTGTTTTTTTTTTTAAATAATCGTTTGATAAACATAGTTTCTCGCTGTAACAATTAGGACGGTGGGGCAAGTGGGGAAGAGAGAGATACTAATTTCTCTGTGTATTTCATAAGCGGACAATCGAAGAGCCAATCCAATTCGATATCTCGATCATTTCTTCAAGAACGCACTGGTATTTAACAAAAAGACTAAAAAAGACAAAAGCTGATCGCAATTTTGATCAATGTCGTTGATCGTCCTTTTATGCTTTGATATTGTTCCGGTGGGACACTCATTATTCCCCTTCCGCCTTAAAAACTCTTACGGAAATTCGATATTTTTTTTTTCAACGAATTTCTATCGCAGCGTTAGTTTTCGCAACTATGATTACACCTTGAGACGACGTACCGGCAATTATTCTATTTGAACGTAGCACATGAGATTCCTTTTTTCCCGATGCCTAATCGCGCGTAAGTGTATTAACAGCGTAACAATGTAGGGAAAAGAAATGCGGCCCTTCGAGAGTCAATGAGAATCGAGGTTGAGTAATAATAAACATTGAGGCAGAATTTAAGAAGCGAAAAAAAATTATAAAAGAAACAATTAACTACGCCTATGCACCCTCAGCTACATCGAGCGTTATAATTCCGCCGTATAATTATTCCATATACACCGTCGATCATATAGAGATTATATAACGATATATATATATATATATATATATATATATATATATATATATATATATGCAGACGCGACGCGATAAGGAAAGAGTGCGCGCGCGCTTATCCGAAATATTGTGTATATACATAAACTGATATATATACAATAAACGAACGTGTGTGTAATAATCTCATCCAATGAACTTCGTACCATGACGATTAATTTGTAATAAGGATATTGTACTCCGGATCGAAGCGTAAAGAATTTTTACTTAATTTCCGAGGCTACCGTAGATATCTAATCCGATTGGTATTGTACATGTGGCTGTAAGAATTCTTTATGAATAAAGATTGTTGTAGAAAAATTTTGATTGTCTTATTATTTTTCGATTGCCCGCTTTTTTCGTTTTAATTTTTCGCGAGGCGAATCGATGAAATATTTTCGGCCAGATGGATATGCGGCTGCGATTTTGTTCAAGCGCAGCACTTGGGAACTGGCGGACTAGGTTACGCGTAGCATACGACTTGCTTAAGGACGCAGGCCTCACCCTGGCGAGAGGGACTCGGATGAAAGCGATTTCTGAGGCCTTGGTCGTCCGGCGCATCGCTGACTGGAAAAATGAATTTCGATATATTTTTTTTACGCGTAATCTTGATGAGATATGTTTGGAAGTGAAGAAGAAATGAAAATATCTTGAAGAAAAGAAAAACTTTGCAGCGTCGGCAGCGTCCATCGCGACAGTAACGGGAATCGTTCTTTATTTCACTCCGAAATGGCTCTTCAGATATAAAAGTAAATACCTTTTTTGAAACGCCCGCTGTGGAGCTATTTTTTTCCTTGAACTATCATATCTCAAAAATAATACCCTACAATTTTATGAACAAAAATTGAAAATTGGAAGTGTTATGATTGTTTTTTTTTTTTAGTAAAGAAGCGCTTTTTTACGCATTGATCTTTTGCTTGGATATGGATCCGTTAAGTAGAACCTTGAGAAAATGCGATTTTCCTTTCCAATGGCGAGCATGAGGGGAAGAAGAGTCGATGAAGAACAGAATGAAGAAAAAGATTTTATAACGATACTGAGACATTAATGTGGGGTATTAAATTTCGTAAAAATGGCATCGCACAATTATGCAAAAATGCAAACGGTCCCGAGAACTTATTGTACAAAACTTTATAATTAAATGCGATCGAGAGCGTTAAGATTCACGATGTGGGCACAGGTGTAAAACCATGTGAACAATTCAGATAATCGCGCGGATCGCGCATAACGTAAGTCTCAAACAATTATTATATTCAATTCACCTGGGGGTTTACAAATCCGCATATGAGATACACAATAAAACGGCTGAGATTGAAGCCAATTTTTTCAATCTCTTTGCAGAACGGCTGGGAGCGTTATCATGTTGGAATATAAGATTGGGCTCCGGCGGCGGCATATTTTCAATCGTTATCAGTAAATTCTTTTCCAAAATGTCCTTATAGGTATGTTGGTTCATCGTGCCTTCAATTCGACGTATTGATCCCACACCGTGCGCTGTAATGCACCCCCATATCATAATCGAATCATCGCCGAATTTTACTGTTCGTTTAACATGACGCGGTAAAAGAGGTTCGCCTTTCCTTCTCCAACACCAGGAACGTCCATCCGATGAAATTTTATTGATTTTAGACTCGTCAGAGAAGATAACGTTTTTCCATTGTTCCGTATTCCAAGTTGAATTTTTTTTTTTTCAAAATTCAAACGAGCTTTAATATTTTTCTTCGAAAGAGCAGATTTCTTCTTCTCACTCAACTCTAAATTAGCTTTTTTCAATGCTTTTCGAGCAATCCACTTGCTAAACTTCTTGCCAACGTCACTCTCCAATAAATCCGCAACCATTGATGCTGTTGTTGCAGCTTGAGAAGTAATGCAGTGCATTAGTCTTCTCTTATCTTGACATGATAATAATTTAGGACGACCTCCGACAGAACTTTGAACATCGCTGCAGTATAATTTCTGTAGTTTTTGCACTACTGCCTGACTGACGGCAAATATTTGAGCAACTTTTCTCGTGGTTGAACCGCGGAAAAATGTTGGATGCAGAATAGCCCCGGGTGCTCTTGAAAGTATGTGGACATATATATTCTGTCTCCAATGATGAAATATAAAATCTGATATTTCGAAAAAGAAAATTAATATATCGAAGTTATTGGTGTATCATTACTAACAAATATAACTACTATCAATTTATCGATCGATATCTCTCGATACGAATTTAACTCTGGATTGATTCAATTTGTAACAATTCGATATTACGAAAACAAAAAAGGTGATGTGTTTCTAAAACACAATATGCTTCAATAATTCTGAAACCTCCGGTAATCATACTCGTACACTGAAAAGAAAAATGATTCGGGCTGACTAAATTCATCATGGGCGATGCCAACGAATTATTTATTGAAAGGAAGGAACGTCAGGTTGTTTTTAAAATGATTAATTTCATCGAACCACCGAATACGCGTAATAATAAAATATTTTAGCGTTTCGTCTCAATATTTCGTCGGCCCCATTTCGGTGGTTCGTAAGACTTTTTTCTGTATAAAAATAAAAAAATCAGGACCATGGTTTTTTTTTATTTTTTATTATGGGGCTATTATATAATCATTTCAATTTGGTACATTTGCCAGTGGAAATGCTGTACCATTCGATGAAGTTAATTAGGTCAAAACGAGCCGAAAATTTCATTGCATTTCGTCCAAATTGTGTGCATTCTGTTTACTTATAAACTATTGAGATGGTTTGTTTCTAATTATCGCACTAATTAAAATACAAACGGAGCACTAATTAACGGCAGTGATCCGCGTCCAAACGTACATGAATCATAAATCATAATCGAACACATAGTGAGTATATTGTTATCAAAGGAAAATTCGGATCACTTCTTCGGTTGTTGTTTTTTCCTGCATCCTGCAACGGGTGGACAGGGGAATCTGATGCATCGGACTTGATCGAGTACACATACTTCGTCGCGCTTGCAAGGATTCGACTTGCATGGATTTACGAATCCCTTGTCGTCGGGAGCGTCGCCAACTGAAATGCACAGATTGTTATTCGCGACCGCACAATTTTTCGTGGCATATCGTGAGGAATGTATCCGGATTGAATGGAAAAAAAAACTCACAGTTTATGCACCGTCCATCCCGGCAGTATCGGGAACAACATTGTATACTGTCGGTGCACTGGAATAATCGAAAAATATTTTAGGCTCGTGATCGTTGACGCGGCTTCAGAGTAGCCATTAGGAAACCTTAAAATTTCGTCATATACGGACAGCAGAAAAGTGACAAGTGTTCTTGTAACTTGATCCAAGGAGGGTCGAGCGGTTCACCGATTAATGTTGAAGGATACTAATTTCTTTTAGACGTTGATATGTATAGTAAACTTTTAACTATTCATTTTCCGTAAGTTCCGCGACATCATTTTCGAGTAAGCAAATATTAACATCTATAATTTAACACAGTTTCTCACGGAGATTCGTGAATTCGGCGAGAATTTTGTTGCGAATGAGAGCAGTGAATGTCAGCAGGAGATTTGCTAAAAGGAGGAGGAAAATTGCTAAAAATTCAAACTCGTTAAAGCTTCAGAGTTGGACTTTTATTCGACGTATCTGTGTCTATAAAAATCAGTATCCTTAACATTCATCAATGAAACGCTCGATCGCCCTTAAGGAAATGTCAACACAACATCACAAATTTTCGTACAGAGTTTTCTCATAGATCGTTACACGGAGAGAATTAAAAAGTAATTTTTGTCGTGAATTTCACGGTAAAAATGACCGTGATATATTTCAATGTGGTGACAAGTGAGAAAAGCATAATAATTCGTATGCGACAAGTTTTTTTTAATTCACGTTACAGAAAATTTCAAATACGTAGGTAAAATTTTACTATACAAGAAGGGTAGCGCGCACGATAATTTTTACCGAGAGCACAATACATTTTCCTATAACACTCATTAAATTTTATAATAAATCTTAAAATAACTGTTATAAAGACGATACTTTTTTATAGACATTTTTGAAAGGCATAAAATAATAAAATGCACAGTAAAATTTCGCTGATATTATATATTTTTTAAATTTAAGTTTTGCGTATTTTGTTACACATCAAAATTTACTAGAAAATCTGGTAAAATTTTCCATCTGAAGAAGAAATGTTATTTTATTTTCGTGAAAATCTGTGTTTTACTCAGTAATAATAAGCGAAGTTTCAGGGTTGTCATCTGGTTACCGTTACTGCACGGTAATTTTTAACATTTAATTCTCTCCGTGTACGTTTTTATTTTTTCAGGAAAAAACCAAAGCCCCAGGCTTTGTAGAACGCACTTACGCAGGATTTGACGATTGTCTTTTGCCCTAATTATTATTCATCTCTGAGAAATCTCTGTTCAAAAAGTTCAGCTATCTATCTCGCACTCATATGTCCCGTGATACAGCTTACACTTCGTCGCAATAATTTGAAATAATACACGAGCCTAGCATTCGATGAGGACTTTCAAGTAAAAATAATGCGATTACTGCGAAATAATTCATATTTCGAAAACAAACATTGAAACGAATTTTAATTTGGCGATGACCTTACACCACATTATCGATGATTCACTAAACCATCCATTAGTTTCAAACTTACAGATGCTACAATGTTAATTCAATATCACATTAAAATGGGAATCGTGAATCGGCGACTTCGATAAATAAAATGAAACTCACGCTTTCTGAATTTTTCTTGCCCGCAGCTACCGAATGCACGACGAGCATCAAGCACGACACCAACAAGATGTATTTTATCAAAGATCGTTGGCCCATCATATTTCCTCTGCTTGTGTTCGACAATTGGCAAGTGACGATACTCTTCACGTTCGCGTAATTTACACGCTTTTTATGTAATTCCCCTTCCCGCGTGTGTTTCTCCGAGTTGCGTTATTTTTCTTCCTCTTCGCGTATCAGCGAAGGCATATTGTTTCAGGCGCAACCGTCAAGATTACTCAGGGTCAATTTAACGACGTGAAATCCGTTTACTCGCGGACAGGAAAACCGGTTGTTTTTATTTTACATTCGCAGCCGACTGGATAAGATACAGCCGCGAGCAAAAATGACATCGAGAATGCGACATAGAAGAATGCGGGATTGTGTAACAACTCCTTGTCCATTTCCGCAACGATTATCGCGTAGGAGGATCAGAAAGATGTTCACCACCGTTCGTGTCAAAAGTGACGACGTGTCGATCGCATGTTGAATTGTTGGTCGTTGTTACGGGCGTAGTCTCAATTTCGATGACCTTGACATATGGTACAAAGGTCATTTCGCTGAACGTTTTTACATAGGATACACCCGCCTGTGAATGAGCGAAAGATGATTTACATTTAAAACAAGTAGAGAATACGAATAGTCTATAAAAACTCGAATCACCTATAATTTAGCAAAAAACATCATATGTGTCCGTAAAATCAATTTCTATCTTCAATATCAAATTTAGACGCCACAAGGAATTTTTCTAGTTCGTGGTACTTGCACACCGCGCAACTTAGTTACGATATGACTGCGGACAGTAGATGTTCTAAAGGCGAAAAGAAAAGTTTTTATCAGTTTTTAAGGTAAGTATTACTTTTATTATCTAAGATAGAATGAATCTTTAATTTTTTGACAAAAATTTAAATAAATTCGTGATAACAGGTCAGAATCAGTCATGTTTATTCACTGGTACTGTATTCTAATTTCTTTCCAGTGAATGTTCTGATAGCAGAGTTCTCAGATTTTCAAAGCAGAGTGAAAAATTCAGCGCATCTGCTCAAAATTCTGTAATTAATTATTGTTAAGAATTGATAATGTACATTTCATCAAATATTGTTGGCATAAGATCATTTTATTCGTTTTTTTTGTGCTGACAAAATTTCATTTTCTGTTTCTCTGTCGAAATAAACTTGGGCAGTTTTTTTTTTAATAGAATATCACGTTATAATGCAAAAAAGCTTTGTATATTTTCTATGAAATCGCAATAACAAATATAATACTCATGTAAACTTAAGGCCTTATATACGCGAAAAATTTCAAAATTTTTCATTTTTTATTTATTTTTGATTCCATTAGCCTGAACGGTTAGGAATATTTTAAGCTTTACAGAATTGAAAAATTCCAAAAATTGTTAAAGTTACAGCATTTAGAGCGCGTAATAGATACCGCGCGGCGCGCCCAACCGCCAGCTTCAAAGCCGTTTTTCCACGATTCACTTTTTTGAACCTTGTGAAAGTTCTAACTCTTGAACGAAGGTTCAGATCGCTTTGAAATTTTTACAACATATTCTTAGTATCATCACCTATCGTGTGAACCACAGAAACAAAAATTTCAATGACACAAATAATATAAAAAATAAAATACCGACAGAAAATTGAGTAAAAAAATGTTGAGTTTCGAATTCTTATTATAATAATTTTTTTTTTATAATATTATTGGTTCACACTGAAGATACATTCATGATGCAATTATAAATATGTTCATTTTTTTTTTCAGACACCCACATCGATGCCGAGAACTTTCACCGTCAACGCGCTCGCAAAAAAAAATACATTGCTTTATTATGTTATATCTCCGCCATTTGTTAATATTTCTGATTTTTTTTTTACATGTACTTAACCATGTGCATAAATGATCTGTAAAAAAAATATTGTCAATATATGCGTCATTTTTTTTAACCGCGTCTAGAAAAGTACCTTCGAAAATCGGCGAAATCGCGCATATAAGGCCTTAAGAAAAGCCTAGACACTGTTTGTCTGAAATGCCCACGTCGCCGCAGCCGCAGGCTTCCCTAAGAGCAATGTGAGGGTTCGCTCAGCGCAATCCCCCCGAACAATCTCGTGTATAAGAATATTGTAATGTTGGTGCGACGCAGTGATCTCCAAATCTAGCATTTAAGGGGTGCACTCCCTATAGAGGCTTCAAAAAATGCATTGTTTTTCATTGCCTAAATTTATAGTTTGAAACCTGTAGAATACGATGCAGTTAGTGATTTTGGTAAATTCTCAAAAATGACGTCCTGCGAGCCTTTGAGCGGACGTCATCCACCTCTCCTTGCGGAGAGGTGGATGAGTCGTCTATTCAATAATAGCTGTTAGATGGGCAAAATGAGTATCATGAGGAAGCTGAACGACTATTATATGGTGCTGGAATAGCTGACGAGTTGGTAAGTCCCTTGCCGAAACTTTGAACGCGATTATCTCAAAACTTTTTCTTCAATGAGTTGAAAATCGGTGTACACGATTACTCAAAAACTATTGGACCGATGAAGATCATATTTGGCACACGTTTTTATGATACTTGTGGCCAATTAATGAACTTAAGACCGACTAAAAATTATAAAAATAAACATGTTTTTGGCTGATTCAAAGTTTGATATTTTATTCCGAAAAAAATCACTTTTTCATCTAAGGCCTCCCCTTTAGCCAATTATCATTATTTTTCCAATATTATTAATTCATCAAGTGGCCACATGTATATACTAATCAATTTTTTTGCGCAGATTGTTTCAAATAATCCTACGAGGTGCTGGAGTGTACACCGCATCCGGTCTCCCTACCGGGCAGCTTCACGGCGACTGGTTATATCTCCGCCATTTTTTCACTTTTTTTAAGCAACAAAAATCGTTTAGAAAACTCTAATTATGTAATAAAAAGTACCTGTGACCCTGAAATGATACATTCCTTACCCTCAAAAAAAAAAAATCATGAAAATCGTCTAAGATTTCGTGTTCTAACGGGAGTGCCCCCCTTAATAAAAAATAAATCGTTATCCTTTACAGCGTTCTTCTAAACTACATGTCCATTTACTGATAATTCCGTCCATTCACTGGCGATTTAGTCATTTCGCTATTTATCAATTGCTCCAATATTATTTGTTGCAACTCGAATATTTTTTTCTACTGTCAGAATAATCCCTTTTGTTAGCTATAGCAATTAAAAAGTTTGTTTTGATAACATTTTTATGTTATAGTTCAACTGAATCCTATGGTGTCGTTATTCGCCCATTCACTGATCTGTTTACCGTTTACATATACTGCACAGGCGCTGCTCTGCGGAAAGATATCTATGAAAGAAGATAAATTATTGCATCAAAATATCGCATTATGGGAAACGTTGGACGATATTCCGAAATAAAATTTATGTGCATTTACACTTTTGCAAATAAAGAACACGGGAACGACATTCACAGGCCGCAGTTTATTTGCATTCCTATAAAGACAGACCCATTGCGTACATTTGGAGACATCTTTCGAAATAATTACTAAATTGTTGTAGGACGAAAATCCGGAAAATAAGGATGTCACCTTGGAACACAGTATGCCTTAGAAAAATACTTTATTCGTTCAGCCCTCTGGTTTTGACAATCGTATGAAAATATTTTTTATCGTTTCGATAGTCCATCGACGAGGGGGCTTTTTTTTGGTTCAGTAATGCAGAACGGCTCGCAAGCTAAAAAGTCATTGAGGTTTTAATTTTGCGGGATAACTTCCGCGATTTTTCGATTTCTAGTTGCTCAATTATAGTTACCATTCACCGGAGTGCAGCAACTCGAACGCTTCGTTGATTTTCGCGAAGGGCATATCGTGTGTTATGAACTCGTCGAGCATCAGTTCCTTGCTCTGATAAGCTTTCACCAACTTTGGCACGCTCTCCTTGGACTTCCAGCCACCGAAGGCCGTGCCCTTCCACACACGACCGGTCACCAACTGAAACGGACGGGTACTGATCTCCTGGCCGGCTGCTGCGACCCCAACTATCACCGATGTTCCCCAGCCTTTGTGACAAGACTCCAGCGCTGCTCTCTGCAATTCGACAAAAAAGTTAAGAAATTAAACCCCGTAGGGTACTTTCTTTGGTGGGCAAAATCAAATCCTTGTAAAAACGTCTCCTCGTACTTGCACAATCGGACTAACGTGGTCTGATACAAGTGATAATGCTGATAAGCAATCGAGAATAACCAGCCCTCTTAAGGGCACACTCTTGCCCTTTTATCTGTACGTACGACAATTTTTCCCTAAATTCCATTTATCTACTGTACCATCGTGTTGACGTTTCCGACGCACTCGAAGGTGTAATCCAAACCGCCGTCCGTCATTTCAACGAGGACGTCTTGAATTGGTCGGTCGAAATCCTTCGGATTTATACATTCGGTAAATCCGAATAGTTTGGCTGAAAGAGAAGGACAAGTTTCTATGATACACCGTACTCGATTTACCAGGCCAAAATGGCTACCACCGAATATTTGCTTGATAAATTGCCTACTGGGATAATAATGAGCGCCGGTGCACGGCGTCGCATTATGTTCGATAATTTATACAAGTGTTCATATCATTTCATTGTATTTATCGTAACTCGTTAAATATCTCGACTTATCGTTTCAATGTGATTTTTTTTATTTAACGAGGGCATTTGCAATTAAGCGTATATTTTACGTGACTATTGATCGATTGTGTATTCAGCGTTCGATTCCAATTTACGCAACTTTCGTCCGATTTACTGACTCGTTGTTTATTGATGCGGGCTTCGAAATGAGGAAATTAAGGATTAACGAAGCTGTTTTCGAGAAAAACAGAATGAATCTTCCATGAGTGCGGAAAGTGCAATTATACGTTGAAATAAAAAACGTATGTTTTCTGCTCTCGATGGTCTGTTCGGATATTCTATTAAAATGAATTTATTCTATTAGAATCAAAAATTCTTAAATGTATGGCCTAGCCTCAAATTTCCTCTTAAAAGTGATTTAAACAAATTTGTTTCAACTGTATTTGATGTTTAATTTTTTAAGGCAAAACTTGAGAGTGGCAATGCCGCGTCTCGTGACTGCCGCAATTTTCGCACCGGTAAATTGTTTACAGCGTCACAATACAGTTTGGTAAAAATGTAGACAAGAGCCAAATAAGAAAAAAAACAATTCAGTACGTTAAATTAAATGAATTGTACCACAATTATGTAGTGAATGATTGTGAAGTTTTCCAAAAAGTTTCTCTCATACATATATTACTCGCACTAAAAATCTAAAACATCCGGTACCATTTTTCTTTCATTAAGCTCTTTTTCGCAATTACTGAAAGTGAAATGACGTCCCGTGAAAATGTATGGGAATCGTCAACAGGTTAGTGGATCGATCTAAAAATTTTTTTTTTTTTTAGTTCCTGAGTTTCAACGCCCACCAGTGTCGATCGGTCAAAGTTGTGTATAGAGGCTTCGATTAAACGAAGTAATAATGCGCATAAGTTTTATTGCATTTCCATGAAACTCATAGAGTTCCTCAATTCTTTTTTTATTTATTATCGTTATGTCAGTACTGACATTTAATATCTTGACAAACGATTGCCTATTTATTGAATTACAAGCGAATTATGCTCGTTTTGTCGTACCTCGCTCAAATTTCACGGGATTGACATCAATGCCGATTATGCGGGATGCACCAGCTGTTTTACAGCCGAGACCCGCGGCCAAGCCGACAGCACCGAGGCCCCAGACAGCACACGTGCTGCCCGCCTCGACTTTTGCCGTGTTGAGAGGCGCCCCGTATCCGGTGGGGACTCCGCAACCGAGCAAGCAAATCTTGTCGAGAGGAGCACTTGGATCAACCTTGATTTAAAAAAAAAACACAAGCGAATCAACAATACTTGCAATTAATAATGAACAGGGACAATGAATAACCCAGAGCAGAGGAAGAAACATTTTGAAAGAATTTCCGATAATTTCGATAAAGTCTGAATCATATTGATCAAGCTAATTGTCGAATAATATACGTTTACGAGAATGAGTTCAAAGGTCAATTTCGCTTTTCGTACTTCGACTGCGATACCTAGAAGACTGTTTCAAAACTACACACTCGTTTTCAATATATTTACAAAAATGCACTACCGGCGGAAAATACACTGCGAATTTTTGATCAGGAAACTACTAAAAAAATTCATAGAAAAACAAGCTCCGTGATGTCATTTCTATTTCTCTACTAGTTTTTTTACTCACTACGTGGCCTCGGGCATACTTGTGATTTCTGCAATTTTCCCTACACTCACAGAATTGCGTGTCATTTTTTGGGGCATGGCAATAGAAAAATTCTTTTTAGGGAGACTCGAGAAACTTGGCTTCAGTTTGCCTTAAGGTATTCCATTGACGAATCTGAATATATAAGTAATTGACTAATTTTTGTCTACTGTTGAGTAAAAATACATCCCAGTATACTGGCAAAATTTAAAGTCATGTTACCGAACATTTAACATTAACATTTTAACATTAAAAAAATCGCCTAATTAATCCAGCACTTGATGGAAATGAGACGCTTGCCACATTTCTATCTAATAATTAATACACTAAATAACTCTAGACGTCCGATATAAAGTGCTCCACGCATGTCAAAAGTTCTCAAGATTCCATGACGACAATAAAAACAGGTCAGCGAATGTTTAAAAAAAAATATTAATCGTAAAACTTCGAAAAATGTAATTAGCGGAAGAATATTCGCAACCTCGATTTTTCAGACAAAATGTAAAAATGTCTTAAATCTACAAATTTATGCAAAATTCCCGTTTATTGTAGAGTATAATTGATTGTAATTTATTCTTATCAAGCGCACACTGTAATTCACTAATGATTCGAAAGGGTCCTGCTTATGCGCCCACAAAATACGCAAAACAAATACCTTAAATGGTTTGTTCTGATTTCTTATCGCACGAGTACTCGGCTTTCTGTAGGGAGCAGTTTTAGAAAATGCGTTGTTACCTGAGAACTGTAGGATTTAAAGTGAAATATCCAGAGAAAAAAAAAGGTAAAAAGTTTGGATAAAAGGGACCAAATTTCAATTTGAAAATTTAATAGATGAAGTTTGAAAAAACTGCCATTGAAATTATACTTTCATGGACAGCATCTGGTCGTAAAGCCACAAAAAGTAGTATCCATTTTTTTTAGCGCATTATTCTAGCCTCCCAGCTTCAAATGTGTATACCCAAATGGGAAGGTTCTTCAGAATCCTGGCGATCTCACCTTAGCCAGTGAAATATCAGCGACGACTGTGTACTCGGAAAACGTTGAGCAGCCCATAAAGTGAGCGAGAGACTTTCCCTTACACGTGAATCTGGACGTTCCATCGGGCATTAGCCCCTTGCCCTGGGTATTGCGTATTTTGCTGCAGAGATTCGTCTTGGGAGACGCGCAGAACTTGCAGTCTCCGCACTGCGGAATGTACAGAGGCAAGACATGATCGCCTAGAGAATAAATATCGTTAGCCCTCTTCCCTTTCACCGACAAAGGTTACATTCTAGTTTGTCGAATACGTTTCTCGTGGACAAAGCATTGCATTAATGGTTCAACGTCGACTGACCAATTTTGAATTCGGTTACGCCGTCACCGACGCTTTCGACTATGCCGCTGCCCTCGTGACCGAGAATGCTGGGAAAAATGCCTTCGGGATCGGCGCCGCTGAGTGTATACGCGTCCGTATGACACAGCGCAACGGCGACGACTTTTATACGAACTTCGTGAGCCTTTGGTGGCGCGACTTCGATCTCCTCGATCGACAGGGGTTCTTTTTCCTTCCAGGCTACCGCAGCTCGGCACGTGATCACCTTCGAGTAAAAAATCACAATATATTTGTCGATTTAAGTATTCAATTTTTTCTTCAAATTACAGCGGTCGAAAAATTGCCCAAAACGATCTCCGTGTGCGAAGACGCGATGAAAGTACGACAAAATACGACAAAAATAAATAGCATGAGGTCAATCGAACGTTTTGCTTGTTATTGCTAATCGAACGGATACGCACTTTTCCTACGGTATCGGACATTGTGGATTAAACGAATATAAATTCACGTAGAAAGACTTCGGCGATCAATTCTCGTCTCGAATGATCAGTCTGGATGCTGGCGAATGCAATTCTCGTCTCGAATGATCAGTCTGGATGCTGGCGAATGCAATTCAATGTTTCGCGATAACCTGGTGCGACCGCTCGCGAGATTCGATAACGTCTGCGCAACTTTGAATGCACTTTTGATCGTACGCAAAATTTTCAAACAATTCGAATGACGAATCAGTTTCATGTGCGATCAGTTATGCGATAAGGGCGGCGATGTTTTGCGCCCGAAACTATATATCGTGTGATAAGAGTGGCCGTTGGGCACGTACAATAATGCCAAGGTCACAAATAAGACTGAGATAGTTGAGATACCCGTGCCGGTTGTTTGTAATTCACCTTCGCAGTAATTTGCAATCATGATATATATATATAGTTTCATAGTTTCGAAATATCTGCAATATATTCATACATATAAAGTGAAGAATTTCTGCGGGACAATGACAACAGTTATACCTAAGGCGAAGTAGAACCTGTGCTGCCAGATCGCGCGTAAAAGTTACCCCCTCTCTAGTCTCTTACGCGCCCATTACACAATCATAGTAGCGCGTGTCCGTGAGCGAACGACGCTCGGAGGTCTTCGGAAAGAGCCGACCGCGGTCGAAGTTTCCCGACCGCGCATTCGGCAGCTACACCAATACATGGACGCTGAGTACGTTCATGTGCGGCCAAGCCGAAACGAAGGCTTCGAGGGAAAAAGCAATCTGAGCACGACTCGCGCGTGACGTCACCCGACGGCACGCGCGGGGCTTTTGAATGATTTCAATGCTTATTTAGCTCTTAATTCTCTGCGTTATTAATGTATACAAAAAAATGTATCGCGCACTCTGATCGCTTATTTTTTTTAGTTTATACGTTAATTTAAATATAATAATAAATCTAAATTACAACTTATTTATCTTCTAAAAAATTGTTTACGCTTTACTCACACCCGTCCTTATGCCAAATAAATTATAATTCATAAAAGTAAGCGGAAATATATTTATATTCGTATTATTATATTAATTCTCATACTTTCATCAAGCGATAAAGCATTATCCCCAAAAACAAGCCAATCATCCATCCGGCCGCGAATCGTAAGTACCAGAAAGTGCACATATTCTACAAGCGATGAGATGGTCCCGTTGGTAGCGTTCCTGGCTTCGGTCCGCAGGGGCGCGGGATCGTTCCCCGCGCTCAGTGCTTTTTTTAAATTTTTTAAAAATTATTATTACTATTAATTCTTATTTGATTAGTTATTTTTATTAGTTATCATTATTATTTTAATTAGTTATCTTTTAGTGTCGAAAAATTTATCGCGCACTCTGACCGCTTATTTTATTAGTTTGTACGTTAATTTAAATATAATAATTAATCTAAATTACAACTTATTTATCTTCTAAAAAATTGTTTGCGCTTTACTCACACCCGTCCCTATGCCAAATAAATTGTAATTCATAAAAGAAAGTGGAAATATATTTATATTCGTATTATTATATTAATTCTCATACTTTCATCAAGCGATAAAGCATTATCCCCAAAAACAAGTCAATCATCTATCCGGCCGCCAACCGTAAGTGCCAGAAACTGCATTTTTAGCACAAGCGATAAGATGGTCCCGTTGGTAGCGTTCCTGGCTTCGGTTCGCAGGGGCGCGGGATCGTTCCCGCTCTCAGTACATTTCTGTTTTTTTTTTTTATTCCTTTTTGTATGGGGCGAATTGTTTATTCGTGAAACACGCTCATTGAAAGAACATTATTCTGAAAATAGGAAAACTGCTCATGATGTTTCACGATTAAAAAATGTTTGTTCTGTCAATGGTGAGTGTTCACAAATAAACAATTCACCCCATTACAATGAAAATTACCTGTAAATGTAAAAACATACAAAAATGCCATGTTTTGTACTTCTTTCCACGTCACCCATGAGGTAAAGTACAAGTACGCATTTTTTTTAATGTGGTGTCCCCAGGAGGTATAATCCACGACGAAAAAAAAACCTTAAAGAAACCTCCAAGTCCAAGTTTTTCATCGATTGCACAAAAATCATTGAAATAAACACTTTATTAACATTTTTCGCGAATATTGCACTAAGATCACTTCTTATCACTAATAGATAACTAATTAAAATAATAATGATAACTAATAAAAATAACTAATCAAATAAGAATTAATAGTAATAATAATTTTAAAAAAAAAAAAGCACTGAGCGCGGGGAACGATCCCGCGCCCTTGCGGACCGAAGCCAGGAACGCTACCAACGGGACCACCTCATCGCTTGTAGAATATGTGCACTTTCTGGTACTTACGATTCGCGGCCGGATGGATGATTGGCTTGTTTTTGGGGATACTGCTTTATCGCTTGATGAAAGTATGAGAATTAATATAATAATACGAATATAAATATATTTCCGCTTACTTTTATGAATTATAATTTATTTGGCATAAGGACGGGTGTGAGTAAAGCGTAAATAATTTTTTAGAAGATAAATAAGTTGTAATTTAGATTTATTATTATATTTAAATTAACGTATAAACTGAAAAAAATAAGCGATCAGAGTGCGCGATACATTTTTTTGTTTACATTAATAACGCAGAGAATTAAGAGCTAAATAAGCATTGAAATCATTCAAAAGCCCCGCGCGTGCCGTCGGGTGACGTCACGCGCGAGTCGTGCTCAGATTGCTTTTTCCCTTGAAGCCTTCGTTTCGGCTTGGCCGCACATGAACGTGCTCAGCGTCCATGTATTGGTGTAGCTGCCGAATGCGCGGTCGGGAAACTTCGACCGCGGTCGGCTCTTTCCGAAGACCTCCGAGCGTCGCTCGCTCACGGACACGCGCTACTATGATTGTGTGACGGGCGCGTAAGAGACTAGAGAGGGGGTAACTTTTACGCGCGATCTGGCAGCACAGAGTAGAACATGTACCACGTGACATATGAGAGCGAGAGAGATAGCTGAAATATTCGAACAGGGATTTCTTGAAGATAAATAATATTTAGGGCAAAAGAACATCATCAAGCTCTGCGTTAGGAAATTCTACAGAGCCTGATGCTTCATTTTTCGTAGAAAGCTTAACCGTCTATGAAGAAACTCTTTTCGAGAATTTGTAAGGTTATGTCGAGCCCTTAAGGCGAAATCGGCGAAGTACATGTACGACGTGACATGAGTGCGAGAGAGATAGGTGAAATTTTTAAACAGAGATTTCTTAAAGATGAATAATATTTAGGGCTAAAGAAAATCGTCAAGCTCTGCGTTAGGAAATTCTACAGAGGCTGATGCTTCGTTTTACGTAGAAAATTATGAGATTCATCTATGAGAAAACTGTGTTCAACAATTTGTGAGCTTATGTTTACCTCGTACCTCGTAATGAGAATAATGAGTACGATAAATAAAAAGAAATCTGGTTGATAGTACAATCAACGTGATCTTTTGTTTAAAGTGATTTTTTTGTGATTATTTGTGGTCTTTGGACCATAGCATCGTATTTTGTTCTTCACGATAATAGATCGTATATCTAAACAATGTGAAAAACTGTGTTTATTAAAGATAAGTTGGCAAGATAATAATTAAAATATCGGACGGTGCAGATAAATTCTCTTTCGAGATGCTGGTTCACCTCTGTCGGTAACAAAACTCGACCGACCACCGATAAGGCAGGTCTCTGCGCTTATCAACAGTTCCATGACATAACCTATATTACCGTATTAGCGTTTACGAACTGCATATGGATATTTCATGTATTTGTAAATAAAAACGTTGATCAGTTTTGTTTAAAACGTCAACTGTAAGAAAAAATGGAGAGAGACGGTAAGTGAATTTTCAATTTATGAATGATAGCAGAGACAATTTGAACGTAAGGACATTACGATGCAAACGTGCACTTTTCGTCACAGAAATTTGTCAGTACTTCAATCAAATCATCAAAGATGAGAAAGACGTATCAGCTGGGATGGCGGCTATTCGAACCCTCTTGAAAGTGTTGGAACACTCGAAATGTAAGTATCAATGTAGTGCAAAAATTTCCTCGTTGCAGCATCTATCAGATCGACGATACATTTTATCGACTTTTAGCCGAGACCGTGCAGGAGCTTCGTTATTGCTTGCAGAATGCTGTGGATGCTATGCGTTCTACGGATCATCCGGTCACTGCCATCGCGTCTGGCAGCGAATTATTCCTTAGATTCATTACTCTAGCTACCTTGGATACGCCGGTGAGATGCGTCGTTTTGTCAGTTCAAAGAGGACCGAGCCTTTTGCCAGACATTGTAATGCCAGTGCCATTAAGGATAGCTCGCGAAAACCTGCGTTGAAACGTCTGCATTTTAATGTTCATCTTCTTTGAAACTACGTAGTGAAATTTATTCGAAAACTTGAGTTGAACTTTTATTGAATATGAGTCTAGAAAAAAAGATCAGGGCTACTTAATGGCCATTGGTGGAATGCCCGGCCTTCCTTGAAGGATGCAACTGTCTCCAAAATTCTAACAATAGTGTCGCAGTCCTTTGCAGAATGCAAGGGCATCATGCTTCACCGGGGTAAAGTTTTTTACGAGAAACTTGTAGCAGCTCGTGGCAAAGTAGGAAAAGTGGCTGCTCATTTTATTACGGACGGATGCGTGAGTATGAGAGGCATGAATCGCTAATTTCTGAAAATTTACTCAATTGCCTATTCATGACGTTGAAGTTTTCATTGTTGGAATGCAACGGTCTTTTTTTTCTTAATTTAGCAAATTTGGCAGGGTTCAACTATTAAAATGGTTGCATGATTTTCATAGCTCAAACCTAAATCCCTAAAGCAGATCCCAAATAGGGATCTGCAACCTGAAACTATAAATTATGATCGTAGATAATTAGAAAAATAAGTAATTAAAATGAATTTTCGTTCCATATTAAATATGCAAACTTCAACCCCATGCCCATTCAAAAAAAGTAAAATTGTATATAACAATCGAGATAGTGTGATAACCTTTTTGGATCGTGAAAAAGTATCTGGTAAATATGTCGAATTGAAGCTCCATCTTAGGATTTTAGAATAGGTAATATATATGTATTTCATTTGAATACATTAAATATTTCAAATATATCGATGGTCCCGAGCGGCACTATCTTATCTCTCTCGGACCTTTACACAGTAGCGTAATTGAAAGGGTCCCAGATGTACTAGCGTAACTTTCGCGCCCTGCGCGAAGTATCGTATCTCGGCAGACCCTGTTCATTCTAACGCATCTCCGAGCGCGCGTGAGATCCATCGTATCTCCCGCACCCTTAGAACGGAGTATCGTACCTCGCCGACTGCGATATGCTCTATCGTATCTCAGATGCACCAAAACGTTTCATCGTAAGAAAAATAATAAGAAAAATATTTAAAAATAGAAAAATAAAAAAAAATTTAATAATAGAAAAATAATCGTAATAGAAAAATAATAATCGTAATGATATTATTAACACATTTTGAGGTTGGGCGACACAAGAATTGTATTACGGTTATCACTATATCTATTCGTTTGAAAATTGACTGAGATTTCGCGATTTTATTTGAAACAAAAATTGATTACCAGTTACGAGATATTTTATTGTTTAAATTTTATTCCGAAAACTTTACATAGTATGAAACAATTTCATTAGAAAAAAATATGCATTAGGTAAATCTCTACAAGCAGCTATTTTTCATACAGTTCCATACAAATTATTAGCCCACATACATGTGCTAATAATTTGAATGAAAGACCTTTCGTCGAAGCATGACGACTGTCGGAGGGAAGGCCTACCAAAGACTTTTCGACCGGAAGATATGATGAATATTATGATAATAGTATATTATGTTTCTATTTTCACAACGCTTTTCATGTCTAAAAAATATTCTGCGTATAATGCGCAATATTTAGATATAAATGTTGCGATGATTCAGTGACATTTTATTTTTGAGAACGCGAAACTTCCAAACCGCGTTTACTGAAAACTTGCGATTCGTAGATACGATGAAACGTTTTGGTGCATCTGAGATACGATAGAGCATACCGCAGTTGGCGAGTTACGATACTCCGTTCTAAGGGTGCGGGAGATACGATGGATCTCACGCGCGCCCGGAGATGCGTTAGAATGAACAGGGTCTGCCGAGATAAGATACTTCGCGCAGGGCGCGAGAGTTACGCTAGTACATATGAGACCCTTTCAATTACGCTACTGCTCGAAGGTCTGAGCGAGATAAGATAGAGCCGCTCGGGACCATCGATATTATGAATTTGAAAAAATAGCTGAAAAATATTTTTCGAACAGTTCTATTCACTTGAAAATGATATAACAATTAACATTATGGAGGAAAAAGCCCAACAAACCCAAACACTTTAGTTTGGGTTTACCATTACTACTGTTTGTACAAAAAAAACCTGAACAACCCTTAAAAAAACTACAAGTACTAGTGTACAATGAATGTGCACGGATTGTTCGTGTGTTTGGGGTACTGCTGTACAATAAATGTCTTTGGGTTACCACTACTACTGTACAATTAAAGATTAGGTTTGTTTGCGTTTTTTCGAATTTCCCTAGCATAATATCAATTGTACCATTTTTAGTGGCATTAATCGTCGAAACGGCTGATAATAGAGTGGAGCCTCGATTCAACATTTTGACCAAATGTTTGTATCAGTATAAAAAGATTTAATTGCATTAGAGTTCTCATCATTGGAATGCAATGAAATTTAAAGAAAAATGTCTTCATTCTCTCATTTTTATTGATGTACAAATTTTTGCCCATATTCATATTCTGGATCTGTAAATAAGAATCTATAAACGATTGAGGGTTTTTCGTAGGCAAAATTCGCCAAAAGAAATCGCAGAATTTCGAAAATATTATATTTTTATTGTATTCCAACGACGCAAACTTCAATCTCTTGAGATTTATACAACGAGCTCTATTTTGCGCTTATACATACACTACCGGGGAAAGTTTCTGGACAAAAGTTCAAAAAAGTTTCGGAACGATTTTTTTTGCCATTTCACTGATAATTTACATAAATGAATTGAATAAATGGCATTTTGAAGGGGAGGAATTCACCTTCATTCCGTTTTTTAAATAATTTTTTACTATTTTGTTTACGACTAGTACCCTTTTTCGAAAACGACCATTTTTCACCTTTTTTTGTTCCTTTTCTAGCGGACCCCGTTTACAGACAAAAAAAATTTTTATGCATTTCTTTGACCGGAATCATAAAGGGGGAAGCTCAAGCTTCAATTTTATTTTTTTTTAAAGCTTCGTACGATTTTTTTTTCTAAAGATATTTTGATTAAAAAAAAGAGACAATTTGAAAAATAACGTGTAACGCAAAAACGACAATGATTCAAGGAAAACCTCAAGATAATCAAAAGTTGAATCGCTTTTCGTTGAGTTCGCGAGAATTTTTTCAGATATTTTTTTCGAAATTTTTTTCCCCTATTTCCGGTAAAAAATCAGATTCGGTAAAAAACCAGAACTAAGGGGTTTGTGGTAAAATTTCAGGAATGGAAAATTTTTTTATTTTTCTATTTTCAATGCAATAGAATTATTTCAGATTTTTCTTCGACATTTTTTTCTCGAGTTACGGTAATTAAATCATCCGATTTTGTACCGAGAATAGGTGAAAAAAAAAATGTTTGAAAAAAAATCTGAAAAAATTCTCGCGAACTCAACGAAAATCGATTCAACTTTTTTACTATCTTGAGGTTTTCCTTGAATCCTTGTCGTTTCGGCGTTACACGTTATGTTTCAAATTGTCTCTTTATTTTAAAAAATCAAAATATCCCTAGAAAAAAAATCGTACGAAGCTTTAGAAAAAACAAAATTGAAGCTTGAGCTTCCCCCTTTATGATTCCGGTCAAAGAAATGTATATTTTTCACCAGAAATGTTCATTCAAAAAACCTCGCTTTCCCTTCCCTACATAGAAAATTCTGACCCACTCCAAATCGAGAGTTGTACTACAAACAATGAAAGAGGCAGCCGCGAGCAACAAAATGTTCCAGGTGTACGTCACCCAATCTGCTCCAGATTACAGTGGGTATGAAGGTTTTTTTTTTTTCAATTTTTTTTACTACGCCCCGCAAGTATCTCGCATTGCGCAACGATTTTTTTATTCTCGCAGCGAGGAAATGTGTGAAAACTTGACCAAACTGGGAGTTCCTTGTACGCTGATACTCGACGCGGCCATGGGATACGTGATGGAGCAAGTCGACATGGTGATGGTCGGTGCGGAGGGAGTAGCCGAGAGCGGAGGTGTCATAAACAAAGTACGAGATATGTTTTTTTTTTTTCATGTGCACATGAGTTTGAGAGTACGCTGCCATCAAGAATACCAATATTTCAAATTTTTATCGAAATCTATGATAAATATCCTATGAACCCAAACAAAATCACGGCTGTGAATACCCGCGATAGCAACAACGATTTGGAAAGCGAAAGAAGAATGGATTTTCATAATCGGTTAATGATAGCAGCTGTAACGTATGCCCTATTTTCGAAAAAAGAAACCCTTTCGAAACAAATGCGTTCAAATTTTTCAATATTTTCGCGACACCCGTGCACGAGTTCATTCGGCTTCACCCAAAATCTTAACTATTCAGAATTTCGACTTGAAATTCGACACAACATTCTCAATATGTAGAATGATATTAGGTGTGTGCATTCATTTTAAGGGATTTTTGAGAGATGTCGTAACTAGTACTATATCGCATCGGGTCATATTGTTACTAATTTTATCGCAGAGCATCATCTCGTGGCTTTAGTTTTCAGTATGTGCTATTGTGCCGAAGTTTAAGAGGCATTATTTTTTTTTAAGCGTTGAATATGTCAAATTTTGTACCAACAAAGTTTTGTTTTCATTTGAACGATAGTTCTCGCAATTCGTAGCAGTACGTTCATACGTGATACTTTGCTCCGCAGATTGGCACGTACTCGATGGCAATTTGTGCCAAGGAAATCAAAAAGCCGTTTTACGTCTTAACGGAAAGTTTCAAATTCGCGAGAATATATCCGCTGAACCAGGTCGACCTTCCGGATGAATTTAAAGTAAGTGTTCGACAAATTTTCGTCGTAATAACGAATGACAGCACAAGAGTCGATCGACATGGGACCTAATGATGTTTGTACATTTCTCTCTGTGCGACAGTACACCGCAAGTACGCTGACGAAGAGTCTACGTAGCGCACATCCGTTGGTCGACTACACGCCACCACAATTTATCAATCTTCTATTCACCGACTTGGGAATTCTGACTCCATCCGCTGTCAGTGACGAGCTCATTAAACTCTACCTGTAATGTGTACTCGTTAAATACTTTATTAAACTCTTATTTTACTTTTCGATTAAAACGAAATAAAATTACCCACCAATTGCGGGTGCTCTTAATATTCTGTCAGGAAATTTCATTGCGTTTCTCTAGCGATAAGAAGATATCGCCATTGATACACGGCTCGATAGGGCCACCGGCAAAAATAGAAGATTAAGAATAGAAATAAAATAATAGGTAGAGTATGTGTGTGTAAATTTGACTCGGAAAGGATGCTAATCATTTTTATAATATGGGATAAATGGGAAGTTTAGTCATTTAATGAATAAATAAAGTCATTTAAGGAAGTTAAGTAACCTCGCTGTCTCCTATGAACTAACAATCCCACTAGCAGAATGTGCTTTTGAACATTGGCGCACGTCAATATCCCTGGATAGGCTCCTATAGCT
This sequence comes from Ophion ventricosus, assembly GCA_963932345.1. NCBI lineage: Eukaryota > Metazoa > Arthropoda > Insecta > Hymenoptera > Ichneumonidae > Ophion > Ophion ventricosus. The sequence goes on along the minus strand of OZ010715.1, from coordinate 25,527,674 downwards.
TCTGCCTTTGACGGGCTGCAACGTTTGAAGTTTTTCGAATTTCGCTTTGAAACTTTGGAAAAATATTCTGCATACATAGTTCGATCGTTAAAAAAAATCGATTTTTTTTTATTGTTGTAAATATATTTCCCGCCTCAAGGACAGGCTACAGGTTTAATACACACACATACCGGTCCGTGACATCCTCGTACAACTGGAGCTACATCGTCACGCCCGTATTTATTTTTCTCAGACTCTACGAGGCTGGTTTTCGTAATCCACGACCTCCCGATGTATTTGTTTGTAGAGACAAGCACGCTAACCACTAGACCAGCACACCGGTTCAAAATACCACTTACCATTTTTATCCAAAACCACGAATGATTTTAAAAGACCGGCCAAATACGACGATGCTACTGAAAATCGAAAGAACAATGACAAAAAAAGAAGCTCGACAACATTATAGTTATGAATAAATACGCTTTATTCGTTCTTTTTGAAATTTATTCTCCAGGCTGCGTGCCACACGGCATCCGGCTATTTCTAGATCTACACGTTGTAATAGGGTTAAATAGGACGATTTTCTGTTTTTTATTCGTTTTAGCTCGATAATGAAGCGTTTGACATTAAAAGATGGATTATTCACGGTGTCGTACTAACGTAATAGAATTTTCACATTACCGCGACATTCAATGTATAATATCCGTTCGAAATAACCGTCTTTGCAACTACCCCTTCAGATATATTATCGATTTTACTTTATCCACGTGGCGTCCTCGTTCGCGCCGTTGATTACATCTCGCGCCAAATAATTCATCGTTATACGTTTTTTTTACTTCCGAAAAAGCCTTTTAATGCGACTCCAGCTTTTGTGTTGTATCGGGAATAAATATCGATTAGAGTAATCCGTGGTTTCGGTTTTTTTTTTAAAGAGTTATAAAGGTTAAAGGCTGCTTAATTGATGCCTTGATACGCGTGATTATAGTGTTTCATATAGTCCTGGATCTATGGAGAGTTCTTAGAGACGTTGATTAATCAAGTTAGCACAATTTCCGTTCCGTTTTACCATTCACTTTTCCACTATCAACAGGAGTCTTGCGATCTTTTTCTCTCACGATCTCATACTAGAAAATCTTTAACGGTTCAATGCGACTTTTATTGTTCTCTTCTTTGTTGTTCAATTATTTCGCAAATGAAAATCCAATGTTTAAAAGAACTGTGATTACGTATGATTCACAAAATTGAGAATAAATTTGTTCAATGAATTTTCAAGTATACAAACTGAAAAACCTAGATGACCAGTAGAATGGTGAACGGAAAGCAAGAGTCGCCTTATCGCGCCCTCTGTCTACATCCTACAGAGAAAATTTGTTCCACGGAAATGCTTGTTGTTGTTTTGCACAGAATTCTTCGACAAATTCACTACGAGCGACGAACGGAAAACTCGTATAGACCGCCGCGGTTCAAGCTAGCACTAACACCTACGTATCATTTTTTTTTTCTTTTTTCATCGTACAAAATCTTGCTCCATCTTATCTCCGGATATTGAATTGCTCGCCGTGTACATTCGCTATCATACCGCACCGTTTACGGATTGTTGAAATTCAAGTATTTTTTTGTTTGCTCTCGTCTCGACGATTACATTCGTGTATACACAGGGTGTCCCAGGACGGAATGTCATCCCTGAAATGGGGGGTTGGGGGTGAAATTGTAAGTCGATTGATATAAACATGTATGGTTCCCAGATCAACTCCTGAATTATTATTAATTTTTAAAGACGGGCCAATCAGGCGCGCCCGACGAGCGGGCTTACGTCGGTGAGCGATACGCTCGTGTAGTGGTGCCTGGCGGAGCACGGTAGGACCACCGCTCCACCAGGCACCACTACACGCGCGTATCGCTCACCGACGTAAGCCCGCTCGTCGGGCGCGCCTGATTGGCCCGTCTTTAAAAATTAATAATAATTCAGGAGTTGATCTGGGAACCATACATGTTTATATCAATCGACTTACAATTTCACCCCCAACCCCCCATTTCAGGGATGACATTCCGTCCTGGGACACCCTGTATATTTAATTTCTCACGGAATAAATCACTGACAAGAGTGTGTCTCTTATAATCGATATATAAATATATGTATATATAATGATCGAGAGGAACGTATGCAACATGAAATGTACATACTGGCATGGGTTCGCGAAAAGAAAAAAAAAACGACAGTGGGAGTCAATTTTACTCGATCAATGATTGCAGAGTTACGGAGCACTGCGATACTTTTTTTTTCTTCTTTCTCCCCAAGTACATACTCTCGTGAAATCCCACGTGGAATTGAGTATTGCATTATTGACCGGGACAGTTCGGATCGGATTGTCATCCAAGAGAATCTAAATATCGAGTTGACTCGAATTTACATGTTTGAAACGGAAATAGCACCTGGGACACGACTATTGCAACGCGACGAAATAAACAAAAAAAAAAAGATAATAAATTAAACATAAATTGAGCTTACTGCTACACGATACCCTGACTCGTATACTGTACAGTTGTACAATCGCTCCGACTATTACGAAAATGAAAGAGACAAAAAAATAAACACCGTAATAACGACTACGTAAAATACGCGACGTTTGTTCACCGAGTTCGAATGATTTTCTTTCTGTTTCGTTTGAAATTTATTTAAAAAAAAAAAGAATAACGAAAATACTCGTAAATAGCATTTACGATGTTCCGCGGTAGATCGGACGGACAACAATCGTGCCCGAAACGTCTACAGCGAGGCCGTATTTCTTAGTACGTAAGACAAAACGAAACGAAATAAGATTACAATTATGCCGAATGACGTTTTCTTTCGATGATAACGACACATGAATTTTTCGCACGAAGATTTAAATGAGTTTTGAGATCAAGTGTATCTAGAAATTAGACGCAATCAAAAGCAGGTGCGGAGGAAATCGCGAGATTCTACAATCACGAAAAACGAATGTAGTAATACTTAATTATATTTTACGCTCAGGTAAAAAAAAAATACGAAAATTGAGATACGCAACGGAATAAAAACATAATCATTGTATCTCAAGATTCTCGCGATTCCTCCCACCCTTCGACAATGACTTTACAAAAAGTGATTTTTTTTTTTTCGTTTTTCTTTTGAATACTGTAAAGTTATTAATTCACGAAATGAATTAATTCGTATCTACCCGCTCTTCTTCGTCGCTTTCGCTCTCTCTTTTTCTCGCTCTCTGTCTCCCTCGCCCGTCCTATATACAAATAAATGTTTGCGAGTGTATAGACATAATGCAATCGAATACTCAAATACATCGTACCAAAGCGAAAGAAAGACGACGAAAAAAGAAAACAACAGAAAAAAAAAACAAAGAAAATTGATATTCTGTTCTATGGTCTTAAAAATTGTGCGATCGGCCTGTTGCGGAAACGGCTCTAGCCGCTCGCGGTATTTGTGTCGGCGTCGTTGATTTTTTTGGTGATGGAATGGACGTTGTTTTGATCGGTGTCGTCATGTCCGTCTTCGAAACGCTTATCGTCTTTCCGAGATCGTTCAAGTCGAGAGATTTATTGCTCGTTATCGCGTCTCTAGGCTTGACAATGTGACGCTTTGTCGTCTGCTGACTCTCCGTCGATGATTTTTCCGCAAAGCCATTCTGGCGGGTGGACGTTGTTGTCGTTGTCGCTGTCGCTGTTGCTGTTTCGTCCTGACGATGAGGTCTTGATGACGTACGGGGCGATCGATCGCTTGGTTTGCGAAGATTCCTAGTTACGCTGATGTCCGCGAGCGATGGTGGCCGTTGACGATTCCATGAGTCACTCCAACTGCAAAGAAGAGAAAAACATTTGAATAATATGTCGTTTTTATATTTAAAAAATTATTCCGATGAATGATATATGAGAACAATGTGAGGGAAAGGTTTCTTAAACAGTATACTTTGCGACTGTACAGTTTCTTTAGGGATATTTTTAATTGAATTTTTAAGTAGTGGTTTTTTAAATACACAGATTACGGTCCGCATTTTGGGATGTCAAAAATCTATCGAAACTTCCATATATTTCAAACACAATATTTTAAACACCATTACTTTACAAATACCGATAAATGTTGAAATTAGATGTATTAAATTTTTCGGAATGGTGGCAGATGAAAGCTTTTCAAATTAAGAACCATTTCACATGTTTTACGCCAACATTAATTATTTTACAATGGGGCAATGATTTTACTTGAAATCAATAGCTGGTATTCCATTTTTGTGATGTACGTGAGATTTTTAAACTCAAGGGCTAGGAAAAACCGAGGCGATAGGGTTGGTACGACAGATGTGACGAAGTTATAGGGATTTCTAGTAGCTACGGAACTCTAAAAATATATTAATAAAATATAGGCATTCATTTTTTCCCACCATGCGAAAGTGTGCAATCTTCTTGAGTTAATTATCAAACGATTACGACATTATGCTAATCGATAAAACCCTACATTTCATTCCCGTATCAATAATTCAGTTTTTCTACTTTGCTCAATATCATTTTTGATGAATTCTCTCGGTTTCGAACTTCGGGACTTCAACTTTTCCCAATCAAGGCAAAAGTTGTTCTGTAAAAAGTACGTAACGTCAACTCACCGGACACGGCTAAGCATCGCAGCATGAAACATTGGTAATTGTGAATCCCATTACAATCCGATACAGTTTTTGAAAAATTCTATAGGTCGTTACTGATCGATCTAAGTGTCAATTTGTAAAATATACAAAATAAAGATTTATCGTCACTCCATGCTGATATAACGGATATTATAAATTATGCCAATTCCTCGTGGTATTTGATATGGCGACAATTGGGCGTCTATTGCGTCGTAGAAAAAGAAAAACAGAAAAAAAAGAAAAAATACGGAGCGACCTGGCGTCCTCACCCCGCACAGAAGCTATTTAGGATTATTATCACATGCAGATTTTTTTCTTTCTTTTTTCCTTTTATCAATACAGGCATTAATTTTACGAAACAGATGGCACAGGTCGAAAGTTAATGAGGTGCATGTAAATCAGTAGGTTGAATGTACACAAGAGCAAGTAACCCAATACTAAGTCACACAGACTGACGCACTCTACCTTCCCGATCCTGAAGCTGTTTTGTTGAGTGGCCAAGAAGGAGAGAGTGATGCGTGAAACAGGGCAGTAACAACAATTGGTTATTTACATAACGTTTTTTTTTCGTTACACATTTTTTATATCCTACGAGCAAATTTACATTCTTATGGGTGCTTCACATATAAATTTTTCATGTAAAGATTAATTGCGATACGGCCGAGTTTTCTTACAGTACAGGAAATAATTTTTCCAAATCAATTTTACTGAATATTTTAATGAAACATTTAAAGCGATAACTTTATATTATTTGTAATATTAGTTTATGGATATTTATAATATAATTATGATAATTAATGATTATTTTAATGCGAGCCTAATTTTACAATTTATTGAACGGATCATCGAATTAAAAAAAAAACGAGAAACTTCGAAGAATAATTATACGCACTTGAAATTAATTGCGTACAGCGAAACAAATTTTCTGGCAATTTATTGATAGTAATCATCGACTTTGAATGGCGTTCAATAATGATAATAATAAGGGTCGATAATGATAACATTAGTGTGGTGTACGAATAATAATAATAACAATAATGCGAAGATTGTGTTAAAATATAATCAACGGATCGAATAATAAAAAAAAGAGAGTGCAGTCGGAAAAATCCATACGTATCAAAAAAACAAATCAAGTACATATGGCAAATGAAATTTCTTAGTGATTATAGACATTTTTTTAGAAGATTTATAGAAAGATATTTGATTTTTTTAAATTTCTCATAAACTAATTACCTCTTTTCATCTTCGAGAATTCCAGTATAGAAAATTTCTCACCGTACTTCATTTAAATAAATTCACCATAAATAAATATGTGAAACACCTCTGATTCCAATTGTCCACGGGCATAAATGGAAATCATTCATGTACAATCGAAGGATGTATGGATCGCCCATAAATTATATTATTATTAATTTACATAATTATATAAAAAAATATTGACGCTTGCAGATCCATGCATCCTGGATGTTTTTGAAGGACAGCTCGATCGATTATGTGAGAAAAAAAAAATCAGAAAAGTAAAAATCGCCCGTGGTGATTTTACCTAACAAGAGGACCCATGCCGCCGTCCTGTGGGAGTGATTGGAGGAGAGAAGGTCCGGCAGATACCGGTCGTATCTGCAAAAATATCAACAAAAAAGAACATTCGATAACAGCAGCTGTCAACACCGAGTTATTTGTATTACGTACATGTGTATTCGCGTCAGAAAAAAGTTTTATCAGTTTCCCCCCCACTTTATCGTTAATTATTGTATTGCATTTTACTGCATAAAATGACTACTACGTTTTTTGCGATCTATGCAAAAATGTCTCAGCCAAAGTACGAAGTAAATTTAAAAAAAAAAAAACAAAGTACATATAATACAAAAATATGCTTTCCCGCAGTGGCGCGAAGTGTTCGTGTCTTTTCAGAATTCGATCGAGAGCCCGAACGATGAATTACCTTCTCTGTTTGAGTTGTTGCATTGCATGTGTCTTTGTTGAGGGAATAACTGCCATTCATGGACGACGAGCTGCTCTGCGAATCAACACCACTGAGATCCTGATGTTTCGAGACCTGCATCTGTTGGGAACGTTCGATTATTCGTTGGTTCGTGTTGGGCAGAGCTCCGTCACTTTTTGGATACGCAAATCATTGTGATATTGGATAAAAACCCGATTGCTTTGAAAATGTTTGGCCATTTCAATGAGAAAATTAATTGTGATTGTATGGGCGATGGGATTCTAGGCGAATGTAACCGAAATTTGAAATTCTCAAATATATATCCTAGATGTAAAGTAAAATTCACCGTAGGTGGTATAAATTATGCCACTTATGATCAATTTTACTTTACTGATTATGCTGCATAATCAGTAGAGGAATCCGAATATTTTTAGTTGAAAGGTTTTGTTTTAATTGACCGTTTCACTCGTTTTAATTCGAATTTTTGTATACATCCAATGGATCCAATTTCATGGCCACGATGTAATTTTGATAAGACTCTCATATATCGTTCAAAAACGTTATTCCACAAAAACCGGTAGTTGTAAATATTGATACCTGCAACATTAGTCTATGGTGGAAAGTATGGCGGATTGTCAAATGAAAAAACTTTTCTCTCAGTTTTTTTCGCGAAGCTAATTGTTTTACAGCAATGGCTTGAGAATATTGAAGCAAAGGGTTACGAAATTAGAAGAAGGGGAGGCACTCCGCCGTGTCAGATGGACGGATGGACACGACGAAGTTTTGAGGGTTCAACTGTCACTACGGAACCCTAAAAAGACCTTGCAATTATTGACCTGAAGTTGCTGTATCGTTCTGTCCTTGTCTTCGAGTTGTCCTTGGAGAAAAACAACCTGCCTTCGCAGATCTGTCAACTCGTCGGCAATGTTGACAGTTCCGTTGAGCGGACTCGCACCGGTGTCCGTAGTTCCATCTTCGTTCAGGTTGTTAAAGAGGCCATTCTGAAAATTCGAACGATGGAGAAATCAGGTTTTATTGGCAATTTATATGTTCGTTGATCCCAACCATCAATAATGATTCGTACAACCAATGAAATTATTTATCCAATCACTCACCACCATAGTAGTGTTGAATGGGTTGAGAGTTTCAGCCTGGAAACAACAGTCGATTTATTTATTAGATGCCAAATTACGAGGCGATTCTTTGGCCAATTGTTAACATTAAAATCTTGATAAACAAAAAAAACCAACGTACCCTCGTCAAACCGTTCTCTCCTGACTTCAAATGACAAAACCAAATGGTGGACCAAAAAAAAAACAAAGATGCGGAAACAAATTGTGGGTTAACAAAAGACACAGTAGACAAAATAAACATGAACGTAAGCGAGACAAAAATGTTAAATCAACGATAAAATTGTCATGTCCTTTAAAGATGTAAAGGTTTAAGGTGTAAATGAAACAAAAAATAAAATGCCGCTATTAAATTGAAACAAAAGACGATCGATTAAAAACCACTCTCCATAATTTGAAAAATGATGGCGAGTGTTAAATCATATCTCAATATTGACAAGAGGCAAGCCGTTGATTGGGAGGTGCTACAAAAAATTAGACAGTCATCGCAAGATACGCAGAATATTTCGAGTACCAAATAAGGATGAATTTTCATCAACAAAAAAATATCGCAGCATTGCGATGTGGTCGAAAAAAATTGGAATCGAATCGTCGGCAATTGCGATTGTGATTTATGGCCAATACATCTTTAAAAAACAAAATGGTGCAGAAAAAGCAAGATTGTATAAAAAAATAATTAATAAATGCTCGTCCGTAGATTGTCTCACCTCCTGAACTACTCGCATCAGTTTCAACAGGCCAGTCTTGATGGAAACGATGTCCTGATGATAAGTGAAGCGTTCGACCCTGAGGCTGCCCTCGTCGCCGGAATCAAGGCTCGGTGATTGGGACTGCGTAAGATTGCGATCAAATTTACAACCAACGATCATCCAGCTACTCTTTACTCTCAAAGTGGACCATTTCGATTCGTATGTATTCGTTTGAAACGTTATTTCACCAATGTTTGTTTTCTCTGGGTTTTTCCGGACGTGAGAAGAAAAATAAAAGGGACCGGACGACAACTCACATTTCCCGTGAAGACCGGCCTGAAAGGACTGGAAACTTGGCGGGATCGCACGCTATCGAGTGAACGCGGCGAATCGGTGCCGGATCTGTTTCGCAATAGTCTCGATGTTCTTGCATTCGCGATCCTGCATCAAACAAAGAAACTTCGCGTTTAGTACATTAACGTTGCAATTTTTTTTTCCGCCACGTCATGAACTCCTTTTTCATCGACTCGGGCGAACTGCACATTTCGTTTTGAATTTACATTGAAAAAAATAACGAGCATGACACACAGGATTGTGCGAGGTTTTGGAATGAAATATATCTACGCAATTGTGACATACATCGTTGCAATAACGTCACTATAATCGTACAAGGTTTTCACGTAACATTCTCATAGGCCCGGCGATATTGAAGCTTGCATCGTTGGAATACAATGAAAATGTATTCCTTCAAATTGATCAATATTTTTTGCAGATTCACACTGCAAAAATCGCTCAAATATTTCTTGTGGTCCCGATTGGGAATCCGCAACTCGAATCTGCGAGAAAAAGCATTCTGGATGATACATTTAAGAGAGAATAAAAAAGGTACTTTCGTCGAATTTCAACGATGCAAAGTTCAACAGCATCGTAGGCGATACATTAGAAACTCACTTGTAAATAATAATAACACTCGTGACTAATAATAATAATAAACACAAATAATATTATCACGATGGACGTCCAGGGGCAAATTCACAGAGCACTTTTTAACGGAGGAATTGAACTTCAAGGAGATACAAAATACTACAATACGAAAGAAAATCTTGCGGAATTTAAGGATGACGTTGAAGTTTGCATCGTTGGGTTGAAACGATTTTTTTTGTTCATTTTTCATTTTTTTTAAATTTTTATGCTTATCCAAAGCTTTCTTTTTTGAAAATTGCGGTCGCAAATCTCCGATAAGAATACGTAAAAACGTTTGAACGATTATGACAGCCACGAACAAATTTCGTATAATTAAAAAGAATTAATTTTCGTTTCGTTCCAACGATGCAAACTTCAATATCGTGTTCAAGGAGCTGTTTCGCACCGGAAGCAAAGTCGAGATATTCCTAGGATAATGTCCGTAAAAATATCTAACGTGTGGTTATTGCAGAGAGGAATAAATCATGAATAGAAAATACAAACAAACCGGAATAATTTATGGGTAAGAATGCCGTGTAATAATTGTCAAATGAGGGCGTACAATTGAATCCATGAAAAAATGTTTATTTGTATCAATTCTAGATTTAAGGAATATATTACACATATGTAAGTCCCACCGTCTTCAAAATTGCCTTCAGATAAAGGTCAGCATATTTATGCTGATCTTTGGTCTTGGTAAAAAAAAATCCCGGACAAAATAATCCTTACAGCTTAACTTTAAAAGGAAGAAAATTGGCGACGAGCCATTTTTAAGATAGTTTACTCATTTTACCTTCCGATCATGATTTTCAACGTGTCAAATGAAAGAATTAATTCAATAAATATATTGGCAAATATTACAACATGATGAGTCTCATTAACAACCCCATAAACGTTTTTTTTTGTTCTACGGAATGAAAACGGACGTGAGAAATCTCGATTTTGAGTCAGAATTAGGAAAATACTTGAAATCCTCTTGCACTACCTTGTAAAATTAATCAATACGACTCATTTTCGCGAGGATTAATTTGCACCATAAATAAAATATTTTGCCATGGCTCTGATGTGAAAAGTCGATTTTTTTAAAGGTAGTCTCCTCATTTTATCTTCGAAGCATGATCCTTCCCTCGTCGAATCAAAAAGTAATTATAAAATGTACTGAGAAATATTACTACGTCATGAATCTCATTAGCAAATGCAAAAATACTGTATTTTTATTGTACTAAAGAATGGAAACGTGAAAAATCTCGAGTTTAAGTAAAAAATAAGAAAATACCTTGAAAAAGTTTTGCGCCGCTTTAAAAGATTGATCAACAGGTCTCATTTGTCGCGAAGATTAATTTCCACTATACACCAAATATTTACCCATGGCCCTGAGGTAAAAAATATAGATTTTTTTTTTCCCTCGACCTAATATAGAAATTGCTCCGGTTGAGACGTCAAATAAAGCGAGAAACTGTCGACAGCGAGGTCCGTATATTACGAAACAAATAAATAAAATCCCAAGAGAAATCCTCGTCGCAGGGTTAGGCTTGAAATACCTCGTTGGATCGAGTTGTTTGCCCCGAGGAGGCGTGATTACGGCCAAAGAGGCACCGGCATTAATTCTCGATTGTCTGGGAGGTGGCGAGCCGCCGGTCGGTGTCGAACTCTCGGACGAGAGACCGGAATCTTTGGCGTCTTCGGTATTATTGCCGGTCGGCTGCGCGTCGCTATTGTGACCACTCGCGAGAGTTCGTCCCGGTATCATTGATTCGTGATCGTTAATCCCTCTCCCTCGCGACATTAATACGGTGGTTCGTTTTCTCGCGCCTTTTCCAATTTCCGCGCTGGACGCCATAACACGCTGGGATTACCGCGCGCACAAACGAACAAAACGATATTACGTCGAGATATAACGCGCGCGGAAAGTGAGTCACGACGACACGTAGTTACGAGGACACGAGTGTTCGCGCGCGTCTAGTACCAAAGAAATTGTCTTGACACAAAAAGCTCTCGAGCGTTTATCGATCTCCTACCGAGTCGTTGGACGTCGAAAGTATCTTGGTTTTTTTTTTTATTATGATCGTTTTATATTTTATTTTCTCGTTAGTTATATTGTTGTATGTTATTTTGAAATTACGTTTGCGATAAATAATTCAATAGGGCCATTAATAATGATTTATTTCTGTACTGAGAGAAATCTATGGTATTTTCAACCATATTTTATATCGTCCCTGAGGGGACGATAATATTTTGTAGTCATGGTTACTTGATATTGATATTTTAAGTTAATGACTAATGACGTTGAAGTTTAGATTGTTGAAAGGCAACGGAAATGTTTCTTTTTATTGTTGTTATTTCCCAAATGTACTTTGGCAAATTTGCGCTACGAAAATAACGCGAACATTTTTTAGCATTATTATTTAGCGATCTGCAACAAATTTGCAAAATATGATTTTTGATAATAGTGAAAATAGATAATTGAAAAGAATTTTCGTTGCTTTCCAACGCTGCAAACTTCAATCCGATTAATCTTACAAGCATACGACGATTGTTCAATGCTATATAATATAGTAGGTTTTCATAAAATGGATATTTCCTTACACCATCAAAATATAACTCCCCTAAGGTCCTAATAGTGAACAGGATTAAAATATATATCAATTGATAAGAATGTTGCTCGTGATTTGCGACAATGTATAGAATATTTCATAAATCCAAAACAAACAAAAAATAGCCAATTGAGAGTTCCACCTCAATGATTTTTTTTTATCATAACTCGTAATTTCCTGACCTCCTGGAATGATTTCTTTCGAAGAAAATATTTCGCCTACCGATGGAATCGAACCTACAATCTACCTACCTATCTTCGGCCTATACTACGCACGCTGCCACTATGCTGACATAACAGACGAAAGTACTTGCGAATAGGCTGTTACCGCCGACGAAGATGAAATTTTGCACAGATCTTTTTTTTGATGATATATGTCACTGCTTGAATGGATATTTGGTGCATCACGATAGTTTTCGAAATTTCGAATCATGAAAACTGATAAATTATTGACACGATCTGCAAATGATGTACGTCTTCGTTATAAGTAAAGATTACTATGATTTTTTTTCTCGTATAGTCACTTTTCGTAGGATCTTTTAACAAATTATACTCGACAAATGTTAATGTTAACCATATGAATAGTGAAAACGTGAATAGAATAGTAAAAGTTTGACCGAAACGAAACTTAACGTGCGTTACAGAGCATTAGTATTTGTGTGTCGATTTTGTTGTGATAGCACTGTATTAACCATATCTATATTGTCAAGCCTTTTGCGATAGTTAATAATTATTTCGGGGATAATAGATAGTCGAACACGACACCAAAAGCACACGTTCAGATATACTTTTCGCTTATAGTTGTGTCCACCATACACTGACATAAATATTCTTTTGACATCAACTAGATGCGTCTATTCGATTTTTTTTAATTTAGATTAAATAGCTTTTTCGTGAAATCAAATGTTTCCTATTGCATTCCATTATTAAAATTATTTATTTTAAATATATTTATTTATTAAAACCAAGATCTATTTAATATCGTCTAATAACTAAATATGTTATTTATTTCTGATAAATATGTTATTTGGTTTTATCTGGTAGTATAAGGTAAAAGAGACAGACAGAAAAATGGTACACGATTCAGTCTCTCAAAAATCTCATGCCTTTGTTTTCATTACAAGGCTCTTGTAACATTCTGCAGTTGAGGAAAATGGTTTGTCTTTCTATACATAAATAGTCGCGTCTGAATAAAAGGCACGACGATACCTTTCTTTTTTTTCCGAATAACAGCCTTGTTAAAAAAAAAAAACGAAAAATAATTTAATTTTTTTTCATCGCACTTTTGTCATGAACCTATATTCCTTTTTCGCATTCATGCGATATATCGTGTTTTACCATTATTTATTTAATTTGAATATATTTAATATTTTGAAAGAATACCTTGAACAAAAATATATATTGGAAACAAATAGGGTCGTAGTAGGCTGTGAGACAAGGAAAAAAACATATTTGATTTAAATAGATCCTATTTAAATAATTTTTTTTTGCAGTTCATTATGATTGCGATTGTCAATAAACTATAGAGAATTTGGCTATACCCTTATTTACCGTGGGCGTTTTTTGTAAATACCATGCACTTCTCTCTAAGCGTGTAATCCTATTATCTGTCCTCGGTCTCGTTCCAGATATCTCATCGAAGGAAACACGCGCCCCGCGATTGTCTCGAACGAGACGCGCGCGGTGCTGCTACGCGACGAGTTTCCCAGGCGAACTTCTGACATTTGAGATCGCATGAACCGCCATAACCGCAACCATATATAGATATAAATCAGAGGTTGAATCTAGACCACAAATCCTCCTGGAACACGGCACCGGATTGGATCTAGCGCGTAGTGCCTCAGGGACGAGCGACTCCCGCGTAATTCATTCTTTCACCCGTGAGCTCGCTCCCCTCGTCGTGTATACATCGCCCGAGACTATCGGGCAACGACGATAAAAGCCATGAAGCCCGCGCAGCATTACGAGCAGCTGACACAGCTCGCTGGGTCAAGGTCTCGGCCTTGAGGAAGTCTACGAACTGAAAAGAACCGCGCCTCTCTCAAATATAACTTCGTAAATTTTGCCTCTTTTCGTAGAGACGCGAAATTCTACTTTCGCCGGTTACTCCAATTACGATTCATCCTCTTGTTGAACGAACGCGAGATTTTTTTTCGTTCAATTGCATTTTAACGGACACTCGGTCAAAGGGAATATTATGTTCCTGCCACGTGGTTGTCATCGCGAGAGTAATTTGTGACAGAGGAGGGTGTTGGGCGAGGGATAAGGAGAGCCGAAGTTGTTCGTCGATGAGAGTTGACGCGTATCCCGCGGTCTGAATGCGACAGCGGCTTTAACGCCTGCACGGAATGCACTGCGGTGCACCGGGACGCGCAAGTCGCCGATACGCGAAAATGTACGAGCTGGAGAGAGAGAGAGAGAGAGAGAGGGAGAGAGAGATAGAGAGTGAGAGAGAGAGAGAGAAAAAGAGACGGAGGAAAATGTAGACTCGGGGTAAATTCGCGCAAGCGCTTATTCGAAATGCCAAGGGAGGAGAGGCGCTCGATATCGTTGCGCGAAGCTGGTACATGGAGGAACGATGGAAAAGCGGGTTAAAATGGGCCAGATGGATAGAAAGCGAGAGCGAATGATAATACATACACGCACACACACACTCACACACATATATATATATATGTATATATATATTGGCTCTATGCATAATTCCGTAGCGAAATCCCGACAGATGTCGTTCGATGTTGTTTCTGCGCTCTCACATGCGTCAACCATATGAAGTGAAAGCTGAAACTTATGACGACATTAAAAATAAATATCCATCGAGATCTGAGACGTATAGGAAGTTTATATTTTCAACGTGGAAGGTACAAGTTATTCCGGCTTGGGTTGGATGTTTAGTGCACTCACCGTATAGTCCGGACCTTGTACCTACAGACTATCACTTGTTTCGGTCACTACAGAACAATTTGAACAATAAAACCTACAGTTCTCTGGATGTCCTCAAAAATGACTTTGATTACTTCTTTGCCCAAAGATCTCAGGATTTTTATGAAAAAGCGACAATGAAGCTCGTGAAGAGGTGGAAGAGAGTCATTGAACAGAATGGAACATATTCATTTGATTAAAATCGCTTTTTTTGTGTAAATATTTGGATCTCGAAATTTACGTGATTTTCACTACGGATTTATACATACACCCCATATACAGTGGGTAAAAAAAGTATTCGTACACCGCGTGTTTTTTAAATTATCCTGCGAAAAAAAATAAAATACTTTAGCATTTCTTTAAAAAAAAAAAAAAATTACGTTTTACGTATCCTACGAAGAAAAATAAATTTTTTTTTTCGCAGGACAATTTGAAAAATACGCAGTGTACAAATACTTTTTTTACCCACTGTATATATACACACGGCAGCCCGAAAAGTGATGTCTAAAAAGAAAATCTAGATGCCTTGTATCAATATCTGTCCGAATCGACCCCATGTGCTACGATTTTTTTTATTTTCGAGAAAAAAACATTACAAATTTTTTTTTCTGTGCATGTACTTTCGTCGCGATTTTTTTTACTTGTCTTTTCGTTATGAAGCGCACTGTTGGGTAATAAATAAATGACCAACTGAACGCTAACGCAATTGCCATAGATTTTTATCAAAAGTTAAAAAAATAGTTTTGAGAGGATCAGTCACTGAAGTTTGGATGATAAATAAAAATCCTTATACTCGTCTAAATAACTTCTATTTGCTTTTTAAAATTTATAACAGGAAAGGACTTACACAAAAGAGAAGAAAAATAAAAACCTATGCTACAGGAAAATTCGAAAAAAAACATGCTTTTTCCTTGAAAACTAAAAAAGATCGTAGAACATACATAATATATATATATATATTCAGCACGCAAGTGTCGTAGAGTTCATTTTTCATTTTATATGTAATAAAATATTTAATAAGGAAATAAAGTGATCTCTGCGACACTCGCGTGCTGAACGGAGCTAATAGAATCTAAGGGGAAGAACGCGATGCCAAACCGCGTGGAACACGCTTTTCCTCAAAGTATTTGCCCCGAGATCTCTCGCGGCATTCACTAATTACTCGTCACTATAATTGAACGGCTTCTTTTTCTGTTTTTATTCTCCGAGAGAAAGCTAGACGACATTTTTAGCGCGATCTAGCTGAGAAATTGTGCAGTACATAGCGGAGATAAGTATAGATAAATCCCCAACCTTAAATCAAGGGCCAACTATTCTCGGCGTACTACTCTTAGTGGGAGTCTCACGGTACGAAGGTCATTTGAAAAGTTTCCGGCCTTTTCAACAAAAAGTGATAGTAAAAAAACGGTTCTTACGCCGCTCGATAGATGGCCTTGATACATGTAAACCGTAAAAGTTTCGAGTCATTCTGATCATAACTTTGTCTATGGCACTCTTGCAAAGTTGCCCGCTGACGTTGTTTGTCAACAATGAAGAAAAGCGAGTATTGCGCAGTGATAAAGTTCCTTTATTCGAACGGAAAAAAGACTCAGGAAATAAAAGATAGGATAGACTCTGTATAAGGCAAAGTCTCCCCTTCATTTACAGCGGTCAAATGTAGCGTGGCCGAGTACAATCGCGGTCGTACGAGCATTTTAGATGAGGAACGTTCCAGGCGCCCGAAAACTGCTACAACTGAAGAAATGGTCGATTTAGTGCATCGAACTGTGATGGTAGATCGTCGATTGACTGTTGATGATATTGCTGAAGCTTGTGGGATATCATCCGAACGAGTGCTTAAGATTTTACATCAAGATTTGAATATGAGAAAATTAAGTGCGCGCTGGGTGCCGCGCTTGTTAACGATCGACCGGAAGCGCATACGGGCGGACATGTCGCGCGAGTGTCTTGGCCTGGATGAAAAAAAATTCGGCGGATATTTTGCGGCGAACGATGACAATCGATGAAACCTGGATACACCACCATACGATTGAGATCAAACAACAGTCAATGCAGTGGATTGACGTGGGGGAACCAGCTCCGAAGAAAGCAAAGGTCGTTCTCTCTGCAGGAAAAGTGATGGCGACAGTCTTTTGGGATAGCCATGGAATAATTCTTATCGATTACCTTGCAAAGGATGAAACAATTAACGGACACTACCACCGCTGCATTGCTGGATGAATTGAAGGCCACAATTAAGAAAAAAAACGTCCACATTTGGCCAAGAAAAAAGTCCTGTATCACCAGGGTAACGCTCTCGGATTCACACGTGCATGGTCGCGATGTCAAAAATGAACGAATTGAAGTTTGAATGGCTTCCGCACCCACCCTATTCGCCAAATCTAGCTCCCAGCGACGTTTTTTCTGTTTCCCAATTTGGCAAAACATCTGGGGAAGGGGGGGATATGGGTCAAAGGACGAGGTGGAGGACGCTGTAAACCAGTATTTTTCGAGTTTAGACGATCAATTGTTTTTCTGAGGGTTTGGAAGGTTGGTAGAAGCATTGGACCAAATGTATCGAGTTGAAGGGTGACTGCGTCGAGAAATAAATTTTGTTTTCCTTCGCAATATGTGTTTTTCTCAACAAGGCCGAAAACATTACAAATGACCGTCGTACATTGGATAATTTTTTTCATACCCAAAGGTTCGCGATGCCATGACTAAAGATATTTACTCTTCTACCTTTGAGTTTGCCTTTGAATATTTTTAAGCCAGCGTGAAACAAAAAAAAAGGGCTGAAAAAAAATGCTCCGCGACAGGACCAAAAAGAATGAAAAGTTTTAAACTCGCGACGATGGAAGAATGACGAGGCCGCTCGAGTATTTATTCTCTCTCGAGTTCTGCTCGTTCCATTGTTCCTCGAGACTAATTACGTAATGGGCGCAAGTATCCACACGTATATACGTGTACACACGAGGGGTATATGTCTCGTTGTTGTATGTTAAGGGGGGAAGGATGAATATAGCGGCGAGACGGTTCGTGAAACGTTTTGGGAAAAGTCTGCGTACATATACGCGCACGAGTCGCACCGGTCGATTTCCCGCACTTCCGACGCGGCTTCGGAACGTTGCCAGGAATAATCAGGAAGCGCGGGTGCGGTGCCACCGGAGCTTCGCAAAAGAGGAAAGCGAGGGCAAAACGGATCTCGACGTTTCCAAGCATCGCCAAAATCCTGGCACGCTTCAAATGTTTTTCCCTTCGCTCTCTTTGTTTATTTTCTTCTTTTTTTTTTTTATTTATACGGGATTTACAAGCCTTTTATACCAGTCAGACTTGATTTGTGAATCGGTTGCTTGCCATTTTTATCGCTCTCGCTCCCTTTCTCTTCCTATAATTTATAGACCCGTCGATACTTCCGAGATTGCGGTGAAATCTTCGAACCGTAAGTGCGGTGTGTCTCTCGAAGTATCGCAGAACGTCTGACTCGAGACGTAGGAGAGTGCATGTCTTATTTGTATTTTGATATCGAGATATAAGCGACAGGTATAGCAAAGAATGACGAGTTCTAGAAAAGTCGCCAATACAATCGAGTCTTAAGATCGTAGAGAATATTTCATGCCTGAGGGAATTCAACGCAGTCATACGAATCGAATATTACGAAAAAAAAAAAAATTATACCTAGTAGATGGCGCTCGAAATTCCATGCTGGTTACTAGTTCGACAATTGAGTAGTCTATGAAATAATAATTAAGATTCACCGAGTATACGGTGAATTTACGATTCGCCGCATTACGGTACTTTTTATCGCATCGTTTTATATCATTTTCCGAGGTTACGTGCGGAAATTCCGATTGCCACGCACATAAATATAATTATTATCACGGTGCAGTGTGCAATTTGTACAGAACTAAATCTCCCTGGAAAAATTCATGAATAATATTCTGTCGACACTCACTCCAAACATTACTCTGACTTCATCACTTGGATGCCAGGGTATGGTTTTTACTTTCTTTTTTTATCCTTTGCGAAAAATAAACTGGCAGTTACCATCGTACCGGAAATAAAGACATACATATATTTTGTTGGCAAACA
Source organism: Ophion ventricosus (assembly GCA_963932345.1). Lineage (NCBI taxonomy): Eukaryota > Metazoa > Arthropoda > Insecta > Hymenoptera > Ichneumonidae > Ophion > Ophion ventricosus. Next base: position 25,508,739 of record OZ010715.1, on the reverse strand, counting down.
AGAATTTCATATGAACATTGTTATCGGGAAATTTTGTGACTGAGCTAACTTCATTAATAAATGACGATAAATAAAGGAAATTCGATCGATAAGAGTGCTGTAGTTAAACAATTATATATACTTATGCTATGAGTAAAAAAGTATTTCAACACCCGCTGGAAATCCTCAAAATGCACATAGAAAAAAATCCATCTGTGTTTTGAAGATTTCCATTAACATAAGGTATTTATATTTATAATGAATTATCGAAGAACATAATCAGCGGAAATATAATTTTTTCGTAAATTATTGGGCTGTGCGGAAAGTAATTTGTTTTTTTTTTTCACCGACACTTGTGGGAAAAACCAAAATTACTTTCCGAACAACCCAATATTTTACATAAGCAAGGCGAACAAATACTTTTTTTACTCACCATCAATATATATATATGAATATATATAATTTTACGTAATAACAACGTGGGTGAACCGAGACCGGTGGATGGGCGGTCGGGTTTCGGCTTCGGCGGTCCTTCGAGTTAAGCAACGTTGTGCATGGCCGATACTCGGAGAGATGACCGCTTAGCCGTGCACCGGCTGGCCCATCGACCAGTCAGCGGAAGGCAATACTTGTTAGAGAAAAAAAATCTTTTTATAGGAAAAAATTCTACCATCGGCAAGGTTTTTCAATAGAAGGTCCTACTGGACCATTTATATCTCCGCCATTTTTTATTTATTTTTTTTCAATTCGTTCATAAAACTATAATGTGTTTGTAAAAAATTAATAGTACATTATGATACGAGTACGAAAAAACTTTATCCAACGAGTATAAGTTTGCAGCATGAGGCGAAGGCGAATGTTGAAATCGTACGAGATGAGAAAAAGTTTTTTCGCCGAGTATTGTACAAAACTTTATTGGGGGTTTTACGTACGTTACGCGTACGTAAAATGTCCATTATAGTACCGAGTGAAATAAAATGATTTTATGTATTTAAAAGTCACGTTAATTTTTTTTTTTCACACCTATTTTTTCCGAGCGCCACGATCGTGCAACGCCTTAAAACGTCTGTAGCCGCAATGGAAGTTAGATTAGATTAGCGAAGTGCGGGTAAGGAGTGATAGGAAAATATTCAATTGGGAAGCGTAATACGTAAAAACCGCGCGAGTATAAACCTTGGAATAATAAAAAAAATTATTGTGCCATACCCACCAATGATATAATATTTCAAAAATAAAACATAATTTTACGCAAAAATCTTTACCATCTGGGAAAACCGTCCATCCAAAAAAAAAAAAAAGAAATAATGTCTTTATTTTCGAATGCTATTATGTCTCTATGGATGAGCATAGCAGCATATAAACACGTAAGATGAATCGTTCGCATAACTTTACGCATTTATTTGCCCTGAAAGTACAGCCAGACATAGTGGCAAGAGCCAAAGGAAAAAAATATATATATATACCTTCATATATCCAGACGGGAATTTAGTCGCGCCGCAATAAACATTCTCTCGCGTCGCGTCTCACGAGAGCATTTTCGTTTCGTGAATTGCGAAGCAGTAGGGGGTGACAAAAGGGCGGGGGCGGCGAAGATGGGAAATCTGAGAGAGCCGGCAAAAGTTTTGTGTCCCTGCCAGAAAAAAAGGGAAGCCGAAAAATCCGGAAGTCAGTTATGGCCTCAAGTGCGCACTCGTGTACATTCATTTCTCCCGGTTCTCTTACGGGGGACGATTTTTCACGTAAATATCGCGAATGATTCCGCAAGTTAAACAGGAACACGTGCCAGAATTGCCGAGATGAGAGAGAGAGAGAGAGAGAGAGAGAGAGAGAGAGAGAGAGAGAGAGAGAGAGAGAGAACGTCAAATCGGGGACGATGTACTTGACGATGTTTTTAAGTTCGGGACTGAAGGACCAGAGAATGAAAAGCTTTGTGTATCTCGAGGTCGACGTACTCGCGGCTTCCCTTTTAAAAGAGCTTCCGGTCTCTATGAGCCCGCCATTGTGAAATCGCGGTCGGCGTATCGATTCGACGATACTTTGTGGGCTGTCATCATAATTTTTGATGAATCGATCGATTGTTTTGGAGCGTGTTCGAGACTTCGAACCTACTTCGTTCTAGTAGCTCGATAACTGCCGTTGGCCTACAATTTATTATTTTATTTGATTACGTTAATCAAACGTTCCTTTGTGTGCTTTTGCAATCCTTAACGATCTCTTCCCTTTCTCTTGTGGGCCTACACTTGTCGTTCCATTTGTTCCTGGTCCCGAGAGCCCTCCCTCCCTTGTGTGTTGCTGAGCTGGCCACCCATCTAAAAAAGTAATGAAATATATGAAAGCATGCGCTGTTTTCATTTATTTCATTACTTCTTTTTGTCATTAGTTTCATTGTATTCATTGTTTTCCTTGGCAATAAAAATACGATGAACATGAACATTTGCCCGCGCAATCCTCGATGCATTTTCATGCGGAAGTGCGGAAGACTCGTCGCCTCGTTTTGTAGTGGAGCGACGAAAAAAAAAAATCGGTGTAAAATCGAGAAGCAACTTTGAGGAGAGAAAGAGAGGCTGGAGAAGAAATATGCCTGGCTGAAGGGTCTATAGGAAATATCTCGTCGCTGTAGGGCCGTTCATAAAATTTTCTCGCGTTATAACAATCACGATGAGTGTTTCCGAGGAAGCGCAGTACCGTGGTATCATCCGTCTCATTTTGAGAACGTAACCCCTCGTACGCATCACGTTATAATGAACGGCAACGTCCTTGTCACAGAGACGATATAGAGACCAATAAAATCGGATGAAAACATCCAAGACCCGAGTGTTCTGAGGGAATGATTGATCGCAAGGCTCACGATGACCGAGGAGAATCGTTTTATCAAAAGAATTAAGTTTCGATGGGCTTCTCTCTCTCTCTTTCTCTTTCTCTTTCTCCCTCTATCTCTCTCTCGTGTACTCAGAACGGAGGAAAATTGCCTTTCTAGTTGATAACTATAATAATGATAATTGAAAGAAAAAAAATTTTCTCTAGTCTAGTGGAAAAGTTGGAAAAAATAAGCAATTAATTATTCACACACACATACGTATTATGCGGTGCAAATAAAAAATATTGGGAGTACAAATAAGTCTCCGCCGTTTGACAAAAAATGGCCCCACCAGGAGGTTATGGTTGAAATTGTCAGATGTAAAACGTCATATCGTAAGGTTGGACATCTGGTAAGACCATAACCTTGAAATATTAGCGATTTTGTATGAGCATCACATAATTTTTTTTCGTGCGACAATGCCGAGTTTACTTCTTTAATTTACTTCTTTAATTTGAAGAAATTTGCAGCTGAGGCGCATCGATTGCTTGTAGAAGCATACGGTGAGGCTGCTTCAAGTGAGAGAAGTTGTCGTGAGTGGTTTCAAAAGTTTAAGAACGGTGAGTTTGACGTCGAAGACAAAGAACGTAGCGGAAGGCCGAAAGTGTACGAAGACGCGGAATTGGAAGCATTATTGGAGGGAGATTCATGCCGAACGCAAGAAGAACTTGCACTTACATGAGGAGTGACACAACAAACAATTTCACATCGTTTAAAATCGTTGAGAATGATTCAAAAGCAAGGAAATTGGGTTCCATATGAACTGAAGCCGAGAAACGTTGAACGCCGATCTTGCGCATGTGAAATGCTGCTTGCCAGGCATATGCGAAAGGGTTTTTTGCATCGTATAGTCACTGGTGATGAAAAATGGATCCATTATGATAACCCAAAGAAGAAGAAATCATGGGGACCACCTGGCCATGCTTCAACATCGACAGCCAAGCCAAATATTCATGGAAAAAAACTCATGTTGTGTATTTGGTGGGATTAGCTTGGTGTCGTGTATTATGAGTTGCTCAAACCGAACGAAACCATTACTGGGGCTCTCTACCGAACACAATTGATGAGATTGAGCCGAGCACTCAAGGAAAAACGCGCTCACTACTACTCCAGACACGACAAAATTATTCTCCTGCATGATAATGCTCGTACACATGTTGCGGCGCCGGTCAAAACCTACTTGGAAACACTCAATTGGGAAGTTTTACCCCACCCGCCGTATTCACCAGACATTGCTCCCTCTGACTATCATTTATTTCGATCGATGACGCACGGCCTGCCTGAGCAGCACTTGACATCATATGAAGATACCAAAAATTGGGTCGATTTGTGGATAGCCTCAAAAGATGAAGCGTTCTTCCGACGCGCTATCCATATACTGCCAGAAAGATGGCAAAAAGTAGTGGCTAGCGATGGACAATACTTTGAATAAAACATAAAGTACCGTTCTTTCACAATAAATGTGCAATTTTTTATAAAAAACGCCGGAGACTTATTTGTACTCCCAATAACTATGCTCCAATAATAAAAGCTACTAAGAAAATTGGAAAATACATATATATAGTTTCAAAAGTATACTATATATGTGTAGACACATATTATAAAATATATACTTTTGATGTTTTGTTTTGTATATAAAACAAAAATTATTTTTGCGATACAGACAACGAAACTTTTATCGTATAAGATAATGATTAAATAAACAAATATATATATATATATATATACATCATATATCAAAAATCATGAACACATACTTCGAAATGTCCCACAAAAAGTATAAAAAGGAGAAATGAACAGCAGAAGCTCAATAAAATTTTGGCCCGACTCAAGTGAAAATAAAAATAAGGATGAATTTACGTCTCGAGCGGCAAGAAACAATTACGAAAGAAACTAGAATAGAATTTCGACATTTGGCGCCGCGATATCTTGACGAACATCAGAATCACAATGTACAACTCATACGCATGAATATATACTACTCGGTATAAACGTGAATATTAATAATGATAGTATTTGAGAACCGGTGGCGTAAGCCCGCGAGGCGGCGCGCGCGGCGAAACAAAAGTTATATACCGAGTGGCCAACTAGTAACGCTCTGATTAACGAGTAAACCGTGACGTTTGCGGGTGTACGTGCTCGCGCTCGATCCTCGGATACTTTTTTTTATCGTTATATTGGTCCTCCAACGCTGACACTGGACGCGCACAATTTCATCATAAACAGTAGCCATCGTAGATTGTCCATTGCGAATTATCGTTACTTTTTTTTCTTATCCTTTCAGGAACACTTTACGTCTCACAGAACCCAAACAAACCCAAACGCTTCGACAAACAGAGTGCGATGAAAGAAGAACTCGTGAAAGTTTCGACGAAAATAAAATGTAATAAAATTATTATTTCAATTACATTAATTATTTTATTATATTTTTTTTCGTCGAGTCATTTTGTTCATTTTGTTCATTTTCATCGTAAAAAAAAATCCTTCCTACGCCTCTACAATTTTTCACACTGATTTTCGGAGGAATAGGACTTTCCACCGTCAGGCGCTATTTATTTTAGGCACCATTTTGCAGTGGCCAAAAAAATTATATAAAAAATAAAGCTATCACCGAGAGCCAAACGCTTACCGCCCATCTACCAGTTTTGATTGTACAATAAATATATATAAAACAATAATGAACAAAAATTTAAGAAAATTTAAGAAAAATGCAGATAAATATTTTTTCAAATATAAATGAAAAAAAAAGATAATAATAGACTATTTTTATTTTCTATTTTGAACTATTTTTATTTTTAACATAAGTAACTATAATGGGTGCAACGGACGTTCTTCAAGCTGTCAAAACTCACGGTACCAAGGTATAACCAAGAACCAACGGCTATCGAAACAAATTAAAAAAAAAAAAATTAATTAATAATTCTCGTGATCTTCTTTCATTAACAGACATTCCCCAAATCTACGAAACTCGTTTCCAGCAGTAACTTGCTGCAATACAGTCATCCGCAATCGGGAAGTATACGGGTGAACGTTGGGAGCGCTGTTGAAACGTCAGATTTGCAATTCTCAGAGGAGTGAGACCCTCCAAAGTTGCCTGCGGCGAAACGTAAGCCAGACTATAATACCTGCTGGCCTGTACACGATGCGATGTTCACGCTCTCTGACCTCGCCGAAGAATCGGTCTTACCGCCACTATCTACACATATATATATATATACTCGACGATATTACAAAGCAACTAGACGACGAGAAAGGCAGGACGCGATTAACGACGATGTCTGACTAACATAAGCCTCGCACATAGTCCTTACGTAGTCAAGTTGTTTAAAAAAAAATGTTTTTTTTTCTTCTTCGTTTAGTTTTCCTTCTCGACAACAATAAAATGGGCTGCTGTCGCGTTGCTCAGGACATTGCACCTCGCGGGTAAACGAGTGAAATGTCACAGAGCGATCGGACGGAAAAGATCGTCACGCTCTTCCGTCCACTTATTGTTCGCAGAGATTTTATATCTCTCACCGCACGCTATAAAAAAAAAAATAAAAAAATAAATGACAACAAGAACTTCAACAGGCTGTCTCGGGTGTAAGGAACGTTTCATCCTCAGTTCGAGGGCTTTGCCTCGGCTCCAAAAATTGCATCTGTCTTTAGCTGCCCCACAAGGAACGCTTCTTATTTTTCAATTCATTTGTGTTGCTGAAAAAAATTTTTTGCAGATTTAGGTTGCTGAACTTAGAAAAAATCCTTTAAAAAACGTTTGATCCTCCTAGCCTAAAACTGCTGAAAATTTTTCATAAAGACCAGTTAATAATTTAAAAAAAAATGTTTTTTCGTTGAGAATCAACGAAGCAAACTTGAACATCATTATTCTTCAAAACTGTGCTGCGACTTTAATCGTCCAATTTTATTATGAATGTCGGAACTATCCTTCTAAAAATGAATAAAATACTACGCTCTGAAAATAACGGAGCAAATTTAATCTTAAGATTTAGCTACTTAGGAACTTTAATATCAATTTAAATCGTACATTCGATCGTTTTCAATGTTCTGCTGCATCTCAAATTACGCGTAATACGAACGGGATTACAGTATACTTTTTATCGTTGATCCAAATGGTGGAAGGACCGTGGATATATTTTTGATGACTCTGCGGCGAGGGGGGGGTCGGGCGCGGGGATGGATGGATCATCGTAGCGCGGTTAAAAGGAAAGATCGAAATTCAGATACAGTGACTCGACAAAGATCTCTCATGCAGATTGTATTATTCGATACTTACACAGTCTAGATTCAAATAAAACGTGCACAGAGCGTGACGATAGGTGTGCATGTGCTTATGAGAGGATAAATGTATATATATATATATATTTATAAGCCCAGACAAATGAATTTGCGATAAAGCCATGCCAATCTACGCGACACGTCATACCGCGGGTTAGAGATAAGAAGGAACTGGCCATGCATGCGAAGGAAAGCAGTGTCCGAAGTAAATCCGCGAGATCGAGAAATCATTTTTTTTTTTCACCCTACTTGAGGAGGGCCGAGCACGTCATCGATGAAGGTTGAGTTACATTTCTTTTTCCATTTAGAAGTGGAGAAAAGGAAAGATTGAAAAAGTAGGGAAATTAGCACAGTTTCGCGTGAAAAATACGGATAAGCGTAATTGATATTTCTCACGTGACACCTGCGGTCGTTGACGTACCGAAGTTCCAGCGCAATTTACACGAGGAATTGTGCCGTGGATTCTAATATTATTTCTTTTTTCCCTAAGAAAAAAGACGCGGTGGAGCTTGGGAAAACATTAAAGTTTCATTGAGTCTAATAAAAGTTCAACTTCGAAAGTTCCCGAGCACTACATTTTCGACGAAAGAAAGTATTCAAAGTCAGACAACTTGACTCGTTTTCCAATGGAGAATCGAGTTTTCAGCTGGAGATTCCAGTGTCAATGAGCGGAGTGAATAATTCAGGGATATTCGCTGCCGTTAAATTAACGATTTTTCGTGTCCAAAACTCTGTCAAGTTGCTTAAAAAAATATGATCTTTTCACTCCAAGGACGATGATGGATCCACGGAGAGAATTAAAAAGTAATTTTTGTCGTGAATTTCACGGTAAAAATTATCGTGATATATTTCAATGTGGTGAGAAGTGAGAAAAGCATAATAATTCGTATGCGACAAGTTTTTTTTAACTCACGTTACAAAAAATTTCAAATACGTAGGTAAAATTTTACTATACAAGAAGGGTAGCGCGCACGATAATTTTTACCGAGAGCACAATACATTTTCCTATAACACTCATTAAATTTTATAATAAATCTTAAAATAACTGTTATAAAGACGATACTTTTTTATAGACATTTTTTAAAGGCATAAAATAATAAAATGCACAGTAAAATTTCGCTGATATTATATATTTTTTAAATTTAAGTTTTGCGTATTTTGTTACACATCAAAATTTACTAGAAAATCTGGTAAAATTTTCTATCTGAAGAAGAAATTTTATTTTATTTTCGTGAAAATCTGTGTTTTACTCAGTAATAATAAGCGAAGTTTCAGGGTTGTCATCTGGTTACCGTTACTGCACGGTAATTTTTAACATTTCATTCTCTCCGTGTCTATGTAAAAAAAATGCATCTATATCCTTCAACGTTCATCGACAAAATGCCTAGGCCTCTTTGGAACACTGCTCGTCAACGAATCTCTGCCTCGTTTTTGGCCTCTCCACTCTTTCGACAGTATTTCTCTCAACATTGTTTAATTTGTTTTTTTCTTATCGCCTTTGAACAAGATTTGCGTACAAAAATCCCTTCGAGAAATCAACTCTTTCATTTTTTTTTCTTCCTTTCTGTTAATTTGACGAACAAACGAAGTAGTTACGACCATCGCGCGAGGCCTCAAAACTATTAAAGATAAAGCGTCGCAATGCATGTACAGAGAGAGGGCGCCGCGTCGCTCCAACGATTAGAGATAATGGCCTTTTGCCGCGAGAGAGATAACGTTTTATCGACGCCAGATACTTCGGACACTGCTTAACACGCTTTTTTCCCCTCACTTTACTTTATTTTCGACTCTTTTTTTCGCTTGCGTTCCTACGTCTCGTGTAAACTACGGGGCTTTGTGCGCACAATGCCAAAGTTTTCTTCACTGTGAGCGAAAAAAAAGGACGAGAAAAAAAAGAGGAATTCGTGTAAACACTTGATCATTCGTACGATGATTTTTTTCTCTCTTTTTTTTACGAGTCGAAGAATCTTCTCTGGTCCTTTTCGTTATATATATATATATTTTTTTTTTTAGAATACTGTAATGCATTATATGTGGTCTTGGATGCTAATACTTTTTATATATATGTACAATTTTTTAATATATAACATGTATATATTTATAGGTATACGTATGTATGTGGGGAGAGAATCTTTTGGATGCAGATTAGACTTTTAGTAATAATTATTTACCCGTTGACCAGAGCCGAGTTGGGGACGGTCGTCGTACCGGAATTCGAGCCTGCCGGTTCCTTCATTATTCACTTTTGTTTTCTTTTTTTTTTTTTTTCGTCTTTTTTTGCCCCTTCGCACGAATTATTTCACTCACAGAATTACGAATTCTTGTGCGAAACAATTTTTTTTTCTTCTTTTTTTTTTTAATAGCTCTCTTGCTCGATTCACCCTTTCCTCACGATGTTCCTTCGGCTCCTTTTGTTTTCTTTTTTTTTCAGTTTTCTCGTCAACAAAGATCCGTAGAAAATCGGCCAACGAGCTCGTCGTAATTCCACTCCGTCGTTCAGATTTATCTTTCTTTTTCTCTTTTGTCACTTTCGTAAAATTATTTCTGCTTGAACGAATCTTGCACCTATGCGTTTTCTTTTGCTTCCTTAATTTTGCTGTTTCACGTTATCATATTGTTAACACTTTTGCCGCATGCGATCGGCATTTAGGCCACGGTCGAGGTAGCTCGAAGTTATTTGTTGTTTTTTAGCACGAGAGTCCTCGGAAAGCGAGTTGAGTTAAAAAAAAAATTTGTTTTTTTTTTTGTGTTGTATTTGTCCGGTCGAAACGACGTCTTTCGCACAGACATCCGAGAGTCTTATTTCCGGTTGTGCGGGCGCTATTCCGACACGTCGACGTGTTCGCACTTTTTACTCGCGTTGCACGCAACACTTCCGCGCTTCACTGTGTCCGAGTCCAAGGAAGGTTTGCAAAATTTGTCGCGACGGCAAAAAAGGAAAAAAACAAAAAAGACTACGTGTATATATATATATATATATATGTACATGTAAGTATATACGTATAAGAGTTTGAGTATTATTGGCGTCGTAACGAGCAGCTATCGGTATTGTATATAATCGATTGGAAAATAAAATATAGAGCGCGCGACAATTTTATTCGATTATTCGGTTATACAAGCGAGAGCTAATTCGGTAACTTTGATTACGCGATTGCAGCCTCGTAATAAGCGTTGCCAATAATTCGACATCGATCACGTATAAAGATATATAGATTTATGTATAAGTGTGTCTATGCGTATGTGTGTGTGTGTGTGTGTATGTGTTGATGTGAGGTGTGCGCATAAGTGTGAGTATATTTATTATACTTTATTGTATACATATTTTCTCGTTATATTTTTCCTAAGTATCGAAGACTTGGTATCGTGTGGCGCCGTGCATTAACAATCACGAAGAAGACGAGCTTCTACAAAATCTAATCTAACACTTACGATCACTGATAACCGAAGACTATCGAAGGAAATAATCGGCGAACGATTGCGAATAAACGGACTCGTTTTTTTTTGTTGGTTTTTTTTTTTAATAACGAGGCAGAGTTTTTTTCGTCTTCGAACTAACGAAATTGAGGTACAGTTTTTATATTTATATTTAGGATTTTTTTGTAGGAAGAGAATGATTACGATGGAAGAGTATATGTGGCTGACGTTAACTGATCCGATGTTTTGTTCAACGCGAAGCTGCTACTTTCTATCGAGGAAGCTTGAAAATATTCGTGTATTTATGCGCCGTTTAAAGGTAGTCCTTGTGGTCAAGAGATCAACTATTTTTTTTGGGTTATAACGTCCTTTGTGATAGATAAGCAATTTGAGTGTAAAATTCGTTATCGAAAGATGATTGGATTGTTGGGATATACGTAATCGTATGTAATGTCCACACGGAGAGAATTAAAAAGTAATTTTTGTCGTGAATTTCACGGTAAAAATTACCGTGATATATTTCAATGTGGTGACAAGTGAGAAAAGCATAATAATTCGTATGCGACAAATTTTTTTTTAACTCACGTTACACAAAATTTCAAATACGTAGCTAAAATTTTACTATACAAGAAGGGTAGCGCGCACGATAATTTTTACCGAGAGCAGAATACATTTTCCTATGACACTCATTAAATTATATAATAAATCTTAAAATAACTGTTATAAAGACGATACTTTTTTATAGACATTTTTGAAAGGCATAAAATAATAAAATGCACAGTAAAATTTCGCTGATATTATATATTTTTTAAATTTAAGTTTTACGTATTTTGTTACACATCAAAATTTACTAGAAAATCTGGTAAAATGTTCTATCTGAAGAAGAAATTTTATTTTATTTTCGTGAAAATCTGTGTTCTACTCAGTAATAATAAGCGAAGTTTCAGGGTTGTCATCTGGTTACCGTTACTACACGGTAATTTTTAACATTTAATTCTCTCCGTGCATCGTTCAGAATAACAAAGGTTCGCAATTTATTGTTTCGTGGCCGCCGTTAAAAATTTTGGAATATTGGATAATTGTGGAAAGCTTTATAATTTACGGGAACGTATACTTCGTAATTGTTAGTGACTTTAGAGCTTTGAGTGGTTGTTAGCTAGCGAGGAATTGACTCGATTGGAAAAACCGATTGAAACATTTTTTTCGAAATATTTATGCACTCAGAAAAATATATATATGGAAATATTTATTCGATATATTAATTTACTTCGAATATGTATTATTTATTTAATGATTCGATATACCGATTCACTTAATATATTTAATTATTGGAAATATTTATTTACTTATTATACACAGTGGGTAAAAAAAGTATTTGCACACCGCCTGTTTTTCAAACTATCCTCATTTTTTTGAACATTTTTTTCGAAGATTTTATTTTTTTTCGAAAAAAAAATGCTAAAGTATTTCATTTTATTTCACAGAATAATTTGAAAAAACACGTGGTGTGAAAATACTTTTTTTATCCACTGTAGATTTAATTTTGCTCCAAATTATATTTATCGTTTACGAAAACATTGATACATTGTCGTATGTTTAGAGGAAAAATTAATTAATGCTGAATATTTCAATAAGAATATTTGAAGGGTTTAATTTATTCGTCAATAAATTATTTTTTTCAAATGTTTTCAAGAATTTTCACATTTATTATGAATTCCGATTTATTGATTAATTTCGCGGTAGTTCGAAATAGATTGGCCGCGTGTTAAATTATCGAACCGCAAAATTTGCATATAATTGTCACGCTCGTCCGAGTAACTCGGCGTGGTACTGCCTCAATTATTCACAATTTATTAAGCGAGTGAATTTTCAATCTTTATAATGAATTTATACATTTTTAACCGCAGGCAATTGATTTTGCTAATTCATTCAAATCAAATTATTTCTAATTAATCTTTCAATTAATTCTTCCAATGTGTACATTTTTAAATATATTCTTCCAATTAATTCATTTGTCAATTTAATATAAAAAAGTGCCACTTCAAATCGAAGTATTCGAAAAAATAATTTTAAAATTGGCGGTTCGAAAAAAAGAATAAAATACGGTTTTTTTTTTCTTCTTCAAATTGTTAAGTTGCAAAGACCACCTTAAAATGACGTTTGCGCGAATAGATCGGATCATCGAATTTCCGACAATTTTCTCGATCGTGTACTTCGAGTTATTTCATTTTTTTAAAGCGATTCGCAAAACTACCGGTGGAAAAATCGCAATAATAACTATCAACGATTCCTCGAATCCTCGAAAGCTTTCGAGATCCCATGGCTCAATAATCCGCACATACTGATTATCGATCACTAATTATATCTTACTATCGATTAAGTAACAATAATGATCGAACGATTCGATCTAAAATCGTCTCTCGCGGAATACCAAGAAAAATATCTCGTATACAATACAGATTTACACGCTAGATCCTTCGTGTATCTACGTAGAAAATAAAAAAAAGTGTTCCGAACAACGCGATCGATACATTTCGTTAAAGTATGAAATTGTAAAAATAATCGATTCTCGTATCGTCGTCGGTTACTCTTGAAAAATCGTTCAGTTTTTCCGTGACACTATGGGACAATGTGGGCTGATATAAATGTTTATTTTTCTTTGTACGTTTGCACTGTGTTTGCGTGTTCCGGATAATTTAACAAAATAATCACGTCACTCTGAGATTTCTTCTCATTCGTGCTTCTTTTTTTTGTTTCATTATTTTTCTCTCCTTTGCGTTCTTTTTTTTTTCTCGCACCAGGGTCTTTTGGTCTCTTGTATTTTGCACACTTTCTTCCGTTTTTTGTTTGTTTCTCGTCCATGCAATTTTCTGTTTCTCTCTGTCTTTCTCTCGCTCTCCCTCTTTCTCTCCCTCTCTCTCTCTCTCTCTCTCTCTCTCTCTCAATCTCTTTCTCTCTTTCTCTCTATGTCTCCTGCGTTTTTTTGTCCCGTGTGTAAGTGCGCTCTAACGAAGCAGCCAGGTGTTAATAGCGGTCGGGTTAGTTGGCAAAGGAGGAGAGCCATTGATTGGTCGCTAGTTAGGATAAGTCAGCTGGTAGTAGTCCCCACCCGTGGCCTCCTCGCCGATTTGCAATTGCTTCGATCGCTTTATAAGCTCGCTAGAACACAAAACACTAACTCTCAATAATACGTTTTACCTTTTTCTTCCCCCACTCTCGCTCCATCTTCCGCCCCCCACTCTCTCCCTCTCTCCTTTATCTCTTCTTTGCTCAAAAAAGACCTTTTTTTTTCTCTCTTCTTTATCTCGTCATTCTCTTCTTCAACGAAAGAAAATCACCTCGCGTTGCACTGCTGCACGTGGATTCATTCTTGTCGTCAGTAGATCGTCAATGAAGAAAAAAGCGAATATGGGGGGAAGGGAGGGGGGGTTCCAAAACTGATGAAGTGACAGAGCCCTGAGCATCAGCAAGGACGTTTCGACAATTGACAATTTTATTTGCAGAATGATGATCGACTGATGTCACTGAGGAAAAGGACGGTCGTTGATTGTTCCACGTTTGCGAACGAGTTTCCGTTACGAATGAATTTCGGATTCGAGTCATCAAAAAATTGCGCTAATTAAAATGTACATTAACGCACATCGAATACTGGATCTTTGTAAATTTAAGAACAAATTATTCCGTGCAAATGTTGATAAACAAAAAGAAAGGCGACTGCTAAAAAAAATCTGTTCAAATCTTGGTGAATAGGGAAAAGAATTGGGCATTAAAATATTATTTCTAGAAACGAGACAAAATTGAGTGCTTGAGAAATTATTTCGTTTGAATCTTTGCAAAAAAAGAAAAAAATGATTCTGTACAAACGTATTTGCAAAGGAAAGAAAAATAAGTATTGGAAAAACTATTGTCAACGAATCTCCGTGAAAAAAGAGTATTAATAAAAAAGCTCAAACGTTTCGGTCCGAAAAAACAATCGCACTTCGAAAACATTTTACAATGTCCTTTTGACCATGAGGAGAAGTACGTTTTTTTTTTTTCAAAGCTGTTCTTCTTGATTGCATTACGATTGGAGTTATTTTTGTATTTTGGTGACTCGAAATCCCTGATTGAGCAACGGAATGGCACGATGGAGAAAAGCTGGGCATTGTCGGGGTATTCTTGATGTCTTTTATATACACGGTTCAGTGAACGTGCTTTTCGATCGAATTTCTGTGAGCGTGCCATCTGTCGGCGGTGGCACGAACTAAGACACTATCTAATTTTGTGGCATGCGACGATAGAAAAAAAATCGTTAAATATAGAAAAGTAATCACAGATTTCGTAAATTGTTACCAACTCTTTCTTCATTTGTTCAAAAACGGGTCAGACTTAAAAGTTATTTTACTCCATTGGATTACTTTGTTCTAGTCAATTGTTTGTGACAAAAATACAAAAACTACAAGACATCGGGATACAAGAAAAAAACTGAATTGAAATTGTGTTGAATAGATCAGAGAAATTTTTTATTCGAATCAGATGTTGAAATGAAAAAAAAATTGAAACTCCAAATTTCATTGATCCAAATCTGCAATAACAAATTGAGTGCGAGTCGCGAGAAGTTGTGAGTTCAGGTAAGCGAAAAATAACAAGCGGCAAGATGAGAAAGTGGACGAAGAAAACGCTCGTGACAAATGATGTTGAAGTTTCCATCGTTGAAATGCAACGAGAGTTAACTTTTATTTAATTGCTCGCATGATTTTTTTTTTCGCTGACACAGGCCAAGAAAATCATCCAAACATATTTTCCTATCATTATTAAATATCTATGGTGTCAATATTTGAAATAAAAATTGACTGACAAAAATAGATTGGAAATAAATTATTTCATTTATTCTCAATCTATTTTTCAATTCGATTTCATTTGTCAATTCGTAAAAAAATAGATTGACAACATATCACATCATAGATTGACAATGAAAAAATTAAAAGATATAAAACAAAAACTTTCGTTGCACTCCAAAGACGCAAAGTTCGACGCCATTGTGACAAAATAGCAGCACAGCTGATCCACAGCGAATGACTTATGTACGATGGTTCGAAGACCGCGTGTGTGAAATTCAACGTGATAATCGATCGGGGGATAAAATTGGCTAATAGGAAAATACGAGGTAAAAAATGAGTCTTCAGATTTATACGTGTATAGATAATACGTATTTCCGGTATATAGATATATATATATATATATATATATATATATATATATATATATATATTTCTATGAACATAGAGGGCTGAGAATGTCGCGAAGTTACAGCTCTTAATTGAAATTGACGAGGATTCTACAGGAATGTGACGGACAAAGACGAATCTGTCTTGAGCTACCCACTGTTATTCCTGTACTTTCCATCGAAGTAATTGAATATCTCATTATAACTTAAGGGTCTCGTCTTGTCGTCCGGCTTGACGTTATCGCACGAACGATCGGCGCAGCCACCCCCGCGCGTTAATAATTTCTCCTGGATCTTGTATTTTTCATTCGAGCGACAAATTTAACCGATACAAATGATGACGGCAATTTGCGAGACGAATATTTGTTATTCACAACAACAACAAATATACATAAAAAGCAATTTCAGTTTTTATTTTTCACTATTTTTATTCAGAAATGACGAAAAAGCAAGGAAAGCTCTAAAAAAAATAAATAAATCATTTCGAAATATCGTGGGATCTTTTTTGAGATAAAAAAAATGCGGTTGTTTGGGTTATTATTATTATTGAGACGCTGGATAAATTCTTGAAGTCTTTTTTGCCAGTCGGTGCGTTGCCAGAAAATCGGTATTGCACATTTTTCTTTATTTATTTGTCCCATTTCTTGTACTTCTTATATTCATTTTAAAACGACAAGAAAGGGGAGCAAGTTTGAAAACACTCATAATGTCGAACGACTCGCATATAAAAAGGAAAAAATAATCAATCGCGAAGTATCGTGGAAACCTTTTTTTTTCCCAAGATGCAACAAATCCGCTATTCTCAAAATTATCCTTCGCACGCTCAGTAAATTCACAAAACCATATTCGCCGGTCCAAAGTTTCCCGAAAAACCCCAAATACGAACGATATTAAGACTAGAAAATATTTTAAAAAATATTTCGTATATACGTTTACGAAAGAAATGTGAAAAAAGAATATCTCAAATATGTGTTTCCTAATGTATCAAAGTTTCCTAAAAAAACGTCTTCTCAAGCTCAAAAGCTCGTGTGAACAACGATTCCAACGCGTCCGATAAATCCAGCCGCGTAGATACTCCGAAAAAAAAAAATATCCGAAGAATCCTTCAAACCGTACACATAATTGAATTTAATTTTCGCCAGGGCCAACATCGAGTTGCTCGATACTCCGAATATCCGAATAATCGAAATAACAACCGTTCAAGTTCGCGCTCGCATTTCCTTCCTCTACTGCGGACGCTACGAAATAAATACGCAGGCCATCATAACTTCGAACGATTTCTCACTGCGTCAAGCGACGTATCGAAAACGACGGGAATAAATAAATATAGAAATAAATATGAGAAGAGTAAAATGAGAAACACGACCGGACAAATTTGACACACGCGGTCGAGGCGAAGCAACGCGTTACACGGCCGCGCGTGACAGTTCGGACAACGGCGAAGCTACGACTGGCTCGTAGAATGACAGTGTAGCCGACGCGATGTAGAGTGCGCGGCGTTACTGCGGCCACCGGTGGCTGCTCGCGATGAGCCTGCAGTCACGAACAAAAACTCTGGCGGTGGGGAAAGGGGAGGGGGCGTCTATACGAAACGTCTATATGAAAAATCGGATTAATATTTTGTACTCTAATTATAGAGAATGAAAAATATATACTTGTATGTAGATTGTGTGTGTTGTACGTGAATGTATGCATATACAGTGGGTAAAAAAGTATTTGCACACCACGTGTTTTTTCGAATTATCCTGCGGATAAAATAAAATAATTTAGCATTTTTTTTTTTTTAAGAAAAATAAAATGTTCGCCACGATTACGATATGTCCGACGCCCTAATTTGACCGTGGATTATTTATATTTGGCCAAAAATAAATACTTTTTGAAGAATAAAAAAATCACGAGTTTGGCTTCGTTTAGAAGATACAGGATATTTCACGAATTATTTGTTATTAAGCGATTTAACTGATTTACATTATTTTACCTTTCTTCAGAATGCACTATGTCGAGGAAAAGACAAGAACAGAAACAAAACCTAAAACAAACAGAAAAACAAGAAAAAAAAAACAATAATTAAAACCAAGAAACGAAGAAAAATAAAAACAGCCAGGGCTTCCACAAAATCGACTCGAGCAAAAAAACCAGGACTTCCAAAAAAACTGGCTCGAGAAAAGCAAAGGCTGAAAACGAAACCGACAATGAAACCAAAAAAAAAAGCCGGGGCTTACATAAAACCAGCTTGTGCAAAAAAATCCGAGGCTTCCAAGAAACCGACTTGAGCAAAAAAGATTTTTTTTCTATTTTCATTTCGACTCACTATCATTGTTTATATTTTTTGTCTAGAACCATTTTTTTTTCTCGAGAAAAACGGGATAAGGCTCAATTTTACCAAGACTGAATTAGCTTTGTCCAACTCCATTAGTTTGGTCTTAAACAAAAACACGTAAACCCAAACAACACATCATACGCATATCGAAGCAACGAGTTTAGGAAAAAAACAGCCCACGGAGAAAAAATAGCCCAGGAAAAAATAGCCCACGGAAAAAATAATGCCGGCAAAAAAAAGCCTCGAGAATGAAATATATTCAATCCTAAAAATCGAAATATATTTATTCAATTGAAAAATATTTTTTTTGTCTTTAAACAATAAAATGCTAAAGCATTTTATTTTTTTTTTACCCACTGTTTACAAACTTTTTTTACCCACTGTATATTTACGAATATACTCTTGTGGTCTATATACAGGGTGGTCCAATAACTATTAGCCCCTTGGATATCTTCGAAACTATAAGGTTCACGGAAATATTTGCTGAAATGAAATTGCACAGTACGAAAGGGGCCATCCGATAGCGATAATAGTTTTTTTGCAGGTGGAGGTACTTCGGACATTTGAAGGTCAACTCCATTTTTTTAAATAGATCGGTATGTTTTTTTTTCTGTATCATGAAAGAGGAGCTTAAAACGAGTTCAACGATCTATAACACAAGGTCATTGAAGGTCATAGAAAGTACAGAAAGGCGATAATACTTACAGTTTCGGTAGTAAATAAAATTACTACGTTTATAGCAAGATAAACGCCTTTCTGTACTTTCTATGACCTTCAATGACCTTATGTTATAGGTCGTTGAACTCGTTTTAAGCTAGGTGTAATGCCTTAAAGAAAGATTTTATGAATTGAGATATAACATATTTTGTATTTTATATATGCTACACTATATTGCACCACGATTTACCATATATGTGTCTATGTATAGATAGAGTTGGCCGATAATGTAACGCCCAAAAAGTGACCTATTCGAACCATCCCCATGTATATTCTACGATCTTTTCACTTTTAGAGAAAAAAGTATTTAAAATTTTTTAATTGTTTTTTTTTTAGTTTTCCCATAGCACATCTTTTTATTTATTTTTTAAAGCAATTGCGTGTTATTTAGGCCAGCATGCATATACCTCTCAAACGTATTTTTTAAACCGTTTATCAAAATCTATGACATTTACGTTAGCGTTCAGTTGGTCATTAATTTACTGCTTAACAGTGCACCACATAACCATAAAACAAATTTGAAAAATTGCGAGCAAAGTACATCCACAAAAGAGAAAGATAAAAACATGTTTTTTTTTTTCCTCAAAAACTAAATAATATCGTAGAACATACATGGGGCTGATTTGGATAGGTATTGATACGAGGCATCTCGATTTTCCTTTTGGACGTCACTGTTCCGGTCACCTTGTATGTGTAGTAAAAAAAAATGTTACAATAAGATTGTACAATAAATTTATCGGTCTGTCTGTTATGTGCAAAGCCTGGCTCGAACAATATACACGATAGTACGAAACTTCTGACTCGATGAAAAGCCCACGGTAAGGCAACCTCGCGCCACAGCATATAAAGTTCTACTATATTCTATTGGAACTATCAGCAAAGAGGGACGAGACGCGGGAGTATACTCTTTGAATCGTCCTCTATGGATATTCAATAAAGTTTTGTACGTGTGTTCGTGCCTTAGGAAAAAAAAAAAAGAAAAATAAGAATAATCAAAAAATTCTGATAATTGATCTGGATAGTTATCGCACAAACGGAAATCACAGGCAAAACAAATTCTTTCATGTATATTTATTATTAAAATAATATTAGGTGTAGTAAAAAGAAATCCATTATTTTTGCCTTCAATTTCATGCAAAAATAATGGATTTCTTTTTGCTACACCTAATATTATCCAAACTTCGAAATCAATGTATCATATTTTTTCTTGAATAATTACTTGAAGGCCCTACGAATATCCTAGAAATTCGTAATAATTTATCTCGTAAATTTGCAACGACAATAAAAAAATTTAATAATTTTCTAAGAGGCCTGAAAGGGGTAGAAAGACATAACAGTTACTCAAAGTAGAGATCAAAAGCGTTCAAAGGCTGCGAGTGGTAATGGCAATTGCGAGGCATTGCTGCGGGATGGCGAGACTCTCGACGTATGTGGATGGCTTCGCATACGCCGTGTTTATCGGCGAAGCCGCACGCACGTGTTCCACATTACAAAGAAAAAAAAAGGAAAAAAAAAAAGAAAACTTACGAGAGTCGAATGACAGCGAATGAATCATTAACATACGCTGAGCGCATGAGGAGTTTTTGTGTGCCTCGCGCTCGTATGAAATATATAATCGGGCACGGTCTCTTTTCTGCCGCATCTCGGGACAACGATCACGCTTTGGTGGATATGCGTGCCTGCGATTACCAGTACGTGTTGACGTAGTTAGAAGAAGAAAAAAAACGATGGAATGAAAGACACTAATGTATGAGGCGAGATGAAAAAAAAAGCAAAGTACGAAACGCTGATGGCACGGTTAAAACAATAAATATAACTCGAATTCAAATCCGTAATAAAAGAATTTTAACATCTATGAGGAAAAATAATGCATCGATATTGAACTTCGAACATTTTTTTACATGATTTTTAAAAAAGGAGAATTTTATTTCGAGTCTCAAGGATGAATAGGGGTCTAGTCGAAATGCTACAGCGGTGATAAAAACTGGATGCATTAGAGCTTTGTTTTTCCTAAGCTCGTGTGGAAAATCTGGGATCGATCCACTAGTCCGTTGAATAATTATTACAATTTCAATTTGCAATGCTGAAGTTTTCACCGTTGGAATTCAACGTAAATTGATTTTTCTTTTTATTTCCCAAATCTTTCTTTGCGAATTGAGGCTATGAGAATCACGCAAACGTTTTTACGTATTCTTATCAGAGATTTGTGACGTCAATCTGCAAAAAATGTTTTGGATAATGATAAAAATAAAGTAAAAGAATGAAAAAAAGAAAAAATCGTTGCATCACGAAGATGCAAACTTCGACACACCAGAATTTCTAGTAGTTTCGCATTCGTTCTAGCGGGACACTATACAGGGAGAAAAAGCAGAGTAAAAAAAAATAATACGGAATGTTTTAGATCTTTTTGGTTTAGGTAATTTATGTAGTAAAAAAACTTTTTGAAAAATTCCGGAACTATTTGCCGCATAATCGTAGTGTAATTAATTGTAACGTATTAAAATTCCGCTTATTTTCTCGATCAGTTTCCCAACATCCTCACCAAGATGTAGAGTCATGCTTTAGGCAGTTTCGGGACAAGTGGGGGAATGTTACCATTTGATTCAAATGTATACAGTAGATTCTTTGTCATCCACTGAACGCATCCTTTAAATTTTAAATCGATCCTCTGCACCGTTCCCATAAAGTTTACAATTGAAAAAATACTTTTCAACATCGGGAGATGCCTATACTTATAGCTGATCGGCAGTTTCACGCACGAAATAGTGTCTAGAAATATTAAGAATGTTATGAAAACTATCAAATGATTCAGTACATTATGACAATGATGTCACCCAAATATTGAACGATCCGTTTACACCGTTTATCAATTATTGACATTTTTGTCAACAAAAACGTTCAGTTTTTCCCCCACCGACGAAATGTAGAGGTGAAGTGTGGCAACGTCGCATGAGTGCTAAATGGCTTTTTTTTGTTTTTTTTTTTTTCAATGGTTTGCGTGAGTTGTTGCGCTCGCTGATGCGCGCAGTAACAGAATAATTCTTGCCAACCGTGAAAAAACAAACGCGCCATACGAACAGTGCACTCTCGCAAAATGTATCAATTTTTAAAAAATATGAAACAATCGAAAACTACCCATTGATATAACATTTAAAACACGTTATTAATGCGCTTGTGTAAAAATAATAATAATTTTAAATGCAGGTCTCGAAATTTATTACAGTAATCGTGTCGTTTTCGAACGAAATATTGGTGTGTGGCGCTCTGTTTAAGAACAATAGAATCCACCCCCCCCCTATTCCCTCTGAAGATAAGCTCTCGCGAAACTTCTTAAACAATGGAGCGGCTTGAAAATTAGATCGCGAGCTGCGGCGTATTCATTCTCAAGAGCCCCAACAAAGTTAAATATTAACAATCATAGATTTCACAATCATTGAACAACAAAACTCGAAACTGGTCATTCGAGGCATGGTCTACACCATATGTCACTTCCGACTGACTTTGCATCTAGGAAATATAACACAGAATTCTAAAGACAGTTCCGCCTTTCGATAAATGTCTAACTTTGTTGATCTCCATAAGTTCTGTCAGACATTACTTCAGAATTGAAAAAAAAAAAACTATTTTCGTCCTCAATATTACTTTCCCACAGTGACGACAACGAAGGATTTCCTACACTCGCCGAGGTTTATTCGAGTAGCTTTGACCGTGAACACCCGGTATGTGGATTTTAAAAGCTAAGGACATTTCAGGGGTAAAAAAAAACGGATCATCGGCAAGAACGGAGTACCTAAGTCTACGGCTATACGCGAATAGGACTAACGGACTATTGTCACGCGAATACACCCGGCATATTTTTGTCGTTTACGAGCGTTGCTTTTCACTTCGCGCCGGTGTGCCACAGCCGAGGCGCGTGGTGATCACGTTATCCCGAGAGTCGGAGCCCAAAACTCCGAACGGATCGATACGAACGGACGCGGCACTAAAGTGGGAATCCATTCACTGTGAGAGAATTTTAGTGAAGGCTTCTGGAATAGGGGAGTGGAAGAAAAGGCCAGAGAGAGAGAGAGAGAAAGAGAGAGGGAGAGAGACAGAGAGAGTGAGCAGGGAAGGGGGGATCGACGGAGGGAAAAGTTAATCGGGACAGAAAGAGAGAAAAATATATATATAAAACACAATATTATTCTCTCTCTCACACATGATATATCTATATGGAAAAAGGTGAGTTTGTTTGGGTTTGTTTGGGTTTGTATGGATTTTAAAAAACATTTGGCTTCGCGGGCACTTCTCATAGAAGCCAAGTGTCCCCATAAAAAACATTATGAAAAGCCTAGTGTCTTCAAAGTTACCTTTGGAGACCTGTAAGCAAATTTATGCAAAGGTCATATAAAGGTCAATTTAAAAAAAATGTTAAGGACATTAAACCAGCGAGATTTGTTGATAGCCAGCATTACATAGACATATCGAATTCGAAATGTCCTTTTCCCTAATATATAGTGACAGCGACAGAAAGAGAGAGAGGAAGGGAGCAGCGAATGTTTTCCGTCGAGTGCCCTGAATTTTATACCTCTCTCTCTCTCTCTCTCTCTCTCTCTCTCTCTCTCTCTCTCTCTCTCTCTCTCTCTCTCTCTCTCTCTCTCTCTCTCTCCCTCTCTCTAGGGCTAGTCGAATCGAGAAAAGTCAGAGCACTTTAGAGAGTGCGAATGCCCGTACTCCATACGAGGTCTCCGTGTGTCCAACAGCGACAGAGAGGATTCATATTGCCGAGAATCCAAGAAGAGTTTGCAGAGTGTAAGAGATCACCGACATTGCCGACGATGAGCTCAGCGGCGATATCTCCCGTTGAATATTGTGTAGGCCGTAGGTAAAAAGGAAAACGCGTCTATCCGTAATAATCTTTGATATCATGGGAAATTCCGCAACAAGCCGGAAGGCAATCGGCGAAAATCATCTTAAAACATGCCGAAAGCACTTGCTGAAAAGAAAGTTTTGTTCTGCCTTGCCTGACGAGAAGTCGTTATGCGAGTGTAGCGATAAACAGCGAGGACGAACGTAAAACAAACAAACTACAATACAAAATGTTCCTCGAGCGCTCATATAGCGTGATATTCGTGCATGAGTGTAAACTCGAAAATATTTGGATTTGTCGCGAGGCTCGGGAGGACTTTGCGACGAAAGTCCCGATATTATTAGAACCGGAAGACAGCGGGAGAGTCTCCCTCGTGGCGCCGGAACGTCTGCCAGCGATGACTACACGGACAAACACGTTGCCAGTGCACTCCATTGATTTTGCACGCTCCCTTTATCTCTCTCTTTCTCTATCTCGCAGATAATCGGAAAATACGGTGTCGAAGGAATCACACAGCATCGAACAAACAACTGCTGGTGCGTTCGTGTACAGCACACGAAAAACGCCTTCGCGAACTGCCGAAGAAACGAGACACCCATCTCGAATGAATTCTTGGTTTTGAGCAGCCGTGGATCGTTGGTGTTCAAAATTTTAAGGCAGTATTCTAGTCTAGAAGTTTGAAAAAAAAAATCGATTTTTTTTTTGCATTTTCTTAAAACAGACTCTTATGAATATCTCCCGAAAAGAAAATTTCTTAATTCCCGATATTTACAAAGGTATAGCGATTTGAATATGGCCGGATTGAGAGACCGCACCGGTTCAGAAGCTTCTTAAGAAAGCTAGAACTGCTCGCAGAGAAAAACGAGCTTCAGAAAATCATTATTTCGAAGTCGAGGAAGGCACACTTTCCGAGACAGGAATGTCCCATTAATATAATTCAAGTATAACATGCTATTATACCACTGAAATAGTTGCGCTTGGCTGAAATTGTGCACAAAACTTTAAACGCATTTTTCTCCAAACTCCCTTTTTTCAGCCTAGTTGACATGAAATCTCGAGTTCTATTATTTAAATTTTTTTTTTTTAATTTACTTTGAAAAAACACAGCGTAAAATTAACTTTTTTTTTCAGACAGTCGACATTAAAAAAAAATTCTCTTAGGTACCTGCCATAATGATATTCTTATTTATCAAGAAAGTTGGTTTTATTTCTGTTGCAGATGAATGAGAGCTTTGGAGTCATGTCAACCGCCTCAACCCTTTTATTTTTCACGGCTATATATAGAGACCCATAAATTTTTCATTTTTTAAAAATGTTTTTGAAACATGAATAAAAAGACAAAAAATGGATATTAAAAATATATAGATATTATCAAGTGCGAATAAACACATGAAAATTAGGCCTCTAGACTAGAATACTGCCTTAATCGTGCAGTTTCCATCTCTTTCCTTCTGTCTCTTATTCTCTCTCTCTCTCTCTCTCTCTCTCTCTCTCTCTTATGACAAATCAAACGACCGTACTATCGACGATCAAAACAAATCTTCCCTTCTCCTCCTTGGTCTTTCTACTCAGTCGATCTCGTAATCAACTGCGAATAGAAAAACGTTAGCTCGAGACAAAAAAAAGGAATATTGACGAACGAAAGGTGTGCGGTGAAGCAATGAGAAGGCGCGGCCCGGAAGTGAGACTATACGGAGTATTGAATTATCGCAGGTGCGTATAACTTCGCACTCCCCTGAAACATCATGTGCGATCGATGAAGCCGAACATTCATCGATCGTTAGGTATTTCCCATAAGGAAAGTACAATACTCGTTGTACTACGCATATATATGGGGAAAGTTGATTTTGAGGACGTGCGTCATCGGGAACCACCATAGTAGCCTTTCGTCCCTATACATCAATATTGTGTATGACGTTGAAGTCTGCATCGTTCGAATGCAACGAATTTTTTGTTTATCTTTCATTCCTTTATTTTTATCATTATCCAAAGCCTTTTTTTTGTTAATTCAAGTCGTAAATCTCTAATGGAAATTCGGAAAAACGTTTCAGTGACTTTCACAGCCTAAATCGGCCATAAAAAATTGAAACAATTAAAAAGAATTCATTTCCATTCCAACGATGCAAACTTCGAGATCATTGTACAAATCCCATCTCAATTCCTGTCCCGGAATCCAACGATTCGATTAAATACAAGAAGGACCTTCCTCAAAACAGCCAGATGTGTTGATAGCCAACATTGCACAGATATAATAATGGGTTCACCGTGTTCTTTCCCCCATATATATATATATATATAGACGTATAAACTTTGTATAAATTTACTCTCCATAGTTCGTCGTGGGAGGTTCAATATTTCGTTTGACGTAACAAGCCCTATGTGCGTCATAAGACGCACTTTCAACAAACATTACGTACCACATAAGTTAAATGCATGCGCGCAATAGGAACACCAGATTGAATTGTAATGGCGTGCATGGGACATCTCGAGCCTCGTCGATAATGAAACAATCAGCAAGCACGAAACCCTAGTGAAACCGGAAACATACCCGACACGTTGTGTATGTTTTAAATGGAATTTTGTATCAATGTTGTATGTACATATGTTAAACTTAAAACCCGTTTTAAGTTCGATCGCATTCTCTCTAGCAAAAACTAGTTCTTTCTGGACACCTTCGTTACAACAAACTAAATTTTTTTTTGTTGTAAAAACTAGAATTGACTGATTAATAAATTTAAATGTTAATTATAATTCGTCTTAACTAGGAAAAACAGTTCCGACGAAATTAGTCAGTTAAAACTGTTTCCGAATGAGATCAAAGTTTGAACTTGTTTGGTTTGTTTAGGTCTGTTGGGTCGTTTGTGTTTGGGTTTGTTTCAAAAACTAGTTCTAACGAAATGAATCAGTTAACACTTTTTCCGAATGAAGTCAAAGTTTGGGTTTGTTTGGGTTCGTTCCAAAATGTTGTTGGAATTCTTTACGAATGAGATCAAAATTTGGGTTGTTTGCGTATGTTAAGTTGTTTAGATTTGTTTGGGTATAAGTTGGGTTGGTTGTTTGGGTTTGTTCCAAAAACTAGTATTAACGAAATAAATCGGTTAACAGTTTTCGAGTCAGGTCGAAGTTTAGTTCTGTTGAATTGTTTAGGTTTGGGTTGGGTTGTGTGTTTGGGTTTGTTCCAAAAACTAGTTTTGACGTAATTAATGGGTTAACACTGAGTGTTCGAATGAGGTCAACGTTTGGATTTCTAAACATGAATTCTAACTTTCACTAGGTAAAACGCGTTCAAATTGAAACGGGTTTTAATTCTTATATATATATATATATGTAAGCGTTTAAAGAATCTTTTAGAAATTCAAGAACGTGTTCAACACTGGAAATTTATTCGCCAAGCAGCCCTAACGCAACAAAGGGAAATCATGTGTGAAATTAGCGATCATCTTTGTGAAGCATGTGAGGAGAAATTGCGCGCGAGGATGTGTAGCCTAAAGCTCTGAACGATGATGATGAATTGATGAACTCTGGCGGGGATCCCAAAGCCTATTCCAGGATTCTTCGTGACGGAGTTTCTCATTTATCACTAAGAGGGCTATAATAAGTTGAAAATGAAATGCGCAGGCGAACCAAACTTTTCGTAATTCGCCAAATGCACAGACTTGAGGAGATCTGGGGAGAAAATGGTCAGTTGATTTTTTTAGAGCGATATTCAAATGGTTATGAAAATATTTGTCATAGCTTTGGGAAACCCTAGAGTATTTTGAGTTTTATCATACATTTATATGTATATCGTGACATGTGGGAAGATATTGCATTTGTTATCTCTTATTAGGTATAAGAAAAATGCTGATAAATTTTGTCCCCCTTTGATTTACACGAGAAATTCGTTCTTTACGTTCAAACTTAAATAACTCAACAACTAATTCATACTTCTTAAATCCAGTTGACGACTTTTAAAGCTGATCTTTAGAGCTTCAAAACACTTTTTCTTTAAATGTCCAAATTATTATCTTGCCACAAATTGTAGCTATTTTTAAAAAGCCTTTTTTATTTTCGAAAGGAATACATGCATTTTTTAAATAGCTGTAATATGTCTAAAAAAGTGAACTGGAGCTTTTTACCAAAGCTTTTTGAAGCTGGTGGGGTCGGCTTGAAAAATCCTCAGTCGGGCGTCGGATGTATTAATCACTCGTTGACTTACTCGAGTTTGAACGTAGAGCGCGATCTTCCGGTGTAAATAAAATGGGAAAAAGTGATCCAGCTCAAATTCGGCATTAATTTTTCTCATACCTAATAATATGGTTTGAAGGGGTAAAGAAAAGTTTTATTGTTTTCCCCACACCTTAACCTATGTCCCTATGAGCATATGAATATCGAAGAGCTTCGTAACAATTGGTCAATAAGAGGAAAATCACGGAATACATACCCGGATTCGGAGTTGGTATGATTATTATTATTGTTGCCAGTGCTCAGATTGTTGTTGGCCAAATTTGAGTTGGAATGATTTTGCGCCGTTCCCATTATCGTACTCCAATCCCTCATCACGTCCCGGATCGTTGCGTCGTCGAGCTCGTGCAACGCCGGATTGGAGACCATTCTGGTGTGAAAATCAGCTTTAATGCTTTGACTTACAAACATAAATATACATATATTTGAAAAGTCGATGCATAAGACGCTCGGAGGATGTAACAAAGAAGATTATCCTATTGATGGTAATTTGTGGATGTCGCTTCATATGCTACGAAAAATATTGAGGATCAGTATCAGAAAATAAAACTTCATGCTGCTTTTTCCGCTGTTGTGGAAGAAAATTTCAACGGTGGTGGGGAACAAGCAGCGATAGGCAACGTTGTTATTCTTCTTTGCTCGTTGGTAAGAGGGTTCGAGAAGAGAATAAGTGGTACAGAGGGAATAATCTCCAAGTGGTCTCACATATCTACAATTGAACATTACCCCAAAAAGAGCAACGTTAACTTCCCGCGACAATATCGTCCTCACCGTCGATTTGATTCGTCGTAGGAGCGCTCCTGCTCGCTGCACTCGTAGTCTAGCATTAGATCGTCCGAGGTAATGGACTCGCAGGGTGACAGCGTACCGACACTTCCAGCACGGCTGATCCGTCGACCGTGGATCGGACTATTCTCAACACTCCGTCCCTGCAGCAGGCCTGCTGAAAATACAATTTGATACAGTAATAACTAGAGTTAACGATACAGGAATAATCGATGGATAAGTAATTAGACATAGTTATAAGTTGAAAAGTTGGATACAGATTTAACATCGTATCAAACCGACGAGTAGGCAGTGTCACGTCGGTCGACCTCTGGACTGACAATCCGAAGGTCTCCATCCACGCCCCGGCATCGATCGATTTTCCCTAGTGATTATTCCGGGAGCACGCGAGTATTGAAAGCCATCTTAAACATTAGTAACTTGCACATTGTTGCTCATCATTTTATTGCACTCATGACGCTTCCTCGATGAGCAAGTCGAGATTGAATATTGATTTTCTCAAAAAGGAAGCCTCGTGAGTGAAATATAATAATGAGAAATGGGCATGTGACTAATTTGAACGGTTTTGGTTTTCAAAGATTATCACAATGATGCGATGTCAAGCATTGATGACCGTTGCTGTGCCAAATATTAATCTTGCGTCGTAACAAACATTATGTGCACAGAAATTTATCGCGACATCTTAATCTATAAGATGGTTAAGGCATAAACAAAAATTCTGGAAGTTGGAGGTCTTTTGAACCTTTTTAACGATTTTCACTGAATTTGATTAGAACATACTTCTCCATCCGTACGAACATGTAACCGAATATTTAAAAAATAATCACACAGTTACGGCGCTAAAAAAACATTTTCCCGAAGATTAAAACTGCTTTAAAATCTAAAGCGTTTCACTGATTTTCTCTGAATTAATTCAAAGTTTTCATAAATTTATTTAGATTCTACCTATGACGCATGATCGCTGCGCAAAAGCTCAGTCAGGAACCCTAAAAACTGCAGAAGTTTTTGCGAGCAAGAAAAAAAATTCGCACACCCACATACAGTCATTTTTCTACGTGTGACTTTTCCGCTTTTTTTAACATTCCCTTCCATTATAGTTGTGTGAAAAAAATAGCACACTATCATATACAATCGGCGTGCAAAAACTCAGCCAGGAATCTGAAAAAATACAGAAAATGCGTGTACAAAGAAAATATTCTCACACCCACATACAGTTATTGTTCCAAATGTCACTTTTCCACATTTTGGAACATCCCCTTCCATTATAGTCTGTGAGAAAAAAATCACACGCTATCATATACAATCGGCGTGCAAAAGCTCAGCCAGGAATCTGAAAAAAATGCAGAAATTTTTGCGTGCACAAAAAAATATTCGCACACCCACTGTGATCTGTGAGAAAAAAATCGCGAGATAAAAAAATCAGAACTGGAAAGGTGTGAGGTCGGATCCAGGTCGGACTTACCGGATTTAGGAGCAGACTCGACGAGTGTATGACTGTTTTCCGTTGTTGGATGACTCGCGTTGAGAGTTGACTGGGTCTCGGCAGCATTTCTGAGTGTATCATCGAAAGTGAGACCCGGTTGATCGGCGATTTCGTCGTCGAAGAACTCGCGTCCCTCGGAGAGGCTAAGGGAGTTGGATGCGTTCGTAGGTGTGCCTGGGCTGTCGTCCTCCAGTGTACATCCCGATCTCTCCATGACGCATTCCCGGCGTGAGTTTTTGCCGTCCGATTGAGTTATGCTGGCGGTGAGACTGTCGACGAGGCTGTCGACCGGTGATGTCTCGTCGTCGATGAGGCTGGTAGTTGTTGCGGCTGCAGCAGCGAACGCCGGATCCTCGATGGTGAGCAATACGGAACGAAGAGTGCTCGTCGGTAGAGCGCCACTTTTCGCGGCGTTGGAAATGGTTTTGAGATGTTGTCGCGAATCATCGTCGCCGCGACACTCGTCACTGGAGCTCAGCGAGTACTCGTCAGCCATTGCTTCACCATGGCCGTATTCCGGATCATCGGAGCTTGGTGGACTGAAGTCCGACTTGATCGAGGCCAATTTCTCATTGCGCGAACGATCCTTGTAGACTTTTTCTTCGCCCAGGCCTTCGTCGTAGCCCTCGGATGATGTTGTGGACATTGATGTCGTGGAGTCCGTGTATCTGTTGTCCTTGTTCAGTACGCGCTGATACTGAACAGTGCGATCCCTTACGAAGCCGGTATTGAGTGTTGGCCCGGTGACGAATGATTTTGGCAACGGTATTACGGATATCTCCGTAACCGTACTGTCATCCTCGACGTCTCGCACGTCGAAGCTCTTGCCGCTAAGTACCATCCGCAAATTTCTCGGTCTTGCGTGATTCCTTCGTATACCGGAATCGCGATAGTCCGCGTCTCGTGAAATCTCTTGCTCGACCGAGTAACCCTGCTGGCTACCGACCCCCGAATCCTCAGTGCCGGAGCCCTCCTTCGAGCTGGTCGAGCCTTTGGAAGCGGTTGACACTTTTCTGCACTGATTAGCCACGGTCTTGGCCACTTTGGGATTCGCCTCGTTCATTCTGACGGCGTACTGTGGCAACGGCAGATGCGAAGTGTGCAGCGTGTACTTGCTCGCCGGCTCGGGTATGCCGGAAGTTCGACGATCAGCTTCGGGATGAGCGTAAGCCGGTGGATTGTTGTTAACCGGCGATGGCCGAAGCTTCGTCCCGGTCCCGTAAACTTGACGATCCTGAGACGAACGCGATGACTGCCTACCAGTCGCGAAAGCCTCCTGATGACCGTCACGCTGGAACAGATGATGTTGCTGCTGATGATGATAGAGTTGCTGTTGCTGCTGTTGTTGTTGCTGCAGTATCTGATGCTGCTGATTGTGCTTTTCCTGATTGTAATGACTTGCACTGTGGCTGCTGCACACGTCGCCGACTTTGTTCGTGTAGCGTTGCTGGGGCTGTCGAAAACCAAAGCGATTCGTGCGCAATACGTTGCCCGCTGAGGCCTGCTCCTTCTTGGGGGGTGCAAGCCTCGGCGTCGAGCGTCCCGACGACGAGCTGTGAAAGCGCTGGTGACAACTGTCCTCGTCCCTTCTACGCTCTTGCTCCGGACCCGCTGACTTCGAGCGCTGATGCGTACCGCTTTCCGTTCCTCCATCGCTTACGTAAGCGGAACCAACCGGCATCGGTATGCCGGACGATGGGCGCCTACGGAAACCAAACGACGTCGCGGTGCCGCGCGTGTATGGGCCCCTCTTCGTCGAACCCTTGCTCTCGTTCTGCGCAACAAAAAGAACCAAAGGATTTTCGTTATTTTCGGGATTTTCGTGTGATCTTGGGGGCATCGGGGACAAATTGTGATATTTGCAAGTGGAGGGTATCGATTGGTAATTAATGGGGCACACCCGTGTAGACGGCGGAAAAAATAGGTGACTTTTGAGAATTATTATCTCAAAAACTATTTGTCCGATTTCATCCAAGTTTGTTTCATTCGAAAGTATGAGGTATATTGACAAAAAATGGTATGAATATATATTGACTAGGGGCGCTGTTAATTGTGGCAGGCGTAAAACATGCCCCTCACTGGCATGCAGTCGGTTGATCTGAAACAAACCTTTCGAAAGGATTACTTAAAATTTAATGTGTAAAGTGCTTCGCATCGTAGGATTTTTTTATGTCAAGCCAAAAAAGTCGGAAATTTAGGTTGAAAAATGGATGTAAATTTCAATGAGGCGCCATTTCGCGGAAAAATTAATTCAAAAAATCCTACGCTGCGAAGGGCTTTATACATTATATTTTAAAAATCTTTTCGAGATTTTTGTTTTAGATCAACTGACTGCATGCAATCATGGGAACCACAGACTGTGTAAGCGAGGGATATGTTTTAGGCCAGCCAAAATAGCAGTGCTCTCAGTCAATATATATTTCTACAAATTTTTGTCAACATACATCAATATTTATACTTTCGAATGAAACAAACTTGGATGAAATCGCACAAATACTTTTTGAGATAATAATTCCCAAAGTTCACATATTTTTCCGCCGTCTACTCGGATGTGCCCTCTCAATCCCTCGTTGTCGCACATCTCAAAAGGCCGGCAATTGGGGAAACAGAGGACTACCGACCGTTGAAAGAAAATATTAACGATGAAACTCTGAAATTTATGAGAAATTCTCCATTCCAGTTCATGGTTAGGCGTAATAATTAATTGTAACTTATTTTCATTAAACGCCACTGTAACCTACTAATGATTCAAAAGGGCCCTGGCTTATGCGCTTGCATAAGGAATGCCTTAAACCGCAATGGCATACGAAATTTATTGGCTCACTTTCCACAAAAACTTCCACGATTAAGCATTGAACTTAGCGAAATGTTCAACAGATATTGCCGAATATCAGCATGGGAAGAACTAAATGGCTATTGGTTTTTTTAACATCGTGAAGAAGTTAGTTGCAAAAAAGTCCAGCTGGTAGCGAGGTCAATTTCATTGCATGACAATGAAGGGTTAAAGTAGCCGGAAACATAAATAGGGCTCTTACTGAGCTCATTTCTTTCATCAAAACATGTGTATCAAGTATCACATCGCTTTATCTTTCAGTAACTTCCAATACATTCCTAACCCTAACAAATCTCGTAAAAGCAGCCATTCCCTATTAAACCTCTTACCGCCATTGGGAAGAAACCCTTCGTTCTTCAGTCTTTTTGCGACTTTACAATAATTTCGTTTGGCTATATAGAGTCTAGACAAAAAAAAAGGCGCTACAGGAAACCTGAAACGAAGTCAAGATTGATAATTCGGCAAATTGACCCAAAGTCGGATACAATCACGTGAGCCAACCACGCACTCGTCACGAGCGTTGATCGAGCTAGTCTTTCGCTAATCTGCGTCTACAATCGACTGAAACGTAGCACCTGAGCCTGCTCTCAGAGCTTTCTTCTTTCCAACAGCCATATAAATAAAGAACCATTCAATTCTTCGATGAAAAGATCCTCCCAAGTTCGTTCGGCACTCTTTTGTATCGCTGTTTGAAACTCTCGGGGTCTATAAACTTTACGAATCTCTCAAGCAATCATTAATACACAGCTCAAACAGTGATAAAACTTGGTTGTTTATGGACAAAAGAGAGATTCTCGGGGCGCGAGAGTGGGTGAGGATCGAAAGAGCGAGACAAGACGGGGATAGTGCTATTTCGGTACGAGCACACGGTACCCTATATAAAAGCATCAGGCATATATCCAGCGAGAGAGAGGGAGAGTGAAAGGGACAGATACAAAGACAGCCATACACATATACAGTGAAACTTTAGTCATACGTTTTTCAAGGGGTATAGCAAGTATGATGTATAAATGAGAATAACGTGTAAGTGAAATAACCAATGTATCTGACACTCTTTAGCATTTGAGGATGGTGATTGGTGTATAATCCGCGATATTTTGTTAATAGCAGTATTTCGATTATGCTGTTTCGTTTTCCAATTGAAAATTTGATTGGCAGTCATGAAGTAACGAGCCAACGTAATTTTTTTCATTTTCGTTTAGAATTTTATGTTTATTGCGAGTTTGTAACATTAAAGCTTTGGCGTTTTAGACTAATAAATAACAGACATATCCGTTTCAATAAGAGATATGTAATCACCGTTAAATACATGCATACATAGTACACGGAGAGAATTAAATGTTAAAAATTACCGTGTAGTAACGGTAACCAGATAACAACCCTGAAACTTCGCTTATTATTACTGAGTAAAACACAAATTTTCACGAAAATAAAATAAAATTTCTTCTTCAGATAGAAAATTTTACCAGATTTTCTAGTAAATTTTGATGTGTAACAAAATACGCAAAACTTAAATTTAAAAAATTTATAATATCAGCGAAATTTTACTGTGCATTTTATTATTTTATGCCTTTCAAAAATGTCTATAAAAAAGTATCGTCTTTATAACAGTTATTTTAAGATTTATTATAAAATTTAATGAGTGTTATAGGAAAATGTATTGTGCTCTCGGTAAAAATTATCGTGCGCGCTACCCTTCTTATATAGTAAAATTTTAGCTACGTATTTGAAATTTTCTGTAACGTCAGTTAAAAAAAACTTGTCGCATACGAATTATTATGCTTTTCTCACTTGTCACCACATTGAAATATATCACGGTCATTTTTACCGTGAAATTCACGACAAAAATTACTTTTTAATTCTCTCCCTGTACGATCCCAGAGTTTTACAGTGGTAAAAATCAAGGTATGGGTTGTAAAAATTGTTTTATATTTGTCTGTTTTTTTGTGTGTCACAGAACACTGATAAACGGATAATGAAAAGTACACCGCCAAAAAAGAATTAATTTAAATAGTATGTATTTAAATCAAATAGGGGTTTTGTTTCAATTTTTTATTTGTTCAAGCTATTCTTTTTAAATATTAAATAAATTCAAATTAAATAAAGATAAAACAAGATACAGTGAGTAAAAAAAGTATTTGCACATGACATGTTTTTCAAATTAGCCTTAAAAAAAAAAAAATTCTTCAGCATTTGATTTTTTTTCGAAAAATTTTATCGAATAGTTTATTTTTCTTTTCATTAGAAAAGAAAAAGTGTACCATTTTTCCGTCTGTCTCTTTTGTCTTATATTACCA
The DNA here is from genome assembly GCA_963932345.1 of Ophion ventricosus. Classification (NCBI taxonomy): domain Eukaryota; kingdom Metazoa; phylum Arthropoda; class Insecta; order Hymenoptera; family Ichneumonidae; genus Ophion; species Ophion ventricosus. The sequence goes on along the minus strand of OZ010715.1, from coordinate 25,473,499 downwards.
GATAAAACCAAATCACAGATTTATTAGGAATAAATAAAACATTTAGTTATTAGACAATATGAAATAAATCTTGATTTAAATAACTAAATATATTTAAACGAATAATTATAATAATGGAATGCAATAGGAAAAATTGGATTTCACGAAAAATCTAGTTAATTTAAATTTAAAAAAAATCATATAGATGCGTCTAGTTAATATCAAAAGAATTTTTCTATCCGTATAAAAAGCGAACCTCGAAACGGACGCTGGGGAACAAAATTAATAACGTACAAGCGCGGAAAAACGTACAAGTTAAAAACGTAGAAATGAAAATTTATTACATTCTTTATAGGCGGAATCTGCCAGGGCCAGAGTAATTTGACGTATAAATGATGAAAAAGTATAAGTGTAAAACGTATAAACGAGTTTTCACTGTACTGACTGACATAGGCATAGAGAGAGAGAGAGAGAGAGAGAGAGAGAGAGAGAGAAAGAGAGAGAAACATAGGCAGAAAGCAAGAGAGGGAACGAGACTGAGAGAGTGGCAGAAAGTAAGAAAAAGAAACATAGAGAGAGATTCGGAACGTGCTTGAGAGTCAACAAAATGACAGAAGTCTCCGCTCGTATTCAAGATCGCTCACACAAACACACACACACACACACAAACACCCTGTCGGTTGACGATTATCACGCCTCTCTCGACAAATTACGTCTTCGATGATGACTCACGGTAGCATGGATCACGCGTGTTTTGCTTCCATGTTCATTCCTCCGTCTCACAGCGCGCGGCGAGCTTTTGGAAAGACCCGAGACGAGTGGATACCGGGGTTGGATACGGAACACGACAAACCCTCGGTGAGCAAGCTCATCGCGCGACATACGTACACACATCCGCGGACTATTTCATTACGAAAATACATCTCTCGTGTGTATGCGTGTGAGTGTGTGTGTGTTTGTACATTTGGATTTCGACGCCTTACCGCAGTGTCTCGTCCGTAGTCTGTTTCGTTCTCGGCATTATCGTCCACCTCGCACCAATACTCGTGACGTTCATAATCCATATTTAATACCGTTGGCTTGATGAATCCGTCGACGATACTCGGAGACGTCGTCGACGCGGACTGTACGATAACGACAGCGGCCTATCGATGTTCGAATGGTACTTTCCGCGTGTTGAGATAACGAACGAGACGCAAACTGCTGGTTGCGAATTAAGTCTACGATGACGTGATTCGTGCACGCGCTTGTGTTTCCTCGATTAATGTATCTTCACGTTTTCTTCATAGCGCGTAACGATTAGCGCCTCGGAAATTGTGCCGGCTTGTGTCTCCACCTCTCAGCTCTCTCTCTCTCTCTCTCTCTCTCTCTCTCTCTCTCTCTCTCTCTTTCTCGCTCTTCGATGAATCTTGGATAACACTTTTTATTCGTGTATCTATCGCGTTAATTTTTTTTCTCGTCACTCTTTTTCGTCCTCGTATCGTTGCTCGCCGTCACTCCGCTATTTTTAGCGCTATTCAAAAGTGGTAGCGGAGTAGCGCTATTTACAAATATTTTAGTGCGCGTTTAGAGAAGTAAAAATTTTACGCTCGATTAGAATTTATTTACCGCGTGATCGTATTCGCCGAGAGGCTTCTTCGCCAAAATTCGCGATAAGCCGGCACGCGAGTTTTACGTGCGAGACACGTCGTAGTAACACGTCGTGGGGCCCGTAGCTCACTCGTTGCAAAAGAAAAAACAATCGTCGACGTGTTGGTTTGACGTGTCGCGTGCGGGTCTGTATATCGGACCCGGTACAATCGAATCGGCCGGTGGTCACATTCTCGTAGCAGACGACGCGACCATGCTCCTGCATGGATTTAACTCTTTAGCCTCTATTTCTTCTCTCCTTTCTGTTTCTCTCTCTCTCTCTCTCGTTTACTCCCACTCTCTTACACACTCCCTCCCTCTCTCACGCGCGCTTTATTTATTTGTTTTATTATTTTCTTTTTATTCTCGTCAACGAGTACGGGGACTTTGCGGAGCGAGCTCGGTGTGACGGGAGAGTCGCGAAGTGTTCGGCTCTCTCTACTCGAACGTACCGTCAAGCCTTGGCCAATACGTATATACACATGTATATACAAATGTATATATATATATATATGTATTTATAATCATATATGTTTATATGTACGTGTATATGGTGCGAGAATAGTGAGAGCTGCACATCGGCGAGAGATATGGGTTGAAACAGGCGAGGGAACGTAGGAGGATCGATTGAAACTACAGCGCCGGCGTCGCGACGCCATTGCGCGAGCTTTTGCTGCGCCTATCGTATGCTCTATACAAGGATGTATATATATATGTATAGATGAGCGTGTGTGTGTGTGTGTGGCCATGGATGTGTACTATTTCTTATGTATCTATATATAAGTATATTTACGTATATAGATGGACCTTTGTGTAAACACACCCGTTATATATATATATACAGGGTGGCTCGAAAAGAGGGTCCAGCAGGACAATCTAGATGCTTCGTATCAATACCTATCCGAATCACCCCTATTTATGTTCTACGATCTCTTTCAGTTTTCGAGAAAAAGCATTAAACAAACATTTTTTCGACTTTTCCTGTAGCAAAAGTTTTTATTTTTTTTTTGTGTATGTACATTCCTCTTAGGAGTTTTTAAATGAAACTTGGATTCATTTTTACTATATTGCGTAACTGATAACAACTTGATATATATATATCAAGTTGTTATCAGTTGCGCAATATATCAATTTAAATTACTCATTACTAGTAGAGCCAGAAATATTTTTTTCTAACGCAGATTTATTCGGGTTTTTCCAACATTCAATAACTGTTCACTCAATTTTCCTAACTTTTCGACAAGGTCGACGAAATTTTAGAAAAATAATAGTCCGTGATAGTCTATAACAAAATGTCTCTGCAAACAGTCCGATATTGACAAATAATACAAATAATAATAATTATTGTTGTTGCAAACAGTTCGATATTAAAGAATGTTAATAATAATGATTATTATTGCTGTTCCTGTCACTGTTGTTGTTCTTCTTCTTCTTCTTTTTATGATTATAATTGTATTCTATTATTATCATTATTATTGCTATCATTATTAACGAAGTGCAATGATCACGCAATAATTGGACACTTGAAATATTGGAAAAAAAGGAAAAATACATTTAACTTCTTTTTAACAATATAAACGTATAAATCTGTTTTCTTGAATTTCACAATTTTTCGACGAGGTCGAAAAAAGTTTGGAAAAATAATAGTTCCTGTAATAGTTTCTCTGTAGCATAAGTTTTTGCTTTATTTTTTCTTTTGTGTATGTACTTTCCTCTCAGGGGTTTTTAAAAGCAATTAGGAGTCATTTAAATTAGTACAAGTATTTTTTTTATCATCTGAACATTGGTAACTGATCCTCTCAAACCTTTTTCTTAAGCTTGTGATCAAAATCTAAGGCATTTACGTTCGTGTTTAATTGATTATTTCTTTATCGTTTATCAGTGCACTTCATAGCGATAAAACAAGTGAAAAAAATCACGGGGAAAGTATATACACAACTTGTATAGTCATTACCTTATATTTTGTAATGTAAAAAAAACTCATTACTCATTACATTAAATTTTGTAATGTAAAAAATTTCCATTACCCATTACAATGTAATGTGTAATGAAATTTTTTTGTCATTACACATTACATTGCATTTTGTAATGAAAAAAATTTAATTCCACATTACATTGTAATGGGTAGTAAAAATGTTTCACATTACAAATTCCAATGTAATGAGTAATGGAATTTTTTTACAATACAACATATAATTTAATGAGTAATGAACATTTTTTACATTACAAAATCCAATGTAATGAGTAACGGAAATTGCTTATATTACAAAATATAATGTAATGAGTAATGGACATTTTTTACATTACCGAATGTAATGTAATGGGTAATGAAATATTTGTTCATTACCCATTTAAAAAGTAATGAATAATGCATTACTTTTTCATTACAAATTTCGCAACCCTGTACACAAGAGAGAAAAACAAAAAATGATTTATTCTCGAAAACATACATGGGAGTAATTCGGATAGTTATTGATACGAGGCATATTCCTTTTGGACGTCATTTTTCGGGCCATCCTGTATATGAATGCCTGTATTTATCTGCAAATATCTATGTCATGTAAAGGATATTTTCTATTTGTTATATCTATGTAATATTGACTTTTAGGACATCTTGCTATTTTGAGGTGCGTTAAGCTTTGCCGAATGAATACTCGACTTTGGAGACGAGGCGGTCTGTAAAGTGACCTTTATATAAAAATTCTTTCATTTATCCAAAGACAGTGAGGTGTCTTCAAAATCAATCGGCTAATATAAGGGTGGCTCTCGAAGGCAAAAGTCTCTAAAATCATCTTTTTCCCATATATATGAATGAGTGGGAACGGTATGTGCGTAGAGTGGCAAGGATGTAGCGCAAGACTGTATTCGTGAACAGAAGCTTAGTGTATAAAAGTAGGAAACAAAGGCGTACGTATGTTTTGGTGAAAAACGAAAAAAAAAATCGGCGCAAGGCAGTGAGGGATTCTCACGTGCGTCGCAAAAACACCACCAAAGAGGAGATGAGTGGGGGTAGGAAAAATCAACCAATCAATTACTGAATTCATGTCTATCGAAGCTGAGCGGGGCGATTCTATTGATTGTTTTTTCCTAACTCCGCTCATCTCCCCTTTGGTGGATGATGGCTCCAATAGAAGCTCCTTAATAAAGGAAAAGGGAGCAAAACGAATTACTCCCGCATTTCGTTTCGCGCTTCGGTCTTGTGATAAATTGGGATCGCGAATTTATTAAAAATCTAGTATTTCCGGTTCAAAAGATCGAGGTAACGATATATTCATGAGAAAATACGAAGTGTAGCGGATATTCTCGAAAAATTGATTTATCGTATTTGCTCTTTTGTGGACATTGAAATATCGAGATATTTCTCAGTATTCGCGTAGCGAAATTTGTTTCTCTCGTTCCTAGGCTTATTGTTCTCAGTTATTTTTTTTTTTTGGCGCGCTGAAAAAATCTTTCCTTTGGACGAGGAGGAAGGATCTAGCCATGGCTCCAGGCCCTAAGCCCTGGCAATTCATACTTTTTTGTTTCACGCGGAGAATCCTAATTGCCAAGGATCCCATTTCTTTGATAGAAAAATGACGTTCGTCATCGATTTTTGGAAGATCATTTGGATATACGTGACCGAAGAGGGACCTAAAAGATTAGTTGAACGGTAAATGAGAAAAAGGTGAGGTCGGATCGGGCGTGTTCGGAGGGCAAAAACAGGAAGGTTTTCTTCCAGACTCACGCAGTGGTATTTAACAGTTGCCATGCCCAGCCCCTTGGAAGACTCTTCGCAAGCTTCCCCGGCAAAGTCGTCCTTGCACTCGCAGCCAACACGGCTGGAGGGTTATCATACTCTGTTCTGTGAACTCTTGGAATGGCTTTTTGTTTTTACCTCATTAGGCGCAGCGCACGAGCCTCGACAATTGCTGCTGCTGTGCTTTTCAAGTGGAAAAGTGGATGATACGCGTCACTGAAGTTGCATAAAAGAATGCATATATATATATGCATAAAAAGATAACTAAAGTAAAACAAAAATATCGAAGAATATTTTAAAAAATTGTATACTTTCGCGCGTATACGTAAATATATGTAGATATAAATCGAGACTTGTGGATGCTCAGGCAGTGTTCGGCTTCGGCGTTAATTCGAGTTAAGCAGCATTGTGCATGGCTGATACTCGGAAGGGTGACCGCATAGCCGTGTACCGGCTAGCGTATCATCGAATGAGCGGAAGGCTAATACTTCTGAGACCTTGGTGAAGACAGTTGAGTAAAACGTCTTTACCAAGGTCTCGGATTAGGGGCTGGATTAGGGGCCGGAATGGATAGTCTGATTCAAAAGTGAGGATTAGGTGATGGATGGAACGTTGTTATTTTTTTTTTGGAACTCTAAACATTATATTGGGCCTTTTCATCATTACTTTATAAGTTTTTACATCCCGATAAGATGTACAACCTACATTATAAGGATATTTCGCAATATTTCGAAGCTCTCATCGATTGAGCGGAGAATAAACTTTCCAACGTGACTGTGGTGAGACTACTACCTTAAGAAGGTATATCTACGTTTTGGGGCAGCTGACTCATCCCTATCCATGTAACTCCTGACATCTAAGGGCGTGCTTGACATATACTGAAAATTGCCAAGATTGACGGAATGCACGAACGCGGACGTTTTTGTTCGTGCACGCCGCACCTTGTTAAAGTAGAGACGCCGGGCTTCGTTTAAAGAAAACGATCAGTCCTCTATGATGATTTTTCGCGAAACGATCGTCAGTGAAATTTTGGCTAATTTCAGGAACAGAAAAATGGTATGTACCCAATTAATGATCATTTTTTTTAGCACCGTACAGATCGAACATCCGTCAACTATATGAAGTGTCGTATGTTAAGTGAAAGCTGAAACATGTGCCGACATTTAAAAAAAAACGGATCCTTCGAGATCCGTGATGTAAAAGAAGTTTCATTATATTTTGAACATGGAAGGAAAAAACGTGTATTTTCGATGCATTTCACTTTTTTTTATTTCCGAGAAGGCAAAAACGCGTCGCAAACTCACAAAAAGATATGCGCTGTGTACGGAGAGAATGCCGTAAGCGAAAGTGTGTGTTGGAATTTGGTTTGTGGAAAGTGTGTGTTGGAAAGTGGTTTGCGGAATTTCGTTGTGGAGTTTTTGATCTCCAAGATGCTCCTGGCTTCGGTCGGCCAGTCACTACTGATGTTGATAGAATCAAGGTTTCATTCGACTCCAACCGGAATTTGACGGATACACAGATGAGACATAACGTCAACGTTGATCAATCAACTGTTTCGAGACATTCACGGAAGCTTGGGATGTTAAACAAGCTTGATGGTTGGGTGCCGCACGAACTGAGCAAAGGGAATTTAATGGACCGAATTTCAGTTTGCGATTTGCTACTCAAACTGGCAGGACAACAAATATATTCTTTATTTCTCTAATCTCAGACATCTCTGCTGTAAAATATCTGTATTCTTTAAAATCTCATGTGACATCCAAAACATCTGTATCCCGACAATTTCATCTCACAATATCTCTCTTCCGAAACATCTCTATTCCAAGAGCCTCTGCGTTGCACTTGTTTTATTCATGGCCAATATAGTAAATGCAATATTACAAATGGATTGTTCAAATGAAATTGATATGAAGTTTGGCGAACGACGAATTTCCCATATAAACCACTTTTACGAAACGGATACGGAAGATTGTGGAATGGAGATATTTAAGAGCAGTAATCTTTCAGAAGTGAGTTATTGTGGCATTGTGAACTTTATAAATAGAAATGTTTCGGCAGAGAAATGTTTTACACATTTTGGAATAGAGATGTTTCTGATTAAACCTACTCCAGAATAGAGATATTTAAGAAGAGAGATGTCTGAGAGTAAAGAAATAAAGAATAGAGTTGTTGTCCTGCCCTCAAACGCCATCATAACAAACCATTTTTAAAGCGAATGATTACTGGCGAAGAAAAGTGGATTGTCTAAAACAATGCCAGTCGAAAAGAAATCATGGTCGAAGCTTGGGGAGACTGCTCAGACGGTTGCAAGGGCAGAATTACACCTCAAGAAGGTCATGCTCTGTATCTAGTGGGATTGGAAAGCAATCGTCTATTATGAGCTGCTGTCACCCAACAAAACGATTGATGCGACCAAGTACTGCTCACAACTGGCCAAACTAAAGCGAGCAATCGATCAGATGCGACCCGAATTGGCGAACAGAAAGGGCGTAGTGTTCCACGAGGAAAACGCTAGACCACACGTTTCTCTGATGACCCGGCAAAAGTTATTGCGGCTTGAGTGAGATTTTTTGGCCCACCTATCGTATAGTCCGGATCTTGCACCTTCAGACTTATCACTTGTTCCGGGCGCTATAGAACAGTTTGAATAATAAAACCTTCAGTTCCCTGGACGTCCTCAAAGACCACTTGGATGACTTCTTTGCCCAAAGATCTCGGGACTTCTATGAAAAAGGGATAATAAAGCTTGTGGAGAGATGGCGGAAAGCCATTGGAACAGAATGGATCATATTAAGTGGATTAAAATCGCTTTTTTTGCGGGTGAATATTTTGCGTTTGAACTTCACTCGATTTTCGCTACGGAATTATGCATAGACCCAATATACAGTGGGTGAAAAAAGTATTTGTACACCGCGTGTTTTTCAAATTGTCCTGCGAAAAAAATAGGTCCTAATATATTATTATTATTATATAATACCAATATATGGGAACATATTATATCAATAATATATACGAAACATTTAATTTGAAAGTTTTCTTCAATTGAACAAACAGTGCAAAAAAAAGCAATAGAATAAACTCCCAAGAAAACATTAAATATCTATCCAGATAAAATCCGAAGTAAGTTAAACCGCGATTGGAATGCTAGACCCGTTGCTTTTTCATAGCCGTAAAGACAGACGAAAGGATTGAAAGAGAAAAGCTCGAATGCAGAGTTCTGTTCGCTATGGTATGAGATCGATCGATGTTTAAAGCTCTCGAATTCTCGTGCCTGGCGTAGGTGATACAAAGAGCTTTTTGCTGCGCTCTATGCAGTAAACGAAGGTATACGTATAGACGGTTGTGACCTCTCGTGGCGGTTGCTCGGTTAGAATTTTTCACGGTCATCGCGTGTCGATTAATTCAAACGCGCGGAGCAATGGCGATCTGGCGCATAGCATAAGGATATGTGCATTTTACAAACCCTTCTCGACCCCGATTGCACGATTACGCCTTTTTTTTTACGGGCATAAATATACGCGAGGAATTCTGAATATTCCAATCGCGCATGAGAACGCGACATGTGCGGACTTGAATCATAGTCGGTGGTTTATCATTGAGGAGAGATTAACTACGAAACAATCGACGTTCTACTAATGACAAGCGTTGTTTTTCGTTGCGATCTCACAAGTCATCGGAAGACAAAGATTTTGGAGCTCCACTTACGAGATGTATTAAATTCAAAAGTGTAAGAAATTAGTTCATTACATATGATTAAGAAAAAAATAATTACTTGTTACTATTTGTGTACACAATTATTGATTGATTAAGTTATCGATTAAAATTACATAATATGTCAATTAAGTTATTAAGTATATCTTAATAACATAATTGATATTGTATTCAGTAATTGAGTTGATATTAATGATCCTTGTATTAGGTTATTAAGTATTAAGTTAAATAATATTAATTCAATAAGACAAGTTATACTTATTGCCAAGTTATATTATCTTAATATTTAATGAAGATGAACTTAAATTATTAAGTATATATATATATATTGTATATCAATCAAGTTATTATCAATTACACAATATATCAAGTTATCGATTTGAACTACACACTACTAGTACATCCAGAAATTATTTTTTTTATGCATTTTTATTCGCGTTTTTCCAATATTCAAATATATGTTGACTCAAGTTTCTAAATTTTCCGACGAGGTCGATAAAATTTTGTTAAAATAATGGTCCGTAATGGTCTATAACCAAAAGTCTTGCAAACAGTCCGATATTGACGAATGATCATGATAATAATTATTATTGATATTGCTGTCACTGTCGTTCTTCTTCTTTTCCTTATTATTATTATTATTATTTTTTTTTTTTTTTTTTTACAAGGAGTTGCGGAATCCTTTTTACGGATGACCTTTGGTCTTGCGAACCAAGGGGGTATGTGGAACTCCCAAAAAAGTAGGCCTACCCACTAAACCGCCACCTCCTTACTGTCCTCCCCCAGCCAGGGACTATGTTGATATTACTCCTGACTGGGGGTTCTGTCCGTGTTCGTCCGTTCGTACTGTCCATCCGTGTTTCGTAATGTCGCGTCACTTCGTCTGCTCAGTCATCTGCTAAGGCAGCCGTCCGCGTTCTTACGTCTCAGTATGTTTTCCGTATAGGTGGCGACTAAGCGCCACCATTCGGGTTCATGCAGCATCACCTCAACGACGTTGTCTGGAGTGACTTATTATTATTATTAATATTATTGGTGTCATTATTAATGAAGTTTAATGATCACCCAACAATTGCACATTTGAAACATTGAAAAGAAGGGAAAAATACATTGAATTTCTCTTCAACCATTCTTTCGGATTGTTTGGGTTAAAAATATATTAAAAATTAATTAAGACTACATACTTTTGTATGTACTCTTAATTTTCGCAATATTTCGACGAGGCTAAACATTTTTTTAGATAAATAATAGTCCGTAGAAGTATATTAGAAAAGTCTCTGTAAACAGTACAATAATAACGGTCGATGATAATAATAATAGGGGAGAGTGAGGCACAATATTTCACGGGGCACAGTGAGCCACATAACGTTTTTCGGACGTTTGTAGCTCGTAAATTTCGAAATTTTATGTGTTGCGCCGCGATTTATATTAGGTTTCGTCAAGCCTGAAAGAAAGTCGATAGCAGCTCACAAAGGATTATTGAAAATTTAAAAATGATTTGAGGCTTGGAAAAAAAAATATTTCGCTCACCGGGAAAACGTAAAATATAACGATACTTTCTGTAGCGGCTCCGGTTTTCGGTCCTATTCGATAGTTTTATTATTTATAATGCACTCAGTGACTTGTGTTTTTCTATTCGTAGTTTAATTAGTAGTTATTTTCATCAATAAATAAATATGTTACTAGTGGGGTACAATATCTCACCGAGTGGTGGGGCAAAATGAGTCGACTCCCAATGAGGAAACAAAGAAGTGACGACGCTCCGAAGAAGTGCAATGTGTCACGGGTAACTGTCAACCACCTGCGATTTCTCGGAGTTTTGTAGCTTGTAAAATCCAAAATTTTTTATGTTGGTCCGTGATTTATATTAAGTTTCGGCTGGCCTAAAAGAAAGTTAATAGCAGTTGACGAAAAATTATTAAAAGTACAAAATTAATGTGAGCCTCGAAAAAAAATTTTGCTTGCCGGGGGGGCAAGCAAAATTTTTGGGGGGCACAATGTGTCATCGAGTTGCCGGGGGGGCTTGCCGGGGGGGGCAAGCAAAATTGTGTGGGGCACAATGTGTCATCGAGTTGTTGAGCACAATGAGTCGACTCCCAAAGTTATTGGCAAATAATACCGGTTGTGAAATTATCGGTATGTATGAAAATCTGTTATCTATGTTAGGAAAATATAAGAGTTTCAACCGGCTCGTTGTACCCTTCGTTTCGCAGCACTTGACACACTGTACCCACCGATCGGACACATTGTACCCCACCCGTGGGGCACAATGAGCCAAACCGCAAATTTTTTTCCAACCCATTATTTTCGGATTTTTAATCGTTTTGCAAAAAATATAGTAGCCTTATTGTACGCCCAAAGGTTTATAAAATCAGTTATGACCTTTTTTTTCTAATCAGACTACGTTGGTAAGAGTAAAAATTATTGTTGTAGGTATCGATGTGGCTGTGGCAATTCTTCTTCTTCTTATTATTATTATTAATAACGTCGCATGATTACCTAATCAGTGGACATATGAGATATTGATAGGAAAAGTAAAAAAATATAATTTCTTTCGAACAATCTGAACGCATAAAAGTTATCATTCAGCACAGGATTTTCATTTTTCTGACTCCGGCAAGTTTCTCGTTCGTCAAGAATAGTGCAGCTAAAAACAAAGTGACATTTTCATTTTTCGATAAATATTTTTCGCACGAATTCGGATATAACTTTGAAACGGCCTACGAGCTTTATTGAGAGAGTTCTCTTCAATGTTCGCAGACTGAACCATTTGGGTGAACAGTGAATAGTAATTAATTAATAACAATTGGTAAAGTCTTAAGGCCATGTGTCACGCTGACCGAGTGGCCATGAGTGCGAGAGAGATAGCTGATTTGCAGATTCCGAGTGTTCTTCGAGACGGTTGATATTTCGGAAAAAAAAGAAGAGAAACACCTTCCGCTCTGTTGAACGACGAACGTCTTTCTCTTCGTTTGCCTCTGTACAGTGATCCATCTAGGAGAAAACTTGGGCGTAGGATTTTTATCGACCGGACGAGGGAGCCATGTCCTTAAGGCCAAGTGTCACACGTCCAGTCGGTAAAAATCCTACTGCCAAGTTTTCTCCTAGACGGATCATATTTCGGGCAAAAGAAGAGAAAGCGGTTGTTCGCCGTTCAACAGAGCGCAACGTGTTTCTTTTCTTTTTTCCCAAAAATCAACCGTTTCAGAAATCATTGGGAATCTGCAAATCAGCTATCTCTCTCGCACTCATGGCCGCTCGGTCGGTGTGACACTTGACCTTAAGAATTTTGGTTGGTGAAAGTTTGCATTATCCGAGTCGATAAGTTTGCGAATACCTATATCGCGAATAGACCACGATGGTAGACTTTATCGACTTTATCGACCGTTGATAAGATAAAAAAACTAGCCGAGGGGAGAGTTTCGATGGATGGAACAATCGGAGCACGAGCTTACCGACGTTGGGGAAAAAAGTTGTCGCGACCGAGTAGCACGTTGGCAGCGGGAACGCAGCGGAGGAGGGAGAGGAGAAAAAGGAATTGTGTAAAAAAAAAGGTATATATCGTATCCTCTCGAGTGATGACTCAGAGTTGCTCTGTCTCTCTCTCTCTCTCTCTCTCTCTCTCTCTGCCAGTCGTCAAGAATAATCGATAGCCCGAAGTTCGGGTATAAATGCGCCGTGGAGACAGCTCGTTAGGGTATACACCCAACTCGCAACATGAACGGTGGGTATAGTAAATAGCAATGGGAGCGATGACAAAAAAAAACGTTCTCAACTTCTTTCACACGTGTTTAAATATATGCCCAGGTGCGCACTTGTTCGTACCTGTGCAAATAAATAGATTCAAATATAATGAAATGCAAAAGAAAATGACAAGCAATAGAATTATTTTATCTAAATATATTATTATTCCCTGAGTTCCAGCTCGTACCCTTGATGAAGTTTTCATCGTTGAAACGCAACGGAAATATTTGTTTTTGTTGCTGAAATATTGTTTTTTCTGTCGATTCTGGTTATGAAAAACACTCTCACTGTTTATGCGTCCTCATTGGAGATTTACGATCTCGACATGCAAAAAAAGTTTTGCGAGATAGTAAAAAATAAAGAAATGGAAAATAAAATCGTTGCGTTCCAATTATGCAAACGTCAATGCGATTACCTTTGCCGGTTTTTACGGACTACCCTTCCCTATCCATACTTCGCTAATCTAACTCAACTTCCGTTGCGTTCACGGGCGTCTTGAGGTATTACTGGATAGATATTAAAAAATCGCTGAAATTCTTGAAAATTTGAGGAATGATACTTCTTGATAGAATAATAATAAATGAATTATTTTAGAATTTTTCACTAAATAATTTAGTAGTTATAAACATATGAATTAAACACGGTCGCTTATGGGAAAACAGCTTCTGCAGACGTTAATGTTTGCAAAACGAATGGAACTAAATCGCCGTAAATTCGGAAAATATTATATCATCAAGATTTAGGATCAAGCGATCGATTATGCTAAGTTTAAAATAAATTGACTGAGTAATTGTCGAGAAATTAATTAAACCAATGAGAGGTATTGCCTTTTTGTAACAATGAATTAATAGCAATCATTGGAACACTCAAGTATATTGGGTTTTTGGGTAATTATTGATAATAATAAGATAATCTGAACATATTAATTAAATTTAAAAATTGAGAAATTTTTTTGTTGGACGGTTGTAACATATGTACAGTCATTGACAAAACCTCAGTCAAGCACACGCTAATATCGTCTAATTTGACTTCAATTATTTTTAACAGTGGAAAAAATAACATTTCGTAGAGTTAATTCATTATTACATTAGCTATTTGTAAAGCTAAACATGTACGACATGATCTGGACTTGTAGATCCAGGATTCGCCTATTTTGGACTAACTTTTTGCCCGACGGTTCATCCAGTAACACCTTAAGGCCTTAGGCCACTCTAGAGGCAAAAAGGGCATATTTTATGATTTTTTTTCAGCGAAACCATAAAATTAATCGGAATTACAAAATAAGGGTTTTATTATACACGTTATTGACTATACAAAATTATTTTTTCACAGCGATACATGTCAGAATGGCGACTGTGCAGCGTTTTTCCGATGACACCTTTATTTCTGGAAGATTAACGGCCGGACCAAGAGCTGCTATAATTTTTGAGTTATGATGAGACACTAAAGTTTTTTCGATCATATATAAGAATAGCTATAGAAGTACGTAGGATTTTTTTGATATATTGTTTTTTGTCAAAATAGCGCATTTCTAAAATAAAAAGTATAAAATGCCATGAGAAAATCGTCAGAAAATTGTTTACAAAAAATTGAACTATGCAATATAATTTAAAAATCCTACGTAGTGCCTCAGAAAATGTAATTCGAAATATACAGTTAAAATTTCAAGTGAATCGGTTGAAATTTGTTTGAGTTATGATTCCGGCCGACTTAAAAATGTAGTTTTGAGATAAACGCGTTTAAAATTAGTAGAAAGTCACGACATGAATCAAGAGGGGGTGCGCTAGAATTCTAAAATCGAGTACTTAGAGATTTTTCACACCCATTATCTTTTGGAATATAATTTTATAGGTACTAAGGTACATTATTAACAAAAAAAAACCGATTTTTGGAAAATCTTAGAGTGGCCTAAGGCCTTAAGGCTACAATATACCGCATTTGTCGTGGGTACGGGGAAACGGCGTAAAATCCGTACCGGTATAGACGGTCCCATATTCTTCTGATTCTCTGGTTCACGGACGTTTTATTGGAGTATTTACACCAAGGTCTCAAAGGCCCTCCGCTGACTGATTGATGCGCCAGCCGGTGCACGGCTAAGCGGTCACCCCTCCGAGTATCAGCCATGCACAATGCTGTTTGACCCTTCGGCTGCACACTGGGTCGTTTCGACCCCAATTCTTTTTCTTGCGAGTACGTATTTTTCAACCCATCTCCCACTTTGAACGAATTTTTGGGCACTTAATTTTTGTTTTTTCTATGGTATTAAAATTTGCGTCGCTGACGATTTTTTTTTTTCATTATGTTTATGTACCTTATTGCCCAAATGAGTATTTAACGTAATCTCGATCGGCCGATAAATATTTATCCGAGAAAAAAAAATCATTTTCATTGCATTACAACGATTCAAGCTTAAGCGTTGTTTATTTATTTCCGTATCGGAATTGTCAATTTTTTTCCCTATCAGAATGAATCATAATGGATATATTTTGAATATTGAACAACGAATAAAATTACGAAATAAATTCGAATCAGTTTTTAAATATACATCGATATAATTTAACAAAAATTGTAAAATAAATGTATATAAAATATAATATAAATAAAAATAGCAATTAAAATTGTGAACAGTCTCTATATATAAATATGTAGACGTTATTTACAAAATTTGAATACTTTTCTTCGCACTACGAGGAAAGTCTGAGTCGATAAACTGCCAATAACCGTGCTCGTTAATCCAAAAGACCGCAATTCGTGTAGAAGTGCATATTTGAGCTGAAATACGCGAGATTGTACGTAGTCCATATATAGCACCAGTATGCTATCTCTCTCTCTCTCTCTCTCACCTGACCCGAAATCGATATCTATTACGAGCTGGTGTAGAGCGCGCGAACTCTCCCTACGCCGACAAACCGGCGTCTCGACCTTTGCATTTCATATTCACTCTCGTATCATCGGGCAATCCAGACGCCGTAAATTTTCATCGTCGTCCTTTTGCAACTACGTCTGCACGCGACACGCTTTTCACAAATCCAACGATATTATATGTGAACAAACTCCGCGTTTACTATCGGACATTTGTAAATGTATACACTCGATGGTACAATTAGAGAGTGTATAAATGTGGCTTAATAAATCTGTGTATTTGAATACCGAGCATATATCAAGGCGTACCGCGATTCGCGTTACGTAATTTTATGTCTGTAGAGCTGTGCAGCGTCGTTTTATCGATTTAAAATGAAGTTCTAGTGTGGTAAGACGGC